>JAINUG010000076.1:292500-799564 GCA_029706075.1 Aldrovandia affinis
TACAGCTGAAGCCCTTCTGGTTTTCAGGATCTATATGGTATGCGGTTTACATGCTGCCCATGGTACAGAATGTGATATACTCGAAGATTAAACGTTTTCAGGTTCAATGAAAGAGCACAGCGCTGGCATCCATCGATTGGTGGCCAATCTTACGCCGAAGCAGCCGTCATAGACGACTGTGATCCTACAGGGGCCACTTAAAAAAGCCCCAAGGCTGGGGTGCAGATATGCCATGTTTTTGTTCTCTCCTGCTTCAACTGATTATAATAGTCCCCCTTGGAGAGAACACTTTGTGTAAAACACACTGTAATTTCACCAATCATAGAAAAATATTTTTTTCCCCCGCCAGTGAAAGGTTTCTATTTATGTACCTTTTTTCTGACAGGCAGACAAATAAAGGATCCTTGGAGGTGCTTACATCCTTCAAAGAAATTCAGAAACAGAGAAAGGACTCAGGAATAAATCTATATTGAAGAGAGAATGACAGGGTTACCTATTCTTGCAGTGACAATGGTGCTATTTTCAGACTTCTGTGTAAGCGTTGTGAGCAAAAGCAGCCTGGTTGGATACCTCCTGTACATACATCTAAATCAGGGCTGCACTCCTACCACAGTGTCTCCATTGCTTGCACTGTACAATTTGGTGTACGGATCATACTTTTGGTACATGCGAGTCACCGATGTAACGTAAGCAGGGAAGAGACCATCTAACAGACATTTTTAAATGCACACACCCACACATACACTATCTCACAAATGCACACACATGCACACACCCACACACATACACTGTCACACACACACACACACAAATTCACGCACGAACACACACACACACGCAAACACTCTCTCTCTCTCTTACATACACACACACACACACACGCACATGTATACACATACACACACACACACACATACAATGTCACACACACACAAATGCACATGCACGCACACACACACAGTGTGTACCATCCTGGGGGATTCACTCACCCAAAACACTGCAGACCTTTGCTCATCCAACTAGGAGTTGAGAAAGAGCCTTAATGATGCCATTTAAAAAGAAAACAATTAACTTTAAGTAAGCTGCTTTTCAATAATAAGGAGAGACTAAAGGCTTTAAAAGCACTATTTAGAGGTATTCTACTCGATGAGCAGCAGGAGCATGCTAATAACTTCCCACTGGAAGATTAACTTTGGATTTTAATTCCAGAGACAACACTGGTTCAATTTACTTGTATATCATCAAACGTACTGGGGAATTCAGTTTTGCTCATGGCTACAGTGCAGAGCGCTGCAATGTAACAGCAATGCAAGTGTGGACTGCATGTGGCTGATCTTATACGGTGAAGTTCAATTCTACACAAATAACACATGGATCTAATGAGATTATCAGCCTATTTACTGTGTCTAACTTGTACCCAGGTGACAACCCCATAACCACATGTACAGTTCGACAGTTCACAGTAGACCCATTTGTCTCACAACAAAAAGTACACCCATCTGTCGTCTTGTACAATGTTTCTAGACTGTATTCGTAGCGTATTAGCATTTTAGTAATGCTTCAAATACAATTTATGTTTATTATATATATGTATATACACATGTATATACTGTGTGTGCGTATTTATATATCTGTATATATATATATACATATAAACAAATGATGAGCCAAGTTGGGCTGAATAGGCTGGTCTCATCAGTAAAAAAGTTATGTTCTTATGCAGTCTAAAGCCTTGCCCAAACACAACTCATATCCCGTGGGCACAGAACCATCAATCCCCATTAAACCTCAATGACTCCAATCCAATCACACTAAATGGCCCTAAATCCCCATCCCCCCAACCCTTAAACAGCTCCTCTACGAGGCAGATTAAGGAATGTGCCCTTCAATCAGGTGATTCTCGCAGAGACAGCTCAGGAAGGTCTGGCAGAACCAATGGCGCTCGCGCACAGGGGGGTTCAAAAGTTCTCGGAATATGACAGATGCCACGTTACTCGGCAACACCGCCCCCCCGCCCCTGTCCTGATCTGAACCCCCATTAGTGTCTTCTCAAGCACACAAAGCTTTTCCCCTTCTATCTGAAATGCCACCTCGGCTCCGAAAGGTCACCCCATCTATTAAAGTTAATACTCTTATGAAATAAAAAACACACAACTCCCTCATGTCTCGCGCAAATTGAAACATCGCTGCTTCATCACCGTCTGGACTTCTGTACTGGCCCATCGTAATGAATTTACGTTTACATTAGTTTATTTAGCAGAGGCTCTTATCCAGAGGGACTTGCTGCGCTGCATGGTCCGCTCTGCTGTACTTGCGCTGCATGGTTCTGTGGCGTTCCCCTTCCTTACACACCGCTCTACGACGCTCCTTTTTGTTGCGCACTGCAAGATTCGGTCACGTTCCACACGGTTCCTTTTCTCTGTCACGTTCCGTTATACGCTCCACAGCATGGTTCTGTCGCGGTGTCCGTTGTACGGTGCACCACATGGTTCTGTCACGTTCTGTTGTACGGTGCACCACATGGTTCTGTCGCGGTCCGTTGTACGGTGCACCACATGGTTCTGTCATGTTCCATTATATGCTTAACCACACGGTTCTGTCAAACGCCTGAGCAGCTCCAAACACCCGACAAATAGGGTCACAAATAGAGCCCGGAAGATAAACACGCAGATGCATGCATGCACACGCATACACACACACACGCACGCACACACGCACACACACACAAACACACAAACGCACACTTACACACCAAACACACACAGACTGCACACCACACACACACACACACACACACACACACAAACGCACACTTACACACCAACACACACACACACACACACACACACACACACACACACACACACACACACACACACACACACACACACACACACACACACACACACACACACACACACACACACACACACACACACACACACACACACACACACACACACACACACACACACACACAGACACACACACACACACACACACACACACACACACACACACATAGACTTGGCAAAAGAGAGCACTGAGCCTGGGCCTTGGTCCTCTGTGCTCCAATGAGAAAAAACCTGTTAACAGAAACAGAATTACTCTGAGCTGGGAATCGTGGTCAGAGGCTGGATAAAGAGGCCGTATCAGACTCGGCTTTAATAAAACAGGTCCCTGTCACCCTCCTTCTGCAAGGCTCAGGGTTTCCCGACCTGCTTCGGCAAAACCAGAGCACGGACCCGGAAAGGCCCGTTCTCCCGCCTGTCTCTTATCGGCTTCCTTTTACTGTGGGAAACATACGGTACATTCTGTTCCATTACCTACAAAAGCCCCGATCCTTACAAATTTGGTGAGAGAGACCCTGGGTTCAGCATCTGTCGCTATAGAAACCAGCCGTTCTCCAATCAGGTAAACCCATGGCGATAAACACCAATTCCGAGCTGAGATTTGAGGCCTTCGGGATAAGGGGGTTAGAGAAATGAAGTTGTATACTGATGCAGGATTGCAACAGAGAGTGGGTAGTTGGGGATGTATGGTTCCTCGCACAATGGTGGGAGATTTAGACATTGATTTGTTGCAAAGTGCGAATCGTTGGTGTGCGGAGATAAGTGCTGTATCGGGAGAGCTCGACGCACTTTTTCTTATCACCGTGGCTTTCAAAGGAAGGATAACGTAACGGAAAAGGACTTATGTCTGGGATTCTGAGTTGCAGCAGTAGTTGTGAATAATCATGAAACAAACCATGTTATGTTTTTGGAAGAAAAAAAACACTGAGATAATGCTGGACCCATTGTAGCAAACCAGTGGGTTGAGTGTATTCTTCATTATTTCAGTGAAAAGGTGAGCGTGTCTTCAAATAACCTCTTTTTCAGAATTGGATATCGCACTACGGCTTCGATGTACTTTCGGCAGCCATCTGTGGTGACAGATTGATTGCCTACATTCAAAATCCATTAAGGGAAAGATATGCCTTTAACAAAGGCAGCCAACATCAGAGGATGGAACCAGTTGCTGCTGAATAAGAATATAAAGCACATGTAACATGAGAGTGAGTACACACACAGAAGGCAGGGGTGCGCACACACTAACAGAGTAAAAAATGTAGTAGTGAAAACACTGTACAGTGCCCGTGTTTGTGCATGCTTCAGTGTGCATGCACGTGTGTGTCACAGTATCTGTGTATGTGCAAATGTGTGTGAGTGTGTGCAACTGTGTGTCTGCGTGTGTGTATCGTGTGTGAGTGTGAGTGAATCTGTGTGTGCGTACATGTGTCTGTGTATCAGGGGTGAGTGCTGCAGTGTGTGTGGTCGTTTCTCTGCTCCTCCCTCTACATTGCAGACACGCACAGTTTCATAGGCTGACTGCAGAACCCCAAAAAGTGAAAAACAAAGCTCTGATTAATACTAATCCCTTTCCTTGCTACAGCTGGTTAGCTTTGCCCAGGCAGAGACTTAAAGAGTTTCAATTGAGTTCATCCCGGCAGTGGAAAACTCCAGGAGATTGTGCGGGGGGCTGGGTAGCCAGTGGGGAACTGCTGTGTGTGTGCGTGCACCACGCATGTGTATGCATGTGCGTATGTTTGTGCGCGTGTGCACGTATCGCATATGTGTGAGTACGTGCATGCGTATGTGTACATGTAAATGTGTGTGTGTGTGCGTGTGTGTGTGTGTGTGTGAGTGTGTGAGTGTGTGAGCGTGTGCCTGTGTATGACACTTCTAAGCCGTGGAGCTGCTGCTGGCATGTTTACCCCACACTCATTTCCCTAATTGCAGACAGATAAAAAGGGAGCCTCTGCTGAAGTAGCTTATTGATCTGTTGTAACTGGCTGCTCCTCTCTCCACCGTACCGTACCACCCTTCTCTTTTGCTGTTCCAAGCTCACAAAGGACTCTGGCAGCGTGACAGAGATGGAGAGAGGAGAGAGGAGGAGAGAGAGAGCGACAGAGAGCTGCGGGGACGAGGGATTCCTCAGAAATACGGCAGCCTCGCTCCGTTGGTACGGTTCATCAGCCCGGCAGCTGGGAACACGGGCGGGCAGGGAACGTCTTCTTCCTGTGCTATTCTTCCTTTCTTCTCCACTGCCTCTGTGCTACCCTTCTATCATTCACAACCTTTCCCTCATGTTCGCCTTGCCCTCCTCCTCCCCTTGACCCAATATGCATCAACCAATCTATCGCACCGCCCCTCTGTCTTGGTCTCTGTTTCACCCCCTTCTCTCTGAGTGAACAGACAGCTCATTCTGGCTCATAATGAGGGTCTACTCGGGCAGAGCTGAAACAAAACAAAAAAAACCCAGAAAATCGATCTCGAGTGCTAAAATTCTACCATCCCATGCGGGCCTCCGCTTGCCTCGGGGTTGGAAATAAAGGCTGCATCAATACGCGACGCGGTCGCCTTAACAACGTGGCCGCGGTCCAAGCCGCCTGTTTCGTCGGGCGGACATATTGATCCACGGTCACGTGGGAGCAGATCTGCCTGCGTTCTCGTTCAGCTTTGTGGGAAAGGAGAGAGAAAAAGAAAAAAAGAGAGGAACGTTGACGGAACACGTGAATGCAGAATACGTCTCATTCATGATCGGGGAGGGGGCCTTGGGGAGAGCCGCTGAGCTCAGAGGAGAGCTCAAGGGTTAAGAAGAGGTCCGCATCCCACAGCAAGGGGGGCGTGTTAATATTCTGGAGCGGCGGCGGGATCGATGCTAATGCTCTACTGCTAACCGACTCTCACAGGAACAGAGGCTTTGCTCGTGAGATTGGCAAGCTCCTCTGCGCTGACCAGACCATTCCTGGATTGCACGAGGACTGCACCTCCCAGATTATTAGTATTTTATTATTCATTTGCTAAACAGACTCCCTCATCCAAAGTGAGCGATTCCCTTTGCACAGCTTACGTGTTTACACACGTACTATCCATTTACACAGCTGGTTACTGAAGCTATTCAGGTTAAGTACCTTAGCGCAAGTGTACAAGAGCAGTGTATCCTACCTGGGATTTGAACCTGCAACCTTAAACTCACTTACTTATCCACTATACCTCAATTTACTGAAGCTATTCAGGTTAAGTACCTTGACTCAAGTGTACAAGAGCAGTGCATCCTACCTGGGATTTGAGCCTGCAACCTTAAACTCACTTAGTTATCCATTACACCAGACTTTACACTACACTGCAGACCTCCCAAGGACATGGATACTGCATACCATAGGAACACGAGTTGGGCAAAAACAGGTAATGACTCCTGTGACCTCAGCTGTACCAGACATGTACACTGTCTGCACTCAGTATCCAGCTCTCAGGGTTTATGGCACCTTGTGGCACCTTCAAATAGCCAGAGAAATAACAAAGATGTTTCAGATCCCAGATTAGGACAAATGTTCAAGCTGGGAGTGAGGGCATCAGTCAACTGACAGTAGACAAGAAGAACTGTAGGCTCACCCCTCACACAACTTCACCCTTAAAAAACACAGGCTGGTCTGTTACAATGTCCTGCACTTGTCTAAACCATCATGGCCCAATCACATTTCACCCATCACATTCTATTTCCTACAGTAAGCAACACTTCCCAGTTGAATTGTAAAAGGAAGCAGTAGTACAGAACGGTACCTGTAATTAAAACAAAACTGAGACAGTAACAACTGCCTGATACAGTGCAGCACCATACCTCAAACCTCCTCTCTGATACTGTGCTGCACCATACCTCAAACCTCCTGTCTGATACTGTGCACCATACCTCCAAACTCTGACCTGATACTGTGTATCTCCAACCTCCGACCTGATACTGTGCACCATACCCCCAACGTCCTGTCTGATACTGTGTACCTCCAACCTCCTGTCTGATACTCTGCTGCACCATACCTCCAACCTCCTGTCTGGTACTGTGCATCCCCCAACCTCCTATCTGATAGGGTGTACCTCCAACCCCCTGTCTGAAATGGTGCACTGCATCATGCCAACTCTCTAGCCATGCCCACTCTCTCATACGCAGCTGAAAAACAAGATCAGATTTATTGACTCTTATCTACCCTGCCTTTTGCGCAATAAAATCAGTATCTCATACATACACATGTTACCAGGCGATAAAGAATACAGATGAATAATTCTGCACTCCATTTGACTGCGTGAGTGCGAACACACACGCACACAAACACACACACACACACACACACACACACACACACACACACACACACACACACACACACACACACACACACACACACAGACACACACAGAGACACATACACAATCACATACACTCATCATCACATCATCTCCAAGGCAACAGTCCAGGAGCACCAGCTATATAAAATCACACGTAGTCCTTGCAATGGTGAACAATTCCCTTTTCATGAAGGAGAGTAGAGGAGAGAATGGCAGGAGCAGCGTTGCCGCCGTGACCCTGTAGCCTACCTCCCTCCATCCGTTATTCATTTTTCTTCTCAGAATTTCAAGGAGAAATGAAGAGCACCCAGTACTCCAGAGAACGCAGACATGCCAAGCTGCATTGTTCATCTAGCCCAAATCTATCTGCCCATTACGGAATTAGGTCTACAGAGTAAACACAAATCTGTATCACCTTCTACTATAGGCTACTAGGTCACTAAATTAACTTAGGGAACCTTGGGATTTCTCCCACGCTGCTGATATTGTAAAGTGGGACTAGGTGGTACTTTGTTCCTTGCCAGGGGCAGAATAATCTCTGCCTTTGTCTTTGGGGTCTGGGGTCATTTGATTCAAAGTGACTGATGCTTGTGATCCAAGCGTGTGGGTGAGTTGGAAATATACGATTGCAAGGTTTTTCTTTTTTTTTAAAGAATTTGTTTATCCCATTTTTGTTTATCCCAAGATTTTCTCCCATTCTCCAATTTAGTAGCCTATTACACCCTCTAGTTTTCATGTCAATCCCCCCCTCATATTGTGAGTTTGCTGCCGTAGCCCAGTGACCGGCAGTGACAAAGGCTTCCCTCCCCCCTCCCTGGGGCGGACAGCTAATCGCCGCCTCCGGTGGCACTCCCGGCCAGAGGCGATTCTAGCGCGGCCGGTGAAATCGATCCCCGGTCGCAGTGGCCGGAGTTGAACGTTGTAACCACTAAACCATCCGGGAGGCCACGATTGCAAGGTTTGATGGGAATTTAGAGCCATGTTCCTATGTTAAGATCACATTAAGAGATTCGGGAGGCTGACATAGCCAGGGCTCAGGGAGGTGGGGGGGTTGCTGGGTTACACGGCTGGACACTGCTGAATTCTGGGACTGGAGATGACGGGGGTGGTCGGGACTCCGAATCCCACTGCAATATCGCCGCCACGGTGCGCCATTTCCTTGGACTGACAGAACACAAAGCCCCACCGAGCATGAATACTAATGCTCTGCTCCTAGATTTTAACTCCAGAAATGAAAGGAAAGGGATTTCCTAAGAATAGATTCTCCATTTTCATCTCCCCAGGGTCAGCTTAACTCATTTTTTCCCCCCTCTCTTTCTTGTCATTTTTTTCCTTCTTCCTCCCTCGTTGTTGCCAATTCCCCCCGTGTTGAGTGAGGCTTATCTGGGCACAAAGCACGAGCCACAAACCAAACAAATGATTTGTGCTGGTACCCCGAAACTGGAGGACTTTTCATTCGGTGCTGCGATAAAGAACTCTCAAATCCCAAGGAACGTTAAGCGAAACTTTTCCTGCCATCGTGTTCCCTCCTCACAAACTTTGTGTGCTCTGCTCTTCGTGGCGGTGGGGGTGTTGGAGGGGGCGAACTTGCAGCATCAATTGGTTCAAGTCCCTAAACAGAGGAGGCGCCGATTAGCCCTAAGCGATGTTAAGCCTTTTTTCAGGCACGGCTGCCTGCTGTGTTAATCCAGCGGGCGGTCTCTATTATCTTCCCGTTTCCCACAATGAAATGGGGACTGTGAACGGCGGGGGAGGCACGTCACCGCGCCGACCAGCAACGGGGATCTGCCTTGGGATCACACACGAGTTCGGCGAGGCCTCTTTACCGGACACCGCGCCTGAGCGATATGCCGCCAGATCGGAAAGAGGCCGCCATTGTGTGTCTCTGCTCCGTGTGCTCTGACTTACAAGTGGAGGGGAAGGAGTACAAGCCAAGGTTCAGCGTCGATGACCAGAGCCCCTCCGGGATGGCGTTCTGACCTGGTCGGGCTGAGGTGGAGCACCCCCTCCTGGCCACTGCACCAACCTCACCTGGCCTCACGCTGAGACCAAGAAATGCATGCCTGGTGTACGTTTTGGACCGCTCAGTTTTGTTTGAAAATTCCTGTCACCTTATGTGCTTTGCAGTACTTCTCTGATTACAATGCTGTTGGTGTTTTCAGGAAGCTGCGTTAGACGTCCGTTCAGCAGTCTAGAGAGAAGTGGGAAGCCACAGAAAGCACATTGTGGACCAGAATTCCAAAACACTCTCCTGGGCTGCTGGGAGGCTCATCCTACTAAAGCACTGCTTCTCAGTGGTGTCACGTGGCCAGTCCCTCAACGTCACTGCATCAGTGCTCAGCGTGGCCAGCAGCCCTACAGGGTGGCACATAATTGGATGTAGCCTCACCCAGACAGGGAGGATTTTCAGTTGAGCCCCCATCTCAATGGGCAAGAGCAACCTCAGAATAGCCCAGCCAGTGCGCTCTTCAGCGGAGAGCGAGTGCTTGTGCGTGTGTGCTCTCTTGAATCCTGATGAGGACATGATGCGATGTCTCAAGAATACCACCGGGCAGTCCAAATTGAGAAAAACAAAACTGGGGATAAAAATAAAAATGAAAGAAAATAAACTGTTCTGCATGACATAATGAGTAAACAGCACATAAAGGCACTTACACGCTCAAATGGGGTGCTCAAATTTGAGGCTAAAGAATTTGTGGTGACTCTGAGCAAAGTGCTAAGAGGATTGTGATGGTTGGCTTTAATATTCACCTCCAGGAAGCACACGGCACCCCACACACTCGTGTACTACAGTACTCACACACACCGGCAAGATGAAAGCAGACGGGGGCTGGAGACGGTAATGCATGTGCTGGTTAACAGAGTGTGGGCCTTTTACACGGGGATCATTCGTCTTTTAAAAATCCCTAACTCTTTTTCTCCCCACTGCTGACTACAGCGCAGCGCAATCCATTATTTCCCATCGTCCAAAAATAATTTCTACCTTTGAGGGCCGTTTTGACGATTAATCTTTGAGATGGGCCAATCTTTCGGAGACGGGCGCCGGTGATATTACCTCCCTGGCTCCGTGCCTTTAGGCGCCGCGAGACGCTCGTTCATGGGGTATGTCAGGGTGACATCGCTCTCTGGGCGGCCCACGCACTTTAGAGACACCTGTCGATTACTCGGGCCCGAATCACAGGTGCGCATGACATGTCATGCCCTCCTTCAAAAATCCTCTCTCACATTGCCCCAATCCCCCCCACGCACACACACACACACACACACACACACACACACACACACACACACACACACACACACACACACACACACACACACACACACACACACACACACACACACACACACACACACACACACACACACACACACACACACACACACACACACACACACACACACACACACACACACACACACACACACACACACACACACACACACACACACACACACACACACACACACACATGCACACACACACACACACCGAGCTGGCATTGGAGAGCCAGAGCGGTCGCCAAAGTGACATTGGGGCTTTATCTCAGGGAAGGGGCTGTCTTCTCCCCTCCTCTTCCTTGCGCCAAGCACATGTGCACGAATCTCCAAGCGAACAAACTACGGCACGCCCCAGCACCTTCCCCTCCCTAACAGGAACTCAGCGGCTCGCTGCGATAACCCTACGGATGGGGGACAAGCCGATTGTCTGAGAAAACAGAGCGCAGGAAAGCATTGATTAATCCCCGCTGATCTGGGCTCTGATAGAGGCCTCCCTCACCCAGCCCGGCTGCCGTGTCACCCACGTCCTCATTCCCCCCTGTCAATTCTCCCATCCTATTAGCCGGTGTGTGTGTGTGTGTGTGTGTGTGTGTGTGTGTGTGTGTGCATAGGACAGCGCTGCAAAGCCGGCCCTTCGCCCAAGCTCACCGGATGAGTTCTTCAGGTGGCCATTGGAGTCCAGCGTGGTGTACATGATGTACGGCCCCGGTTGGTTCACGCCGAAAGGCTGAAGGGGAGAAGCACAGGTTAGAGCGAGCAGGACACGGTCAGCCAATCAGACACACCGGCTCCCGTCTCACATGCAGTGCTCAAGGCCTGAAACTGGACAGCCCTGCAAAACACTTGTTGTTCACAGACCGCAAAACATTGTTAACTAAAATGCATCGAAAGCACTCCCAATTCTGACTTTTAAATTGTTGCGGACAGCGTGTCTCAGTTGATGGGGCCGCGAGCTGCTAGAATACATCCCAGCCTCCGTCAGAGTAGGACGGTGGAGTTACGGAGTGACATATCGGACGCGACACGCGGTCTCCCATCCCTGGCGGAGGACAGTTATTACTCCAGCTCCGTGAAATGCATCGTGGACCCGTGGACGTACGCTTGGATGACCCTCACCGTGGCGCGTTTTGACAGGTACACAAGCGCGGTTTGTGGTCTGACCCTTCGGAGGCACACGGAAGGGGGTTCAGGGGGTTTCGCCTGCCAAAATAACGTCCTGTCAGCATCTCAGAGTTATTGCTGAGTTAACCCTCCCCAAAAAACTAAACAGCAACAACAACAACAACAAAAACCGTCAGCCAATACCCCCCGCCCCGAGACGAAGAGGGGAATTAGGTGGGGAGGGGGTGTCACGGGGGAATAGGACTGGAGAGTTTTTGAGAATAATTTTCCTTCTGTAGCTGCGGTGGCTACATTCTCATCCCTGAATAATGCATTCTTCCCTGCTGCTCTGAGTAATCCCACAAAATGGTAATGAATTGAATAAGTCAGGAAATCAGACATTAATTTTTAAATACGCGGGAAAAAAAAAAAAGTGTCCCTGAAATTCAAATCCACCCAGGATTGGCAAAATGAATGTGGAATGCATAACATTTTTGTTCTTTTTCAAACTAACATGGCTGCCTAAAAAACTGCCCTTTCAAATAAAAGTGCATTTTGTGAGCTTTGGAGTCATTGGAGATTGAAATTAAATGTGGGTCACGATGCATTTATATTGAGAAAATGGATTTGTTTCTTAAAATTCCAAAATGTCACGTTGGACACACTGTACGGAACACCAAGTGCATATTGTGGGTTTAAGATACATAAAACCACCTTCGGTGCCCTTTAAAGTCTGCCAAACCCCACTTAAGTCAGTGGAGTCAATTCCTCCCCCCAGTCCCTTCCCAGCATGCATCAGACTGGAACTCTCTGGAGCAGGGAAATCACGAGGCCGTCATGAAGGCACGACATGTCTCTTCGTTAGAGGGCTGACACCTAATAAAGAGCAGTATTTGTCTGGCGAGGCTGTGCTCTTACTGTCTAATGAAAAGGCATTGCGGCCTGTCACCCGCGATGCGCCGCGTCTGAAGGGACCTGAGGCGCGCGCGGCTCCTCTCTCTTCCTCCCTCTTAGAGCTCGGGGCTGACAAGGCCGATCCGCGAGGCGTCTATCGCGCGGGACGCCGAGCCCAGCCGCGCTCGAGACTCGGGGAGAGAGGAAACGGGGACGACGGCGGCGGCGACAACAGCTCCGACACAACGCCGGCGGGGGCAGCTAGAATCGGCTGAATCTGTCCGCGAGCCCGTCAGGGCCCGGCTGCCGAGGGAGGATGGGAACCGGGAGACTTGTGAGAAACAAAGCAGCGATCCCAGAGGAATCCCAGAGGGAGGCGCTCTGTGTCTTTTGGGCTCTGGGATAGACTGAATCGACCGGAGGGGAGCTGGCTTGCGGGAATTAGAAGGATGCTGTTTACTGTAGATTAAAGTCTACCCGTGATCCCATTGGCCGGGCGGGCAACCAATCAACTCTCTGGTGTATTCATGATTCATGTGTCCATGTGTTGCTGTGATTGAGAGTCCTGGATCCTCTCCCTCCCTCTCTCTCGCGCTCTTTCTTGATCTCGTCTGACACTGATGCAGCCTGCCAACAGTATGGCCAGAAGGGGGGCAGCATCCAGCCTAAGCCTTACTAGGAATAAATGTGCCTAAAGCTCCCAAAAGAGACCCAAAATTAATACCACCTGGACAGGCACTGGTTAGGAACATGCGCCTCCGAAACACAAATTATCCTAATGACGACAGTGTCCCAGTTTCCAGATTTTCAACGTGGACGCAGAAAGACTTTCCCTGAGAACCCTGCCACCTCCCACGCCTGCACAGGCTCCCGGAGAACAAGGGCTGACACACCCCAACCCACCTTCACATTCCCTGGGCATTCGTTGAAGCAGAGTCCACTGAGCACTGTGGAGGAGACACAAAAACACATGAATGTCACTATACATTAATACAATGGCATCGTGAAACTGCATGAAAATGGTAATACATTAAAAAAAAATAATAATAATAATCATTCATCATAATCATTGTCATTATCATAATGATCAAAATATCGACAAAATCAGAGAAAACAATCCCTGGCTGAAAGTCATTGAAGACCTGCATCCTTATAGAGCATCAGTAGCTTTTGTTGCAAACACATTCAATTCACTTTACCATTCAAACTTGAGTCATGTGATCACAACAACCTGATCCTATTGGAGCCATTGCAACGGGTTCGTTCACTCAGGGACTGAGGGAAACAAGGATAAGGTCGGCAGCATCGTTAGGCTACTGAAGAGCTTGGCACAGACAGTAAATGCATCTCTCTTACATAATTCCACAAATCTGACAGTCAGTTTATCCTCAGAAGAAATAAATAACAGCAACTGAAATATAACTGAATGCAGGAACAAGACCAGTTAAATCTTGTTCCTTCAAAAATACAAAAAAAAAACGAAATTATAACCCACTCTCCTCTCTCTCGTTGATAACAATATTGGCATCACACGAGATATCGAACGCCCCCTTCATCAGCAATGCTCCCGACCCTCTAAGGTTCATGTGATTGGCACGGGGAGGGAAGGAGGGGGGGCAGAGAAAAGGGGAGAAACCCCCCTCCAAAAAAACCAGTTGCATCTGTCAATATAGCTCTTAAGCATATAGCCTATGTTAGCAAATCAGAAGCAAGTCAAGGGTACCAAAAACTGTAGCTATGAATGACAATTCTCACTGTACAACACCTGTGTTTGCTGCCACCATGATTAGTGCAGCGCCGGTGGACACCAGGAGAATCACAACAACAAAAAATGATGAGGATAAGAACTGACTGTGAACGGACGGTGAACGACTACTCTGGTGCTTTATTTCCTCGATGGTAGTGGTGACGGAAATCACGCTCTCCAACACAAACACGGGTCTTGGGGTAAAGTCACTGGGTGCACTGTGTCTTAATAAATGCCAGACATGCTCCGGAACCCGTCTGTCTCTAATCTCCATGAGTGACGACACCGCAGCACAATCTCACCTCCGTAATGCGCAATCCAGAGCGGCTGTCGGGGAGAAATCGCATTCTTAATGTGGGAATAACTGTCAGCATACTAATCGGCTTCTTTGGACCCCATTGCCTATTGGTGTCGCACTGCCCGAATGGAGCCTTAATATATACGTATATCTAGGGGTGGCGGTGCAGTATAATGGTTATGGAACTGGGCTTGTAACTCAGAGGTTGTGGGTTTGATTCCCAGGCGGGGCGCTGCCATTGTACCCTTGAGCGGGGTGCTTAACCGGAATTGCTTCAGTGAAGCAGCTGCATAAAGATTGTACAAGTAGACAATTATAGTTCTGTAAGTCGCTCTGGGTAAGAGAGTCTGCTCAATGCCTTAATTTAAATATAATTCCACAATGAGGAGGTGAGAAGTGCTGAATGCATGGCTGGCATTTGGGAGAAGTCTGAGAGACAGGGACCTACGTCTGTCATCGCTGGAGACATGATAAAAGTTATGATACACGCCGTCTCCCTGTGTCACTGGACTACAAGCCCCCACTTGAAGAGTATTGATTCTGAGAACGTTAAACCCTCCATAGTTGCAACTAGCAATTATGGTTTAAATGGAGTTGTTACACTTCAGGATCTGTGTTGTAATGGGCCGGATGGTTCTGAGCTGCTTTATAGGCAGTTGGATGGTAAGAGTGCACTGTTCTTGCCTGTTTTCTATTGGTATTGTGTACCGTTACTGACCTGAATGAGGGAATCTGACAAATAAATACATAATAGAAAATTGAAAATATATATAAAATTGATCAGTTGTCTCAGAGTAGGTCCCAGGTGTTAATACAGACAGCACACTGAGCAGTAGGCTAAATATGCCCTTGACACCTGAATCATACTCCAACTACCGGTAACTAAAGAATTAATCTAAATAATTATATTTTAGTGAAAATGTTCCAGAAGTTTGAGTTTGTCCTCAAGACATGCATTGTGATTAAATATGTGTTTGTCTTCTCGTTAGGTGAATTATACAGTGCTGTTGCTGGAAAGAAGGGTTTCTTCTCAGTATTAAAAGATGCACAATGTTTTTAATAATACTGTACAAGCAAAAGAAATAGCGGAATAGCACAATTGCTTGCAAAATAAAACACTGAAATAGGTCATTTCTGGGAGAAAAAATTGAATTAAATTAAGCATTCACAAAACAGTTATCAGAACAATGGAACGATTGATTCAAAATAACTGAACCAGTCATTGAACGGAAATATCAATATGTTCAGTAAATTGCAAAATAAACAAATATGTGTCAAATAATGATTTTGCTTTTACTCAGATTTTTGTTCCTTGTTGCTTAAAGCAAAACAAAAGAAGGAAGCAACACAAATAAAGAAAATAATTGTAAAAGTCATTTTTTTATGGGGATTGACATAATGCCATTAAGAAATTCAAGAGCCGACAAACACCTTAAGAATTGAGAAATGCGGTCATACTGAGTGAGTGTATGTGCTATCTGAGAATCTGTAGCGTAAATGGACAGTTATTTCCAAGTTCATACGAGTTATTTGGGCCTGCCTGGACTAGCATCCTCAATGGAACAAACCAATTAATGGTGCTAAACACTTTCTTCACACTGAGCCAATAGGTTTCACACTAGCAGTAATGAGACAACAGAATCCAATTTCAACCGGTCTGAAACACATCAACGTGCACGAAACTTAGGAGATTACCTTTCACGGATGGAAAAGAAAGATTATTTGATGTTGTAAACAGAAATGCTAAGATGAAAAAGGGGGCAGCTCTTGTGGTTTATAAAACAGGGATAAACTTTCAGTATATGTATGTCCAGACTGGGCTATGATATGTTTTATGAAGCATGAAGCATATATAATACTATCGTCAACCAGTTATAACACATGTTATACACATGTTATAAATCATCCCTAAGCAAATGCAATGCTTCATGAAGGAAGAAAATGTTCAATGTGTGTCTTGGTAGATAAACTACTTCAAGCTTAGTTTCACTTAAATCATGGATCCGGTGATGGACTTCAGGAGAAAGAAATATGTTTTTACCTGTACTGTGGGATACTGTGTTGATACAGTGAATTAATGCAAATATGCAGGTGTTCTTACTGACGACAAATTGGAAGGGTAAATTAATAACACGCCGTCTTATAGAAAACACAAACAAAAGACTCTTCAACATCTGCAGTAAAAGGCTGAACATGGTTTGCTGGAGTATTGTGGAGGTTTTGTGTCCTATGCAGTAGGGTGCTGGGGGTGGAGAGAGACAAAACAAAACCATTAAGAAAGCGGGCTCCATAACAGGCTCGGCTCTTGAAGCCTTGGACATGATCATGGCCCGGAACTTTCTGAAGACAGGGCACAATGCAGAATGAGTCACAGCCACTCCATGGCACAATGACAGCGGGAGCTTCACATGAAGGTTGTTAATTTCAAGTGGCTCGAGCTGAACGCTTTAGATACTTGTTTTCCAGCGGAAATCAGATATCAAAACATGTACCATATGCATAGAGTCATTTTCATGTTTGAATTATGTATTTCTTACATTTATTTTAAAATAAACGTTAAGATCTTAACTGTGACTGATAACATACTTCTTAATATATTTTATAAGTGACAGAATGGAGTGTTGTAATTGGGATAATGTGCATAAACGTATCTATGTCTGTGTGCTCGCTGCAGTTAGCAATAAAACGTACACTTTGGGGATTAATAAAGTACTCTATTCAATTATATTCTATTGTAACTATAATAGCAGCTAAAAGAGTCTTGTCAGCCAGGCCTATATAAGTTTGGGCACGGTTTCCACGTTAGGGAATGGGTACATAGTGTTTCAGTTGATATATTTTAAGTGCGTTCAAAGAACATAAAATCATGTAAAATGGTTTTCTGTACAAGCAATACTGTCATATTGAGCTTCCAGACACTCAATAATGGAGTCACTAAAACCTGTGTTTGACTCAGGGCGACATGGGACAGCAGGTAGAGCGCCGGTTCTCTTAACGCCAAATCCGATCAGCAGCCTGTCATGGGTGGAGGTGTGTGTGCGTGCCTGTGGGCCTTGACTGACAGCTGTCTTCCTCTGCACCGAATGACACTGGCTTTGTGGGACGTGTATGCTGGAGGCCGGCCAGCCGTTCGAGAAGGGCATGAGGCCCTCTCTTCTTTCCTCTGCTGTACTCTCTCTCTCTTCCTCTCTCTCCCGGTCTCTCTCTCAGATACTCACTCTCTCTGTGACCTGGTGTCCGTCTCCAGGTCTTTCTCTCTCTCTCTCGGTCGCTTAAACCAATTTCAATTGCCATTCAAGTGCTTCGTTGCCGCGACGCAACAATGAGTCTCCCTCCCTTTCTCTTTCCCTCTCTCGATCACTATCTCTCCGGCCGGCTCCCATTCGCTCCCCTCTGACCGGGCCTGTCAAAGCCCGAGCCAAGTGATCAGAGAATTCGTATTAACCTTTTGGATCCCGCTGAAGAGGCGTGACGGTGGCCGGCTCTGAAACGGCCCTGCGGGGCGTCGCGGTCAACAAGGGA
Source organism: Aldrovandia affinis (assembly GCA_029706075.1). Classification (NCBI taxonomy): domain Eukaryota; kingdom Metazoa; phylum Chordata; class Actinopteri; order Notacanthiformes; family Halosauridae; genus Aldrovandia; species Aldrovandia affinis. Next base: position 310,505 of record JAINUG010000076.1, read on the forward strand.
GACCGCGACTCGTCGCCACCTGCGAGGGATGCTACAACGTCTCGTGGCCTGTGGGAGAGGGACGCCGCTACACATCGCCGTCCACGCCTGTGGGAGAGAGAGACGACGGCGACCGTTACACATCGCCGTCCGTGGGAGGGAGAGCGTGGGAGGCCCTGAGGCTGCTCCACTCCCACCATCATGTCCGCACCGCGCGCAAACACCAGCATTCAGAGTGCCTTTCACGGCCCTCTTTGAAACGCCCACGCCGTTCAGACTCTCCTGTCTGCGCCATGTTAAACAAAATACAGTTTTCATCACCATCACACCCGCATAGGACCACGTCAATCTTTCTTCACTCTTTTCCCTCCCGATTTTCTTGAATGTCACCTGCTGTTACATTTTCTTGCATGTTCTCTGAAATGAACATGAAAATGTTGGCTGCAAAAATGTCTTGGTGTGGCAAAATTTATTTTAGCCATAGGGCCAGCGAGTAGTCACTGAGTTGCCTCCTTCTATCTATAGCATGCATCAGCGATTCCCTTCTGAAAGGCGCACTCATGCGGTCCTGTTCTGAAAGCAAGGCATTGGCACTATTCTGAAGGGGGCACTTGTGCAGACACACACACACACACACACACACAAGGAGGCAGGGTATGTATACTAAAGGCTTCACACAGTCAGTCACTACTCAGAAGTCCTCTCACATACGCACAGACACAGAGCAAGTAGACTGAAATCGGCACTCTCTGCACAAATGTAGTCCATTAGTCCATATGCACACACATGAAATGCACACGCGCCCACACAACCATCCATGTACGCGCACATGCGCATGTGCACAAGCAAGCACGCATGAAATGCAGGCACACACACGCAAACATCCAAACACGCATGTCTGCGCGCACACACGCAAAAACATACGTACACACATCCTCACACACACACACAAGGAAATGCACACACACACCCATCCACACACACACACACACACACCCACACACACACACACAGAGGCTGCGCACACACACACACACACACATACACACACACACACACACGTACACACACACAGTTTACTGTATCCTCGGAGAGGCTGCGCACGCACACACACACACACACACACACACACACACACAGTTTAATGTATCCTTGGAGAGGCTGCACACACCCCACACACACACACACACACACACACACACAGAGGCTGCGCACACACACACACACACACACACACACACACACACACACACACACACACACACATACACACACACACACACACACACAGTTTACTGTATCCTCCCGGAGACACACACACACACACACACACACACACACACACACACACACACACACACACACAGTTTAATGTATCCTTGGAGAGGCTGCACACACATCCCACACACACACACACACACAACACACACACACACACACACACACACACACACACACACACACACACACACACACACACACACACTGCCGATGTGCTCAAACCCAGACTGCACACTGGATGCTGTAGCACGCTGCACACCGCCACAAACCCGCGGCCTGGAGACACGGCGCTGAAGAGGGACATTTGTCACCAAGCATGCTCAAAAGAGGCCAACGATGAGAGCGCTGGCAAACGCACAGCAGGGCACAGACAAGGAAGAGGAGAACAAAACGGCACTGCTCGCTCTCTCTCTCGCTGTGTCATTTCATAATCACCATTTTCAGCAGCGGCTACGGAGGAAGCATCTGAATGTTATTGAGATAAAAAGTCAAAGAGGGAGTGGGGGGGGTGGGTGTATGAACATGTAAGATACCATAATCCTTAAGCCGTGCATTAAAAACATACGTCACAATTTTAAGGATGAATTTGATAGATTACGGCTTAATCTTGTCTTGGGAAAACGGTGTCTCGACAAATAAAAACAAATGAGAATACAGAAGGTACACAGCCGTCTACCAGAAAATTAAATAATACAAATATTTCCACAGGACGGACAGTTATGCACAATATTTATTTTTCTAATGAGATAATTCTACGGACATGTATGAAGCTAGTTCTCTAAAATGTGGACTGTGCACTCTTGTCCAGATAAAGTTTAGGGCCGGGAAGGCATGTTTACGTATCAAATGGAAATACGTCAATGACACATTATACATTTGTGGACATGCACCATTTCACATTTAAGATCATAAGATTCGTACATTTATAATAATAATAATAATACGTTTATTATAACTACCCAAAATCCTTGACCTGAGGACTGAAGTGGCCTTGTTGTGGTATATGGGACCAACAATTCAGCAATATATAGTGGTGCCAGCTCGTGCAATTACTTATAAGTGTACAATACAATTTTAAAATCAATTCTAAATTTAATCGGCAACCAGTGTAGGGAGGCCAGCACTGGAGTGATGTGGGACGTGCATTTAGTTCTTGTTAAAAGCCTAGCAGCAGAATTCTGAATGATCTGAAGGCGAGCCAGTGACTTTTGGTTAATACCTGAAAATAAAACATTGCAATAATCTAAGCATTATGAAGCAAAGGCATGTATAATTCTCTCTGTATCCTCAAATGACAGAACCTTACCTTACCAGAATCTTATTTTTGAGATATTTCTAAGATGGTAAAACATGACTGAGCTATTTTTTTGGTGTGCTGTTCAAAATTTAAATTTGGATCAAAAACCACACCTAAATTCTTTACTACAGACTTATTAGCCGTTAATGAGCCCAGGCTTGACTGGATTTGTCTGGCGATGGACAGGGGCCAATGACAAGAACCTCAGTTTTGTCCGGGTTCAACTGTAGAAAGTTACTGGACGTCCAGGTATTAATGTCAGCGATACAGCTATGAAGAATAGCCAGCTTATTAAAATCGTTAGGTGTAATTGATAGATACAGCTGAGTATCATTAGCGTAGCAATGAAAGGAAATTCCATGCCGGTGAATGATCGGGCCTAAGGGTAACATATACAGAGAGAACAATATCGAGCCCTGTGGTACACCACAGGAGGCAACTGCAATGGAGGAAACATAATCCCCAATGGACACTAAGAACTTCCTGTTTGACAGGTAGGATGAAAACCACTCAAGCGCAGTCCCTGAGATACCAACGAAATTTCTCAGTCTATCAATTCAAATAGAATGATCAATCGTATCAAATGCTGCGGTCAGATCCAGCAGAACCAGCACAGTACAGTCACCGGAGTCAGCATTCATCAGAGGGTCATTTCAGACCCTGGGAAGGGCGGTTTCTGTACTGTGATGGTGCCTAAAACCAGACTGAAGTTTTTCAAATATATTGTTCTTTTCTACTACCTCAAGGAATTGTTTAGATACCACTTTCTCCAGGATTTTGTAGATAAACGGTAGTTTAGAAATCGGTCTATAATTATTCATGACCGAAACATCGAGGTTAGGTTTTTTAAGAATAGGCTGGACACTCGCAGTCTTACAGCTATCCGGAACCCAGCCAGAGGAGAGAGAGCTATTCAAAATGGAGAGTAGGTCGGGGCCAATAGTCACAATAACCTCTTTAAAAAGACTGGGTGGAATAATGTCTAAGGGACTAGAGGAGGGTTTCGTGTGAGACACAATATCAATAAGATCCAGCAGCGAGATGGGCCTGAAAGAGTTCAATAAATTAAGATGAGGGCAGTAGACCTCAATATAAGGCGCAGATGAGGTGATCTTAGATTTAATATTATCAACCTTCTCAACAAAAAAGGATTAAAACTTTTCACATTCAGCATGGGATTACATGACAAATAAAAGATAATTCATGTTTGCGCATGTATATGACAGTGTACAATCTCTCATAAGGTTAGGACAGGCTTAAGGTCAATGATAATAATCAGGGTGTACGCAGAGTATGGTCAAATGATAATGAATTGCTTGCACAAAGTACATAAACAAGGAATTGTAAACTGTGGGCTGGCCATTCATCCTTTCATCACAGTGCACTTACGGGTATTTCAATCGCAAGCCACATGATGAGCCACCCAAGCTGCAACCCCAGTCATTTAACATTATGCCTCTAGAACCCAGCCCCACCCTCCATCTGTTTGTCACTTTGGAGATCACGCTGAGTGTACCTGTGAAAGCAGTGGCCAGCGAGACACAGGCCTAACGGAGGTGATCACTCCTGACAAGTGTAAGGGAAAGGGTGTCTGACATCTGCCTCTGCCTGGGTCAGCTTGCGCTTGGCTGACGACGAGGCTGCAGGCTGCAGAGTGCTTCATTCATCCATCACAGACCCATACACGCTCATAGCATTTCCTCTCCACACACACACACACACACACACACACACACACACACACACACACACACACACACACACACACACACAAACAAAAAAAACACGCAAAGCACATCCACAGGCATGCATGCACACACACGCACCAACCATCTCCACACACAAACATGTACACAAACAAACAAACACACACACACACACACACACACACACGCGCACACACACACACACACACACGCAACAACCATCCCCACACACACACTCATACCCATCCTCCACACACACACACACACACACACACACACACACACACACACACACACACACACACACACAAACATGCACACAAACAAACACACACACACACAACTGAACAGCACCCACAGGGCTCGCAGAGCATCCACAGGGGTTAACCCCCTTAATCAGTTCCATCCCCTCTTGACTGGACTCGGTTCTCCGGGCCCTGCTGAAGTCTCGGGGTGCTGCGGATGTGTCCCGATTCCTAATGACACCTCCGCTCGCCACGGGCAGTGCCGGAGCCAACTGTGAGTCAGGGCACGCCACAGAAACCCTTAAGTACCAAAATTACTCTATTAATAGTCTGGCTCCCGTCCTCTGCCCCAGCCACCGCAGTGCAGCTGCCAGCCGAGTCGCGCACCAGATGGAAATCGCCCAAAAACACAGTCAAAATAAGCTCAGCCCTCTGGCATCCTGCCCCAGAGAGTAGGACAGAAATGATCGACCATCAAATGCCACTGACATCGTGAGCAGTGTTGACAGTAGTCAAGCTCATGATTAAACAGACGCAATATATAAACAAAGAAGGCAACGGCTGACACCACTGTCGTCAAACAACATTACTGTCATCTTGGAGATTTAAGAATGGATTTTCCTTGGGCATAATCCGGGCTGGCAGCGGTGACCTCCAGCTAGCTGGCTCTATGCTGTGGAGCCACACTAAGACCAAATGACCATCTGCTTGAGAATGGTGATTACAGAGAGGAGAAACGTGCAAGTTTTCTTGATAATAATAATAATTCCAGCAAAGGTTAAAGGTTATGGGTCAACGCTAGGTTCTAATTGAACACAATTGTCTGCGTGAGTGTGTGCTTGTGTGTGCGTGTGTTTGTGGAAGTGTGTGCGTGTGTGTTTGTACATGTGTGTGTATTTGTGTTGAAAGGTGTACAGTTACTATTTATTTTCCTTCAGCGAGATATTCTATTTGTCATTCCCCAAATATGCTGTCAGCCTGATTCCTACTGCGGATGCTGTCAACGCCATGAGCTTGAAATCATTCACTGACCTCACACAAGAGGTCCGGCTGTCAGTCAACACAAAATTACATATTCCGTCTGTACTCGGCGCCTCTGTGAAACCGAGGGGAACGGACAGAGATATTAACAAGGGGGGGAGAGAAACCAACAACATTGCAAGATTAGCAATGTTTTATCACGGGGTGCAAAACTTTATATTGTTTCAGGGCTATTCCCTGTAAGTAGGCTAAACAAAACAGAATGAAACACCTCTTCATGCTTTACAAATTTAACACAGACAACTGTAATCTCCTCAGGTTTAACACTTACAAAGTCGTCTAACACTAATCTCCATATCAAGGCAATGTGCACATCCAGGCCTCTGTGCTGGTGCCAGTCAAGAGGTGAAATATAAGAGGAAACATCCTGAACAGTTTAATGCCCCCAAGTTTAATCTAAAGACACCGCTTCGACCAGGTAGATCTGCACCAGGTGAAGCACAAACATGTGAATTGTCATCACCACTGCTTTCATGTTCAATACTGCATTTTGTAATATGTATCTATGTTGATGACTGCCCCCACCTAACTTTTCCCTCCTTGTGTTACAGGTACGGTTTGCAGCTGCCAACGATTATGTCTATTACTGGATCACGACACTGATCTCTGGTGCGGACTATGATTAACCATATATTAATGCACATTTGTATTAATGTAAGTCGGTCTGGATAAGAGCATTTGCTAAATGCCTAAAATGTAATGTAAATATAAATGTACATGAACCATGAGACTTGTCATCCAATGGCATCAAAGCCACGGACACGCACTGCAGATCAGAGTTTCATGTGACACGTTAAGACGTTTTCTGATTGTGACACATAACACAGGCGCTGGGTTCCTTTCTCACCTCGCATTCATCTACTCATCGCAAACACACTTGCCAATTGTTTGTAATATAATATAATAATATATGCCATTAATATAGTCCAAAGCAACTTACAGTAGTGAATGCATACATTTTTCAGTATATGTGGTCCCAGTGGGAATCAAACCCACAACCTAAGTGTTGCCAATGCCATGCTCTACCAACTGAGCCACAGGGAACCACATTGTAAGTCAAAGTCCACATTCTGATTGAATTCCGACCATTGTCTCACAATATGTCCTGAGCCCGGACAACTTACTTCCATATGATTGTGAATCTAGTTGAGCAGAAGTGGTTAAATAAAAAAGCCTTGCTCAAGGGTGCAACAGCAGTATCGCAGCTGTTAAACGGTTGCTGAATATTGAACATTTTAAATTCAATTCACTTAAACGGCCAGATACTTACCGGAGCAATTACTGCCAATCAAGGGTGCAGCTGTGCAGCTACATCCTACCGGGATTTGAACCCGCGAAAACTCCACTTTTCCGCCGCGTCCTGACCGCCACCGTGCGCAAGAGCGTTTAGCGACAGGGTCAATTCCATTTCACTTCAGCCAATTCAGGAAATACGTCAATTGAAAATCAATTCACAAAGCGAAAAAATCCTATAATGTTCTAAGTATATATATATATATATTAATTTCCTGAATTGCCCGAATTGAAACTGAGTTGACCCCAACCACTACGAGTATAAGAAATGAAGGTGAAATGAACAGGCCACCAGACCCACCTAGGCTTCTCGTCTGCCTACAGTCTAGAGTGCATTGTACACGCATGATAATGCCTCTCTCTTCCACTGAAGGTGGACTCCAAGAGACTTTCCCTCCATCAGTCTACCCTCCCTCCTCCCCCGCTCTTCCTCCAGCCTGTTCCGAGCACACCTGTCGCCTGGGGGGGCGGTCTCCACGGGGGATGGGGGGTGTTGAAACGTCGCTGGGGTAAACCGCGCGGCTCAACCGCGACTCTCTGGGAGGTTGACCCAGAACACGGTCGCTAGGTGATGAATGGCGGCGGACTCGTGGACTCGGTCGCAGGTGAATACGGAGCTTATGCGTTTACACGCAGGGGTAGCGGAGAGGCGCGCCGAAACCCTGCGCTCCCTCCATCATTCATGACACGCGTACACACAGGGGTGAAATACTGTACCACGCTCTCTCTCTCTCTCTCTCTCTCTCCATCCCTGATTATACACACAGGGACCTGGACCTGCTTCCCCTCATCGTGGAAGAAGGAATACCAAAAACACACACGCGCACACATGCTCCACCACTCATTAATCATGCCACATGTGGACTTTAATGAGATGTGTACCGGTATCCCTCCACCAATCCATTACACGGGTAAACCTGGATGAAAGGGTATACCACACACACACACACACACACACACACACACACACACACACACACACTCTCAACTATTCATTAAACACGCAGACAGGGAGAGGAACGTACCCCACACACTCACACACACATACACAATGTATGCACAAGCACACGCTCACTCGCAAGCATGTTCGCATAGACACACACTTTCTCTCCATCAGCCACTGCACACAAACTGGGACTAAAGGGTGTACCACACACACACACACACACACACACACACACACACACACACACACACACACACACACACACACACACACACACACACACACACACACACACACACACACACACACACACACACACACACACACACACACATACACATACATACACACACACACACACTCTCTCTGCCCAACTCCTCAGTGAAAATGATTACTGCTTCCGCTCCTCACAATCACCAAATTCGCAGGGCTTTTTTGGGGAGATGATATGTCACTCGCAGTAGAGGGCGGAGATGGCGTTCTGAGAGCGCGATCGTCGGCGGGCGGCACAAAGGCAGCGGATGCGTCTGAATCCCAGGCAATTAGCATCCCAATAGGGGAGGCAGGAAAGGAATCATCTCCACTGGTTTCCTCTCTCAGCCACCTGTGTGACAGGATCCCCTCCCCCACCCCCCCCCCCGCCGCAGTCAGGGCTTATCTGCAGTCGCCCCGGGACACCCCCTCCACCTGCCCTCCCTTCTCGTGGCCTCACGGCCTGAGGGCATTTCAGCGCCGATGCTTCACCCTGTCCGCTCCAGTGCGCCAGCGCGTTCTCTTCTCTGGTACGGACAGGGGTCATCCTCAGTGGTGAACCTCTCTGTGTATACTCTTCTACTTTTATTCCATTCCACCCTCTCTCTCTCTCTATGTATTCTGTTATACTTGTATCTCTCTCTCTCTCTCTCTCTCTCTCTCTCTCTCTCTCTCTCTCTCTCTCTCTCTCTCTCTATGAATTCTGCTCTACGTTTAATCAAATCCACTCGCTCTATGTATTCTGCTCTACGTTTATTCAAATCCACTCTCTCTCTCTATGTATTCTGTTATACTTTTACCTGAATCTCTCTCTCTCTCTCTCTCTCTATGTATTCTGCTCTACGTTTAATCGAATCCACTCTCTCTCTCTCTCTATGTATTCTGCTCTTCCTTCATTCTAAGCCACTCTCTCGCTCTCTCTCTCTGTATTCCAATCTCCTTCTCTCTCCCCAACAGATATAGCAGTGCGGCTATGCTTCCTGATCAGCTCCAGAACAAAATGAGAGTTTGCATTTTATGTGCTGACAAACAATTTGTGGAGCTTTGACGCTAAGTTCTGCCTACATGACGGCCTGCGTTTCTGTGCGTGAAGGATGACCGGCTCAAAATATTTCAACGTGGTGGTTGGATGTTTTTTTCCCCACTCGTTTCTTTCGGTTTGCTTTTCCCACGTATGTGTCCAGCCAAAAGCCACCGCTTCAAGATGACGTCAGACTAATTCTGTCCTGAAACGATTACGCAATACAACTGTTAACTGTTAAGAGTGGTTTCTCTTTCCTCCTGCTCTTTCACTCAATTCAGTGTACTTTATTGGCAAGAAATTGGCCTACACCGTGTGGATATTGCCAAGGCAAAACATGCAAATTGCAGGGTGCAAAAACAAGCGCACATGTTAACCAGCGAACACACAAACGGAACGCCGCGATTCTCTTTCTCTCTCTCTCTTCACGTTCCGAGCGAAACAGCGGCACGAGACCACCCGCCGTGAGCGCGCGTCCTCCATTTGAAACCCGTTTTTAACGTTACGCAACAAACCACCACCGCGCGGCGAGGAGGCTCTCTGGTGTGCCTCAGATCAAACACGGTCTCTGCCTGCTGCAGAGCATCTACGTGGACGCAGTCCCCTACACTGCGAGACAATAGGCGCGTATCGCATTGCAATCTCCAACGCCGGCTTGAAGAACATTACAACCAGGGCAAACGAAAATAAATAAAAAGCGAGATTGCTCACACTTACGTTTAATAAGTTCTCATTATGGTAATGCGCACAGCTGACCTGATTATTTTTGTTTTTTTGTCGCATTTTTAGAGGCGTACGATGCCGATCGAGGGCAAAATGACAGTAATAATGCGGATGGCCACCCGCCGAGTTAATGTGGGCTCCTTCACCTCCCGACGCTGCGGGCGACCTCTTCATTTCCTCCTCCGGTGACACATCTCTCTCGGATCAATTTCCACTTTATGTAATTCTAATTCAGATGCCGGTTTGGGTTCTGGGTGAAAAAAGGCTCGGCGACGGCGCCATTAGAGTCGATTTTATACGGCCAATAACGAGCGGAGGCGGCGGCGGTAAAACACAAGAGTCGGCCGGGTCCCGCGGTGGGGCCGGTGAATTAACTGCCATCCGGCGGCTCTGGAGTGGGATTGGTGGCCGTTTGAAGGCGCGTTTCAAAAGATCAATCCCAGGGAGTAATAGTGCTGACTGCTGCAATTACCTCCGTCGGGAGCTCGTTCCCCCGACCCCATCTTTTATCATTCCGTTCTCTGAGTGGCCCCGACGCAAAGTCGATACTGCGGTGCGCCGTTCGATGGCCGCTTGGGGGGGGGGGATTGAAACTTTATCGGGGAGTCCCTGGAGTCACTGTCCCGTCTTGCTCGCACACCAGAATCCTGAAGCATGTGTGATTATGGGGGGTGGGGGGTCTGATACAAACTGATCCCGAACTTGGAAGTGCCAAAATAGCCAAAAAACAACTCTGACAACTGTCATGCCAACATTGGGGGTTGGTGCAGAAGACTGAATTCCCTATAATGGAATAAACCTTTAAGGTGTGTACATTCTCGGCAGATGTTGTTCTCCTCTCATGTATTCAAACCTGCTCCTCATACCCCACTCCTCCCCTTCAGATTCACGCTTCAGACCCAATCCCCCCTCTACAAACCTATATATGCCATTTAGCAGACGCTTTTATCCAAAGAAACTTACAGTAAGTAGTGAATGTATACATTTGTCAGTATACGTGGTCCCAGTGGGAATTGAACCCACAACCTAAGCGTTGCCAACACCATGCCCTACCTATTGAGCCACACAGAACCACACAGAACCACCTACTCTCTGAACCCACTGCTGCTCCTCACATCAAACTCCTCCTCAGGCCTACTCTTCACACCTCCACTGCTCGGCTTCGGGAGGGAAGACGCCTGAAGCTGATGTCAGAGATGTCCTGTAGGACACACTGTTGGCAAAAGGGGGGTGTGTAGGCACTAGTACATACACGCACGCACGCACGCACGCACGCACGCCCACACACACGCACACACACAAGTACACAGACATATACAGTACACACACACACACACACACACACACACACACATACATACATACATATATGTATGCACGCTTACACACACTGACCCACATACAGATACAGCACACACACACACACACACATCTAGCTATGCGACAGCTTCATTGTATGATGCAGTGGGCGACGTGGCAGTCCCAGCGGAGGAGCGGATGCAGATTGGCAGTAAATCACAGCGGACGATATCACCTCATCAGCGTGTCCCTACACAAAGGATGCGTGTTAGCCATCATCGCTACGCTCCGGATCAATACCGGGCACCGGGTAGCCTTTTGGGTGACACCGACCTTTACGCCTGAGCTGGGCTGAACAGACGTAATAAGCCTAATAAATCGCTGATCGATAGAGGTGACTCGTCTGTGAGGAGAGGCCGAATGAGCGTCCCCGGCACTGATTGGACAAAACGAGAACAGCGCGGCCCCGGGGGACTTCGGGGAGGCGGGGTCGTCCGGCTTCGATTGAAAGCCGGGGGCCGGGATCAAAGGCCATCGAAGACTCTTTGATGGTCTTCGCTTTATAAATTGCGTCAGCGTTTAAATAAATGCCATCAATACCAAATCCAGCTGTCCTAAACACACTGTGATGGTTTCTCCTCGTCTGGAGAAAAGAAAGACATGATCGAAAAACAAAAAACACTGGCACAGGGTGCACGGAAAGATGCACTCTGCAATCTGGACTTCATTTATGCATATTTGACATGGTAAGATCTGCGGGGGGTTTAACACACAGGGCAACCGTTGCTTGTACGTCGAAACATGGTCTCATAGTGTTCTGTACTGGACTCCTCCATCGGTGGAATTATGTGTGCTTCTTATGGGTCGGCTCATTTATATCTGAGCCACACATCTGAGATAGTCAAGGGGCTGGGCTAAAATCTGTGGAAAGTTTGACAGACTTACGGTACCTGAAAGAACAGAACACCCCAAGAGAAGGAGGTCTGGAGAGGCCCAACAGGTCTGGAGAGGAGGGTTTGAGAGGAACAGTGAGAGAGAGAGAGATATGACTCACCGATCACTTTAACGAAGTAGGCATCGGCTTCAAAGTTGTTCTTCAAAGCGTGGATGGCGAGCTCTCCTTTTGGCCCTCCTCGGCTGAGAACGATCATATCTAATATTCCCTGCCAACGTGAAATCGTAAAATTAATCTTCAGCTAAGCGAGCAAAAGCTGGGGTTTGCCTTCTTTTCTGGTGTGTCGTTTCATATTCTTAAAGGACAAATACAATAGTTGCCTCAAACTTTCATAAGATTCTACAATTTTTATTATTATTTTTTTATAGAAAAGAAGGCAGAATTTTAGAAAAAAACTAAGGGGGGCAGGGTCTACACTTAATTCAAATTCTGTCAAAATGACAATGCCCCGTTCAGATTGACTTCTTTTACCACATGAATTACATCGGCGCACAGGAGACGAGCAGGTGCGTGATCGCATTTGAACAGCTGTTGGAGAAGCCTGCCTTGGTTGGCGGTGATGGGGTGAGGGGGATAGAGGTCCAGGCGAAAGGGGGACAGGAAGGCAGACATGAACGGGCCCAGATGGGCCTCCTCGGCAAGATGAAAGCTGCGGGTCTATTGAAAGCCACAATGAGACGCAAATGCTGTCAATCTCCAGAGGGGAGCCGCTGTTCCGGCGTTCTGGGAGACGGGACGCTGCTCTTGACAGGGTGATGACGGTTCGGGGGTTGGGGCAGTTGGAGTATGTGATAATCTGGGTCCTCCGGGGCAGTGGTCGGGTGCTGGCGGGTCAGGCCCTTTTGCTTCCCCACTGCTCATCGTGCCACGCTTGTCTCGCAAGATCTGCATCCCAGACAAAGGGGGGATCATGGAGAAGAGGAAACTGCTGCCAGACGCACGGCTGTCTCGTGGGCTATTTGCGTCCCGCCTGCCGACACCTCGAGGGGACGGGCTTCCGCGGCATAACGCAACTCCGCGCCACCGGCGACGGGCCGTGGGCCGGTTAAAAACTCTGAGCGAAACTTGTGGGAAAGGAGGAGACTCACTTTGGCGCTTACGTTAGCGGTTGGGCTGAACAACATCTACGGACGCTGACTAAAATATAACAATCAAATCTGACTGTCATGGGCCTCCCGGGTGGTCTAGTGGTTACAACGATCGACGCTGTTCAATTCCACTGACCGCACCAGAGTCGGCTTTGGCCGGGACTGCCACCAGGAGGTGGCAATTGGCTGTCCGCCCCAGGGAGGGGGAAGGGAAGCCGACAGGAAGTTTGTTGCGTATATGAGTGGCTCTGGAGTACGGTCGACAGCTTGGCGAGTGCCATCTCGGAGGAGACGATACTTCGCCTTTGTCACTGCCGGTAACAGGCCTAGGCAGCGAACTCATAATATGAGGGGGGATTGACATGAAAAATAGAGGGTGTAATTGGCTACTAAATTGGGAGAAACTCTCCAAAAAAACCTATTGTCATGAAAAAAAAACATCTACGAGAGCAAGCGCTGGAGTGTACTGTGACTCGGCAAAACAAGAGCTCTCTCCGGTCTTTTGTTTGCTGCCCGATTGCGGGCGCTCGCTGAGCGTTTGCCAAGCACAAACTTGCCTGGAATGAAAGGCTTTACTGAGTCGCTCTACGTCTCTGCTTTAACCCGGAGTTATTTGCAGTGGTACTGCCCTACGGAGGCGCCTGTGCGGACACAATGTCGCACCGCTAAATTGTTTAATTGTGACATCTAAGCCTCTGGTAATGAACGGGCTTCCCTTGGCTAAAGCAAAGCCTATTTTTCACCGGTCGGGGAGCCTTTATTGGAAAACGGCGTTAATTAAAACGCCCAGGGAGAGGGAGGGGCCACTCACGTCCTCGTAGATGTCGAAGAAGGTGGCGGCCACGGCGCCGTGGATGGAGGCCAGGTCTGACAGGTCCCAGAGGACGCTGAAGGCGCGGCCGACCCCCCTGCAGCTGGCGTTGGCGCACGGGACGTTCTCCAGGAGGAAGGCCTGCTGATTGCTGGGACACACAGAGAACACACTTTTAGACATGATTTGTTTGATCTGACCGCGACGGATATGAATGCACATTGCAACACTGAAGTCATGTGTTGCGCCATAGGGTTTCTAGCTCACATTGACATATTGATTTCACAATTCTGAGATGTGTGATATCATAGTTTCTAGCTCACATTGACATATTGAAGTCACAATTATCAGCTGTGTTGTACCATAATGTTTCTCAATCATTTACAACAACCATCCCTTGATGGAGGACGACTTAATTTCGCAACGCTTCACAGACCAACTGCAAACGCAGCCGACGTACAGCATCGCAATTAACCACATTAAGATGGATTCAATCAACATTTATCCTCATCTTTGGCTTAGAAATAAGTAAGTAAGAGAAGTGTTTCCTTCACAAACCGCTTGGCAAGTTAATATTAGTGATGGCTGAACTTGCAAAACTGCTTTTTTGAAGAGATGCTGAAATTGGATTTTTCAAGAGGAAGAGATTATATTAGGAAGAAAAAGAGATTAGACGTGGACTTTTGTTTTGATCCGGTGAGTGCCGTTTTCCTGTTTTTTTTCCCCCAGACCTCCCCACCCCACCAAAGACGCCCCATTCGCTGTACTTCCATATCCCCACTCCGTGTTCCAGACGAGCGGAAGGTAGCCTCATCTGCTGCTTCAGATCTCTCCCTGTGCGTCCGGCTGGCAAAAACTGGCTCTAAAAATAGGATTAAGGCAGCTCTTTCTTTACGGCGTCGAGCGCAGTGTGGGAGTGTGGGGCTGTGTGTGACCGCTGGCCATCAGGCTGATGGGGGCACTGACCATGGGGAATGACTCGGTGATGCGGCAAGCCCTGGCAGGGATGGAGGGTGTGTGTGTGTGTGTGTGTGTGTGTGTGTGTGTGTGTGTGTGTGAGAGAGAGAAACAGAAAGCAGATAGAGAGAGAGAGAGAGAGACGGAGATGAAGAGGGAGAGGGGAGAGAGAGAGAGAGAGAGACGGACATGGAGAGAGAGAGAGAGAGAGAGAGAGAGAAGGGAGGGATGGGTGGGGATTTGAAGAGACAGGAATGCATGTGCGTACCAGTGCCTCACTATACCACAAATCAACCGTGAAACAAATTGCTGTCTGTCAGGTAAAGTAACCTTCACACTTAGCATGAAGCACACATCCCGAGATTATGCAAAGATACAATGTGTTTCCAAGATGATTCTCTCCGTGAGCAACAGGACGACAGAAAAGTGCGGGAGGATCAAGCAAATTATACACCCCCCTCCAGCTGACCTTGGGAGCCAGGAGTAGTATGGCAATGTTTTATTGACAGTGGTTTTGAGCAATTAATTGTCATTGTGCTGCACCGCCTGTGTTTATGAGCAGTTAAACTGAACTCTGCTGTATTAGCAGAGGCACTTAAACTGAGTTGTGCTACACCGCTTGAGTGCAATAAAACATCATAAGGTCTTCAATGGTTATATGTGACTGGCTGCGCTTATAAGCAATTGCAAACCATTGTGCGGTCCTAACTGTTACAAGTTGTTCAATGTCACTGTGTTTTACGAGATATGGCACTACCCAGGTGAATTTCACTGTGCTTTTTGGCTGCGGTTATAAACAGCTAAATTACACAATGTCGTATTTGCTGCGGGTATGCGCTGTTAAATTTCCTGCGGGTGTTTTTGTTGCATGCTCGTCTTTGTTCAGCGTGACGCCTGATACCCCGTATTGCTAGATCTAATCCTCTGTCCCTCTGACAGAAACGACACCTTTGTTGAATGCCAATGCACTCCTTGCAATGCTAAAGTGTACCGCTGCCAGAAGAAATGCAGTCTTGTGCTTAAATACAGGCCTGCGTTCAGGTTTCTGTGCAACAGATAGCCTGAAAACAAGGCTCTCTTTGGCTAAAGTGGGGATGAATTGATCAGGGCTTTTCTTTTGAGTTCAATCCATGATCAGCGTGCTGCTCGATCACGCCGGCCATTGTGGGTATTGACCTCCTCCTCCGTCTTGCTGGTGACCTCTAAATACACACTCTGAAAGAGTCATCTGAGGAAAGTGTTTGATGTTTTACCACTCTGGCGAGACACACGGGATTGCTATTCACCGCCTGTCGTGCTTCAGCTCAACTGTGGACTCTACTTTTTATCAAAAGAGCATTTGTTTCAAAAGACACGCGAGGCAATGGAGGGAAGGACTCACAAGGTCATCACTGCAACTCCACTCACTGAGAGATGAACCGTGTATATAAAGGAGATGCACACAAAGGATTACACACACACACACACACATGCACGCATACAAACTGACACTCACACACACACGGACATGCAAACACATACTCTCTCCCTCTCTCACACGTGCGCACACACGCACACGCACACACACAAGCATGCATACAAACTGACACTCACAAACACACATGGACATGCAAACACACACACACACACACACACACACACACACACACACACACACACACACACACACACACACACCACGCAGACACACGTACATATGCATAATCATACACATAAACCCCAATGTGGACACATTCTGTGCACACACACACACACACACACACACACACACACACACACACACACACACATGCACACACCAACAACCACGACCTTTGTTTAAATCCTCCTCATTCTCTGACTCACCCATTCCCGACACCTGAATTATAGTGGCATTGTCTGGGCACGCTGCTGCTAACTGCATTGCGACACGATGGTGGACAAACGGGCCGGACATCACAGAAACAAAGCTGGTCTTCACCAGCACCTCACCTGACCAGTACTTTTATACCACACCGACAGGAGAGGCCAGGACGGGGAAAGAAAGGGGTATATATGCCCACGGTGACACCCGGTGACCTTATCTGCCATTTCTCTGTGAAACCGGTTCTTCCCTCGCTCCGCTTTGTGATCACAGAATGCTGCTGCATCAAAGGAGGCCAACAATGGCTCCTGGCTGAGTGAAGGCCACCACGCGAGCCTGTGAATCGGTTATCAATTTGGTTACAATAGCGCTTCGGCGGTAACTGAAATGTCTTGAACGTCCCCACGCCACTGAGAGTCTCTATCTGCCACTATTACCAGCCTGCTATTAAGCTCTGAGACACACAAAGGCTGCTCAACCTCAATGAAAGTGGCGTGCCACCAACTGCCCTGACAACGACCCCGACAATCTGTCCTTCACCAAAGCATACAGGCCTGTCCTTATACAAAGCTTACATTTTGTAAACAAAAGAACCTCAAAATCGCTATTTGTTTATTTTCAGAAAACGTATATCCGTATTTATGACAAAAAAATAATAATATTCTAATAAAAGTGGCATGCGAAGGAACTGTGGGGAGTGAGGAAGCTCACGGGGAGTGTGTCGCTCCAGCAGCAGCGTGACTGAGCAGCGTCCATCGCCCTGACGCGTTTCTCCAGCCGGCCGCGACGGGCCCTCTCTCCAGAGCGACGCGCAGCTTTAAAGCCAGGCCGCTCCCGAGGAGAGACAATCCACAAACTCTCCCGCAGAGTGGCATGGCAACAACGCGCTCCTCAGTCGCTCCCCCCGCGGTGTGAGAGCGTGTTCTGCGACGGGCGTAATTAACGGCTCGCCAGAAACTATTACCTCTTTCAACTTTTGCCGTTGGAGAGGGTACAGAGAGCCGGGGCAAGGGAGGAAATGGAATCAAGAGACGGAGCTGCCGTGCTCTGATGCACTTTCCTTTTCGCGGCCGACGCCAGCCACCGTGGGGATGAGCTGCTTTGAACGCTGCCAGACAGCGACGCAAAGGTGCGTCTCGATGTGTCGAATGCAGGCAAGCGAAAACAGGCCGAAACCCTCAGTTGTCTGTGCTTCCTTCCCAGAAGCCTCTCTGTTCAGACTGGAAATGACACATTCAGGGAGAGGGAGGGATGCATTCTCCTTTCATGGCAGTGTGCGTGGTCCCCACTATTGGTTCTGCGAATCACATGAACACCATGCCTTTTCCCTGCTTTTCGTCATGCTGTAGGCCCCTCTCCCTCGAGCTGAACCATGCCCCTGAATGCGCTCCACCTGACACAAAGCGAATTGGCTTGAAGCGAGGGAACTGACTTCTCCAGCAGCGTTGTCGGCAGCAGTCACAAAACGCTGTAACACCATACCAATCAGGCACTCATCATTACACACTGCCAGCTGGGACAGTTACAATTCTGGGAGGCTGTAATGTTTGTAAAAAACAAAAACGCCGGTAATGACAGGTGTCGCCACCTGCGCCCCTGGCTCTGGACTTCCCCCAGAAACCACCACTGTCTTAACATGAGGATCTCTATGAGCCACCTTCAGACAGTTGCTTCCCTGTAATGAAGACCCATCTCAGCTATGGGGAGGCCAGGATGAAATCAGCCTGGGCCCTCTGCTGATGATGACACAAGGGGGGGGGCAGGACCATGGCCACGGCTCAGGACCGCTCAAGCGCGTCTTGCTGCAGGTGTTCCAGGGTAGGTGAGGAGCTCACAGAACCACGAGCTGAGCTGAGCTGAGCTGAGCTACGGTTTGGGTCACAGGGTGCGGAAGGTCAGGGGTCGGCGTGAGCAGTCATGTTTGTGCAGTGGCTGCGGTCGATACAATTGCGGTTATGGTCCAATCCCCTTCACTGGTTTTGGAAACACATGACCCTTTTCAGGAGGCCACACTCACTGCGCAGGAGGAGAAAAAAGAAATTCTGCAGCCCCTAATCCTCTCCCCCACCCCCCCTCGTTCCTCCACTAAGGAAACCGTGATGTTTAGGACTAATCCTTGCATGCGCATTACATAATGCCATTGCCTAGCAACACCATGCATGCTATAGAGATACCATGGTGGAAGAAGGAACTAAAGAGTATGGAAGGATGGAGGATAATAGAAATAGTATGACACAGAACACCAAGGCAGTTATTACATTAGGGTTTTGCCGGGAGGCAAAAGGTTTTGAGAACGGCTCTCATTCAAAACCACACAATTCTACTGTTTCATCAAACCTTTTAATTCAAACCTTATTCAGAAGGTTTGAATCCTAAGCAACCTGCCCGTGCCCAGTGGTGAGCAGCCTACATGTTGTTTGAAGTACAGTAGACCAGCATAGCTACAGTACTGTAGCAGGTGTCAAAGCTGTGTGCAGTAAAAACCTTGTTAGAGGATATGTGAAATTAAAGGTTTTGATGCTCATTTGAATTTCCTGTCTTTTTCAGCTTTTGATCAAAACCTTTAACTTCTCACTTCAAACATAGTTTGGGGGATTTAATAATCAAATGAGGGAAATCCTCCCCCCCAAAAAACAAAAAAAAAAAAAAGGATTTAAAAAAACCATAATCGCAAAACGTTAACATTGCTGTCACTTGGAATAGCGGCAACGTTTTGGGAATTAATTAGCCTTGAGCGATATTTAAAACTGAATGAAAAGGCTGTGCAGTTTCTTGACAACAAAAGGAAGTTGGTGATTCATTTGAGCCTGCATCGCGTTCAGAAGCTGTAGGAGTAACAGTTCTCGACTCTATTGACAGCACGGCCGTTTCATCTCTGTTTTCATAGTAACATTCACCTCGTTAGAAAAGAACATTTCACACCGACCGATGCATGCTTAAGCAATCTGCAAGGGTCAGAGTCTAACTGGGATATCTACGTGTGTTCATTGACCTGCTGTGTGAAAAATCTCTGTACAGCAACCGGCCCAGCCAGGAATACCAGTCAGGCACTGGAGGTCTGATAACCCAAAACCATGTCATTCACCGGTAACTTTACATTACGGCCGAGAGGTGCTCCTTATCAGATTGAAGTTGTATCCCCCCTACATTAACATGGCCAGTCATGCCTCTCCAGGCTTTCTGGAAGACACCAGAAGGCAATTACTTCCTTTCTTCTTCTGTCTCCTCTCCACCTCAGTATATATTTTTTTGTGGTCCCTGTCCCCTCTCCCCCCTCTGCAGTGAGTGATGTGGCATTTGAAGGTGTTTTTTAACACAGCGGATGCAGCGGACAGCCATTCGAGCCACGGGGGAGGCCTTGAATGGTGAAGAGGACAGAGGCCGCATTGTGCCGAGCCCCGGCTCTGACGAACAGGGCCCTTATCTCGGGCCGCGGGGTCTTCCCGCCTTTTCACCACGGGATGGCCCCTTTTGTCAAACCCATTTCAAACAGGGGGGATCGGACACAACGACAACATTTTGTCCTTCTGGCATTGAAAACCCGCTCTTGGAAAACCATCTACACCGACGGCCTTTTCCGCGGGTACGGTATGATGTCAGAAGATTTCCCCCTCCTGGTTAAAGCTGAACATATCCCCGTATGCACTCAAAAGCGTCCTCTTGCATCCCAATAAAAACAGGTAAATTTGCAGACTTACAAAGAAGCAGGAAAATACAGAAGCCTGCTTGTGCTGATAAGGCCTAAGACTCCCAAAACAAATTGCCTTTGCGATGACCAGAGCATTTTCTGTGCTCTTAAATTAGTCTTTGGAAAGTTTTATCTCATTTAGACAAATTCAGAGGAAGGTTGGTTTTTTTGGGGGTGCGGGGGTTGGAGGCCTCTTATATCAAAGTGCTGAACTGGAGAGAAAATCTAACACAAATAATTGTATTTAAATGAGCAGGCTTGTGCTTCCAAATTTCAGAAAGGAGAAATAAAAAAGAAACAAAAATGTATGCATGCATAAATATACAACAATACTTGATGTACACTCAAAAACAAATACAAAAACAAAAATCAAAAAATATATTGACCTACATTGCAAATCATTCCAGTCACGCACACACATAGTCACACAGTCACACAGACAGACACACACACACACACACACACACACACACACAGTAAGACACACGCACACAGACAAGCGCACTCAAATCACTGACAGAAATGCAGAAAATTACAAATTGACAGATGCAGAGAGGCACAAACACTCAAATGTCATTTGGCTCTTCCCAAATGTTTCCTGATTAAAGCGAAGGCACTCTGTCAAATTAAAAGCGTGTGTCAAGGCATCCCGTAAACATGCACCCAGATAATCTCGCTGATCGGCCGCAACGGTTTAAAGAGATCACTTCCCGCTAACCTCATGGGAGGCCGTCCTCTTTACCGCCAACTCCGCCCCTCTGACGCCTCCTTTGAAAATGGGCGAAACTAAAAGGATCGGCCCTTAGAATTCAATAAGGCAAACAAGCCTCATTTGCAGTTCAAACATGACCTCCTTTACCGCCCATCGATTTCGCTCTGAGTGACAGCGGGAAGCAGATGGCTCAAAGCAAGTGAAGAGGACTGTTGTGGGAGGAAGGCTATCGGACTGTCGAGTCAATTAAAAACTGTCCCCAGTGGCTATGGTCAAGCCCGGGCCCTGGGCAACTGCTTTCAAGCATCAATTTGGGGTCAGGATCAACATTGCAAAGTGTACCTGCTTATCAGTAGGTATACATTTTATGCACATGGACTAACCTTTAATTTGCGCGGTGCTGTTTGCAATCGGGTTGTTGCACAGCACTTTCACAGAGAACATTTTCCAGAGGGAGTCCCAAATTAAAACAATGTGGGGAAAAACTGCAGAAATAACAGGTGTTATATTAGACTGACATCACTCTCAACTCTTCATAGTACAGGCACCGGACAGTTATAGCGTTTCTTCCACCGGACAGTATGGTACGGCACGGTTACCAATCCGTGCTCCCACGTTTTGTCGCTTTTTCCGAAGCCCAGGTTCTGTTGTGCGGTGGAAAAATGACACAGGGACTCAACCCGTGAAGGGGATAGTTATGGATGGTTACTGTGCCGTGCCGTGGGTGGAAAAATGCCATTAGCTTTGGCAGTGGTCTCGCTCTACTGAAGGTACAGGTAACTGGCAAAATAAAGGAAACACTTCAGTACATGAAGGGTTCTGACTGCTCTCTTATGGTGTCGGGTGCATTTTCCTGGCATGGTTTAGGTCCACTCAACCCCATTAGAGGGCAAGTAAACGGCAATAAATACAAAGCCATTGTGAATGATCACCTCCATCCTGTGGTGAAGCATTTCTATCCTGATGAGAGTGCTCTCTTCCAGGATGACAATGCCTGCATCCACAGGGCACGAGTGGTCACTGAATGATTTGATGAGCATGAAAAAATTGTAAACCATATGCCATGGCCATCTCAGCCATCAGATCTCAACCCAAATAACACTTATGGGATATTCTGGAGCGGACAGCAAATTTCTCATGGCAGAATGCTGTTGCTTCCCCCCAATATAGTTGTAGACACTTGCAGAATCTATGCCAAGGTGCATTGAAGCTGTTCTGGAGGCTTGTGATGGCCCAACGCCCTATTAAGGCATTTTATGTCAGCATTGCCTTTATTTTAGCAGTTACCTGTACATTAATCATATCAACATGAACTTTGTCCTTTACCTCCAAATCAACAGGCGCTATATCATATTGCATTTTTTACTTTTTCGTGAATCATTTCCAGACCAAAAAAGCGCTACTTTCCAGTCTGTGCGATTGGCGGATGGCCCCAACAATGGCTTTTCAAAGCCAATTTAAAATAAATCAACAGAATAAAATGGATAAAACAAAACCCACCTTGAAAGGACTCTGCACTGGGAGCGGCTTCCAGTAACAACCCACATCCCAGGACCCCTATGTTATAAATCAACTTGTCATTTTCCCCCCACAGAACCTGCAACCGTACACTGGCCCGTCTGCTGTGGCTCTGGTCCACACCGGACAACACTGAATGGTAACTAGTTTTCGAAGGCCCGAAATAAATGGATCGTGGATGATCATTATCTCTGAGCTGGTCCCATCAAGTGAATTTCTCTTGTAGCAGAGAATGACTTTAATCTACCAAGCAAAACCCCCCAAACAAACACATAAAAAAACCCTTGAGTTAATAATGCTCTTCAATCTGGAAGCACTTTCAGTGTGAGACCAACATTGATTTAAAAATACACATACGTGCAACCTTTAGGCTAAAATCGTCACAATTAAGTCATTGCTTGATGTTCATCCCCTCTATCCGCAGAGTTCGCTCCCTGAGTACAAAACATAAAAAACGCTTCCTGTGTCAAATCCCTCCTCCGACTGTTTTCTTAATACAAAAAAACCCACTTTATTTCAGCAGACCTAACTGGGCTCCTAGACACTGTCTGCTGGTAAATACTGTCCTGAGTTTGAGAAACGTGTAAACAGATTCAGACAGTCCTATTAAAACATGTTTTTGTTCTTCTGAGAGTATGTGAATTAGAATTGTCTGTACCAAGCTTCTCAGGATAAATAACAAGCGGAGCTAAAAACGGATGCAAACGAGGAACTCCTGTCTGCGTCTCCTAAAGAACTTATACACTGCTAACAGAGGCAGGGCGAAACCTGTCAAATTAGTATGCGTGAATGGAAAACTTGTGTTGTGCAGGGCGGTGAATATCATGTGGGAGGAGAAGGTGGCTATCAGCTGTTGTAAGCAGTAATATAGAGCAGCAGGTAGACATGGAGCAGAAAATGGGACATTGAGGTTGTTCCAATTCCGGTTGAGACAAATCAAGGAAGTAGTGGCAGATCTGCTGTGAAGGTCAATGGGGCAAGAGATTTGGTGATGTCCACCTCATCCGGCAGTATTTGAAATCCAACAGATGGCAAATTTTGGGAAACACTCCTGCAGATTTCTGACCATCATCGAAACATGCTACTCGCTAAAGCTCAATCATATGAAAGAAGTATTCTGTTCTGAATGTTATAGATGCGTTTATTAAAATTGTCAACAAAATGCTTGAATTGTACTGGTGTCTAAAGGGATAAAGTCTTTAAAATAACTATTAGGTTTGCCGTCTGCTAGAAAACGTATGACTGCAGCTCTGTGAGTGAAAGATAATATTGTTAATGATCACATCAGAGTACATTTTCTTAATTCACTCCAGCAGAATGCAAGCCACTTCCTTGGTGCTGCTATATGATGTTGTATAATAGGGTATTCAGGAAGGAAATCATGACCGTGCAAACGAATAGAGGGATCGGCAGGGGAAGTAAAATGGTTCAAGGCTTCCTCTTCAATCACACCCACTGTCACATGACACTGGCTGTCAGAGAGCCTTTCTGCGCGGATCCCTTGTGCTAAATTGTCAAGCTATGCACAGAGAGAGGGCGGTGCGCAGCCCGTTCCACTGCTCAAAATCTCACGCGGGGCAAGATGAGACGTGCCTAGAAGTAATGTGTGCCAGTCTGTCCGGCCTTTTAGAAAAACCCTGATGCGGGGCGAGTAAAGAGCAGTGGGGAGACTTTTATGTGACACAGACAGGCCCCTGTAAAACACTTACAATAAAAAGGTGTGGGCAAAGTTCTTCTCAAAGAAGAGCCCTGGGAGAGGGCGTGGGTCACATCCTTTGGATGAGACGTTAAACCAAGAAAGATCCCATGCCACCTCTTGAAAGAATAGGCGGGTGAACTCCAGAAATTCACACAAAAAATCAAATTATCCCCCATACATTTTACATTACATTTTAGGCATTTAGCAGACGCTCTTATGCAGCATGACTTACATGCGGCTACATAATCCCTCACATTCCATGCCCTCTTTGATTCACTGAAAATGGGAATGGAGTTCTGTTATGGCTAAATAATGGTTAACAAAAACATGCTGGGAGAGGCTGAGATCTGGAGCAGGATTTTAGGCACTTCCTATCAATGGGCCAGGTACTGGCAGAAAGCTGAAACTTAGGTTATAATGAGGGGGCAGCTGGGCCTGTCGCTAGGTCAACAGTAGGAGAGAGTGGAGCTGACAATCATGGCCTATCGCTAGGCTAACAGTAATATGTATCTTTATTTATATAGATATTTGATATTTGATGACCTTAGGTATTTACTATTACTTCTACGTACTTACTATTACTTCTTCTGTTACTTACGTATTATTATTCTTATTTAATGTCATGTAACTGCATTCAGTGGAGCTTGCACATAAAGAATTTCACGCACTCTTTATACCTGGTGTAGAATTGTGATGTTGACAATAAATCTGAATCTGAATCTGAATCTGGGAGAGTGGAGGTGATTATTGGGGGAATAGAGGCCCATCGCTAGGCTAACGGTAGGGGAGAGTGGAGATAATGATCAGGGGAGCATGGGGCCATGGCTGGGCTAACGGTTGGGGAGAGTAGTGCTGATAATATGGGTCAGGTTGGGCCCACAAATGGGCTGACGCAGGGGAGCGATATAAATGATTATCTAGGAGAGTGTGATCAATCAGTGAGTCAAACCAGAGGTGATTAAATGGCAAAGCCAACACTGGAGAGTATCGGAGGTGATTATGTGGACAATAGGCTGACGCGAGACCGGCGGAGGTGATTATACGGGGAGGCCTGAAGCCATCACCAGGCCGACACCGGGGAGGGGTGAAGCACGTGAGATAAGGAAGTTGACAGCTGCCGAGGAGGCGGGCTCAAGACGTGGAGAAAGCAGCATGGAACGACCTGGTCACGGCAAACACACACGCAGTATGTTTTTCACACCAACAATCTTTCATCTGTTACATTGATGAACCCTGAACTAACACCGCCCGCACTGGGGCCAATCTTTATCCGACAGCAGGTTTTACATCCACGGCCACAATAACGTTCTCCTTGAGCCACCCCACAGGGCTGCGAATCAAAATAGAATATAATTACCTGCCTTTAATTTTGTACTTGATTGCACCAGGGAACTTGCTGACACTCTACAGTGGAGACCTGGAACCAGAAAGCAAACCCCTGGGGGGGTGGTAACCTTAGGGGTCAAAAATAATTATTTGGAACAGTAAGCTTGATTGGCTTTGCTGTATTCTCTTGAGAACATTTACACAGGCTTGATGTGTCAGTCTCTTCCTGCTCCCTTTAACACCATGTGGTAAAGCAGACCATCTCCTGCAGCTCCGGAAACCTCCATCAACCAACCAATCAGTGTAACAGGTGCCTATATGCAAAGGAAATAATACAAAACCTAGGCTGGACCTCGGCCCATACTTTTATTTCAATAAAAGGTTTGAGGTTAATATCCACAAGGACAAATATCAATGGAGACCATTTCTGCAGAAGCAGATCTCACACAATATCCATAAAATCTGTTGACAGTTGTCTGGTTGAGTGAGAGAAAATTAAAGTCAGTCTCGTTAGTGGGGAGACAGGGATCTGCTCTGAAACTACAATCACTGTCTCTCAGAGGGAACTTATCATTGTCACTGCTCTGCGCTGCTGTCTGCAGCATTCATCATACATTTCTGTTTATGCTTTGGTTTGTTCAAATTTATGGGGGATGCTAGATTCTTCTGCCGTTTGGGCAGCATTGATTCGCTCTGGGGACCCTTCTGTGCATTAGTCTTGAGTTCTCCATCATAAAATTCTAAAATAAACATGTTCTGCATGTGGAGAGAGAGACAGAGAGACACACACACACAGAGAGAGAGAGAGAGAGAGAGAGAGAGAGAGAGAGAGAGAGAGAGAGAGAGAGAGAGAGAGAGAGAGACAGACAGAGCAGAGAGAGAGAGAGAGAGAGAGAAAGAGAGGGAATCCAAAACCAAACCACGAATAACAAAAAGAGAGAGAGAATGACTGAATGTTTGTGCAAGCAGTGCACGAAAGCTGGCAATTAAGGGTAGGGCATCGATTTTTGCGTGTGACTAACACTACCAGCCAAATAATTCACAAAGACTTTAAGTGTATAAACACTGATGCCAAATGGCCACAGCTTGAGCAACAATAGAAGCAGTGGTTCTGGATACGAAGAATGGAGGAAGCCTATGATGAGAACTGACATTTTTGCTGGGTTTTAATGCCCCTGCAGTTAGTATGCAATCACCTAGCTTAGTTTGAGTTCTGCCACATCGTTGTACATATTATACTTTATACTATGGTGAACATCAAAGAGTAGTCACTTGGGCCAGCCAAAAAATCACTTTTCCAATGCAAAAATTGTGGCTAACAGAAACTAACCAATGCCGGGGACACTGGTCTGTAGCAGATGGCATCTTTAGGATGAGGGGTTACTCCCAGGTCTCACTGTGGTCATTAAAGACCCCGTGTCGCTTATCACAATGAGTAGGGGGGGTTCCCCAGCGTCCTGGCAAAATCACCAACCCGGCTCTCTCAATCTGGCCACCTAATGACACCCACCGAGTTTAATTGGCGCATTAATTCCCTCCATCGTTTTGGCATAAAATGTCTGCCGTGGGTCACCTACCCTGGCGTTACACATCGGTGGTGGCTGAGGTGAGCTGTCCCCCTTCACCGTGAAGTGCTTTGAGATAATGAAAATCGCTATGTAAACGCAATCCAGTATTATTATTATTATTATCCTGCCACAAGGAATCTTTTGGTTTGGGAACCATGCACTTGATTATCAAGGAATGTAAATAACTAAATAAATGATTAAATAAATGTTACTAGATTGTGTGGATGCAGTGTATGATTGTAAGTATGGACGTGGGGAAAGGGACAGGCCATCTGTGTACTTTCGAAAAAATAAAGCTCTGCTTCTCTAGAGAGTTTTGGAAGGATCGACCAGGTGCGTCATACTGATCTCTATCGTCGGTGTCGCACCCTCTCCCCAATCGCCTGCTGTCATACATTCGCTTGGCCACTCCCTCGCGCCCCGCTCCACCTTTCAGCGTGTGAATGCAGGGCTGGTTGAACTCTCATTACTGTCGCGTTGGACATTTGGGAGTGATTAAACGGGTTGTGGAAGCTCTAAGCCACATGTTTGATGAAACTGATTCCAAAGGGGAAAGGAGGGTGAGGGGGGTTAAGCTCGGGATCCTGGGTGATTAGTGAGTCGTCTGCTGCAAACCAACACTCGATGGCTCAATGCCAGACGTTCTTCTGTTCGTGCAAACAGATAGCCTGCACCCTCTCTTTATAAACCTTGTCAAGCCAAAGACTAAACATGTGAAGGCCCAATCTGCTGCTATCCTGGTTCTGCCAAAATAATGGCAACACTTTGGTAACATGGGGGCACTCAAACAGCCCTGGCCGGGCTAGGAGAGTCCCAGAGGGACCAGGGGAGGCTTGTTGGAAAGAGGAGGGCCAGGCCTATTTATTGATACTTTATTTATTTATTTATTTATTTATTGATAAAGTGTTGCCTTTATTTTGGCAGTTACCTGTATATCTCAGGGGTATTCTCCATACTCAACGCACAACCTACTGTTATCCCAGGGGGCCCGCCTTCAATCTCAACCAAAATTTTATTTGAAGAGGCTATAGATGGGCCCCTTACCCAGGGAAGTCAAGCTCAATATTGGGTCCACGTTTGAGCTGGAGACTCTAATCAATCAATTTCCATATATATATATTTACACCCATGTAATTCGATAAATACAATGCATTTACATATTTCCGGGATGCAGGGCAAAATACAATATTGAGCGACGAGTAATCGCTTGTAAAAATATTCAAGCTGTATAAGATGTATTAAAGCTGCATAAACCCTATAAACGGTAAATGAAGCGATTCAGAGCAAAGACTGGACAGCAATTCCCAGCATGCTCATTGCTCAGCAGGAAGTGAATCTGATAGGCCGGACACTGACCTCCCTGTGGTATTGCGGAGGATTGCCAGGGCATCCGGGAAGCCGTCCAGGTTGTAGTCCCCCAGGTGCAGGGTGATGGGGGTGTGGAGCTCCCCTGCGGAGGGGGGCTGGGGCGGGACGAAGCCCCACAGGGTGTCCCGCCACTGGAAGTCTGTCAGGACGGGGGTCCACTACAATGGGAGAGAGAACAGGACCAGTTAACTGTGATATAAAAATGCATTCTAGTGTTAATTTTTGAACTCACCAACTGAGTTTGGTGAGCTAAATTATTTGTGAGTCAAAGCTAGGACAAATTAATCCAGGCCAATATTGCCATTCATTTTGCATAAACGGGTGAGGGTCTGCAGAAGACACATACTTAGGCCTTTGAGCACTTAGGTCTCATCTCAAATTTATATAGCATGTACAACTAAATTAAGCCTGAAAGTAATTGCAGGTTTTCTGGGGCAAAAAAAAAATCTACATTTGAAAATTAATAATTGAATTAACAAATATTACGAAAAGGGTTCGGTCAGACCCTGGGCACACTGAGAATATAAACCGTACTGGACTGATGTACGAAAGCTTGGTATCTTAGGCCAGACTCTTTCTTCAGACTGCGTGTGCCACAGAGTAACCCAAGGTGCCCATTCATGTGAAAATAACTCAATGCTCCCCACATCTGTCAGATTGTTACGCAGAAAAGGAGAAATAATTAATCTACAGAGAACTAAATTGACAAGAGGAACTGGGTTGCTCTCCCTGCCGCTAGCAAAGGTTATTCTTGCCACTGTGTGCGCTCTTATTAGCTCCTGTTCAGAGAGGGAGGGAGGAACACAGATGCTTCGGATTTAACTATTCATGAATGTTAAACAACGCGCCAGGTGTGTTTCACTCACACGACCCAGCAAGAGAAAAGGGGAATCGCTACTAATATTACTTTCTTATACAGAATATATAATCGAGATCAACACATGGTGGATTTTGAACACGTCCAATGAAAAACACTACATTATTTATCTGCTCAGCTGTTGAGCACAAACTTAAAAATGATTTGAAACCCCCAAGTTGTACCGTACGTCCTAAATGATAACCATTCAAGGAAATCATCGGTATCTTTTCAGAGGACTTCCCTTGGCTCCATTTAACGGTCTGGCATCGCTCGCGCGCCCACGCTGAGACGCTAGCGTAGCCCGTCCCACAAAACAGCGAGACAACGGCCCATTTCACATCCCCGGGGGTGGATAGGTATGGGGGAGAAGAACACGGCTCTACAAAATGAATATTTCACTTCGAGAGCTCCGCTCCATGAACGGCACTCACGCTGACTCCTGCATCCCACGCTGGGCGTTCACCTTCCCCGAGCGCTATCCAAAGCAAGCATCAACACAGACTTTCAGACCCCAGGATACTGGCTAGCTCCACGTGAAAAAGAAAAGGGATCTTTTCTTGACTTCAGCCCACGCTGTAGAGCTAACTCTCTTAGACGGTAACCACACAAAGCCATCTACATCTTAAACGTCACTGTTCTCGCCTGCATTCTGCTCTGTTAGTTACGATCTGCGCTTTTATTCATTTCTAAGGTCTATAGCCTGGCTTTGAAAACAGCAATTACGCCGTTTCGCACTGATGCTTCGCCATCTCCCTTTGCAGTGTTTTCACTTCTCCCCACCCTACATGCTATAGTGGCCGCTAAGATGAGAGACAACAGAAATAGCTTGAACTACATGGACAATAATAACCATGACGACGGCCAGGCATGGAGATTAGCGATTGTGGTCACTGTCCAAAAAAATCAACAATTAAGCAGAGGTGCATGTTTTAATGACGCCCACATCTGTGTGAGAGAGGAAGCGGTGTCACGGGTAAAGTGGCAAGGTGCGTCACCCAGCTGCTTTCCCCACGGCGGAAGCCTGCTCCTCAAATGTGTTCCCGTTTATGACCAAGGCCCGCAGTGACCGCTGCTTTTATTTGGATGACGCCGGTAATGAAACGAGAACACACCTTTAACAATGAGCTTGTATTCTCTGACACTGAGGTGGGAATATGAGACATGAAAAGGTTAAAACCGGAGCCACGCAGTGCCCGGGACGTCAGAGTTCCTGAAATGGCCGAAGGTGGAGGAGAACCAGGAGCGATTTACACAGCAATCTGCTCCCCCAGCCAAAGGCTGTGCAGCTCCTTTCTGTTCGAGGCAAAGTAAGGATAATTAAATCTGAACCCTTTTGTGTTTTCATCACTGCAGGGTCGGGAATGAAGATAAACGGCAAGCTCGAGGGGGCAGGAGATGAGAGGGAGAGAGAGGGATGGGGGGAGACGGACAATATCAGTGACTCTGCAAAAACTCCCAGGACAGGACTGAGGAAACAATGCTGCCATTTGAGATTATGCAAAAATGAATGGCAATTTTGGCCTGGACCCAATCAACATTTGTCCTTGATACGCAATGAAAGTGTTTGTTTTTTACAGTTTGGCAAGACATCAGAAATCACTTAATTTGCCATACTGTGTGATAAAAAAAAAAATGTTGTTTAATAATCAAATGTTTTGTGCATATATTTTTATATCAAAGTTGATTTAAACAAGGACTCTGAACACACTGGGCAGTGACTGAGTTAAAAAAGAAATAAATACAGGGGTTTCAGATGTGAGCTTGAGCTTCCAAATGTTTCTTTGACACAACGACCCCAGCCTCACTGCATCTGCGCAGCTGTCTGCTTTCCCAGCGGTGGCTGCTCCAACTCTGTTTCTGGGACCACATTTCACAGAACGTTGTCAACGCTAATTCCGCTTAGCAGTCCCCCTGTCACCGGACAGGGTTATCAATTTAGCAGGGGGGGAGTTAGCCCTCCATCAGAGGGGAGAGGAAACATGAGAAAACTAAAAAGATGAGGAGAGAAATATTCATTTCAGCTCCAGGTGCTATGAGGAGGGCTGTCTCACTTGAAGTCTGATCAGAGAAAAATGTCATATTAATGATGGGAAAAGAAAAAAAATCATATTTTTTGCGTGCCTGCAATTCTAATTCCTTCTGATTAGCCACTCAATCAATATGAACACAAAGCAGGCCTTGCAGCAGCCATTTTGGCTAAATTAAAAGGGGAACTTTGAGGCACTGGTACACGGAATGGTGATTGATATCATTAAAGTCAATGAGGTGAGTAATTAATGAACCGCAGATAAACTCGACTGAATTTGCTTGGGAAATAAATATGTGCGAGCATGAAAGATTACATTTGATTAGGCGAGGGAAGCGTGAGCGGAATTAGGCCCCCCTTCCCAAAACGGCATAATTTCTTCGAGGTGCAGGTAACAGGGCGCCGCCTTCTCTCAGCACGCTCCGGTGACGGAATGTTCCGGGGTCGTTAATTACAGACATAATACGAGCCTCTCACGCAAAGTCAAACAACGGGAACGAGACATCAACAGCCTGCACAACAACAAGCTGCAAGGTGACAACTTTGCAATGCTTAACAATCTCAGAGAGGCGTATGCACGTCCGTAATATTTTGCAGGTGCTGGGTAATAAAAATGAATGCAAAAAGAAAACACCTGCCCACAGTTTTTTAGCATTTTTTGAAAATAATATAAAATAATAAAAATTACACTTAGGAGTGTGTGGGTATTTTCTTCCTTTTTGTCAACATTGCGATACTTCCCATCGACGTCTCATAACGTATAATCTTATACAACATCTAATTTCAGGAAATGGTGTAAATAAAATGGAGCCGTCTATGAAATATGTATACACAGTGATCCTTTTGTTTTCTTCGAAAAGAGAATGCCCGGCGCGTATTACAGCTGCTGAAAGCCTCAGCGGCGCATTTCCATTTGTGCAATTGAGTACGCGTTCAGACAGAAGCCACAGGAGGATAGAGCAGTCTGCGGCCCTGTGCTGTTTGAAGTTGGGCCAGCGCAGACAGCGAGATGCTGGCTTGCATTACCGCCGCGACTGCTCGGAAAGGTTAGGAGAGAGACGGGCGTTTGGGGGGGGAGAGGAGCACCGGGCGAGACGATCCGCTGGTGTGGTGAATGAAGAGAGAGGAGCGCCATGAATAAGTAATGGAGGCGCTCCTGTCCTCCAGCCGGGCGGGGCCGGGCGGAGCGGCGCAGGGCCGCCAGACTGGGGAGGGGGGGGGGAACCTTTTCCAAAACTCTTCTTTATAAACAATTTCCCTCCCTTTTCTTATCACCGATTTGGAATCGCTAATCGCGCCCTTCAAGTCACAGCCGTGCCCCATGCAAGGTGTGCACTCGTCCGATGCCCTTGCCTGGGAGCTGGTGATAATTTTACACCCTACAGGCAAGACAGCCTCTCTCCGGCTCTCAACCGGCAGCCTGTCATTGGGAGGGGCTAATGCAGCGGTAACCCCAGGAACCCCCCTGCTGAATTGGGAACACCCTACCCCTGGGGGGACGAGGCCAACTGTGTCCTGCCTCTTTGGTCTCCCTGTAATGCTTGACTAATGACATAATCCAGGCTCGAATAAGGAGTCCCAGCTCTCTAAAATAACTGAGACTCTGTGAAGTGAGGAGGGAAGTTACAGTTACAGTCTCTTCAGTCATATCATTGATTGGGATCATGTGTTAAATTATCTGGCACTGCAGCACAGCACCAGGGCTGAGTAGGCCTGACTTGTGCTGAGAAAGACTTGCGGTTGTACTAGACTGCAAGCAACATGTACCATACAGACGATTCAGATCAAACTGCATTAGCCCACGGCTAGCTCGGCAAAGTTTAAACTGGCTCAACAGTGTGCAACGGATGATAATGCAAAACCCTAAATGGGAAATGAAAGCCGCCATTTGACCGGAGTCATTATTCGGTCCGCTATAATGCCCCCCCCCACTCCATTTCTGACACCTTACAGACTTCGAGCATTGTGCTTCAATTATACAATGCACGTAACATCAAAAGTCGATGAATTGCATTGCCTTCGCTTACAATGCTGTGGAGTGTGTGAACCGGAAATTTCTGCCGAATGGAAAAAACAGGATCGAGAACATTTTCCCCTGGAAGATAATTTGGTATTTTTCTGAGGTGAGCAGCGGAATCAGACTGGAATACAAATGGCGCATATCAATCCTTCAGAATTAGCTTCACTCCACATCCCTCTGTCCCGTTGTTTATTATGGCGAGAAAGCAGATTGTAGTTGTATCGATTCTTCATGATGGGGGGTGGGGTGTAAGGTTCATTAGGCCAAGAAATTACAATTTCAGAAGCCTGCAATGCAAACGGCGGAAGGAAAGCCATCAATACAGTTCTGTCTGGGAAAAGGGGCTTCTTCAAGGATTCTTCTGATAAAAAAATAGTCCATTAATACACTCCTGGCTTTATAATCTGCTTATTAAATTATTATTGGAGACATTCTTTACTTAATTCAGACAGTAATATTGAATCGCTATCTCACTAACTTGCTATTACCCTATATAAACTTCATCAAAAGTACATCACAGAAATTTCACTGTTAAGTTTTAGCTATGTTTATGCTTGTCTCAGATTTTTCTTCACACATGGAGTGGGATTGTGACAGAGTTGAAGCGCAGATCTGAAGTGCGTTCTAATATTAGACCTGGGAACAAATGACAGGATGCTCATTTGGACAACTTCGCAGCAGATATTAACATAACAACATGTTCTCTGGTTGAAGCCCCAGGGAAAGACTGCAGTGAGCTTCCCGTGTAGGGAACAGCTCTCTACACTGGACTCAAGGGAACAGCGTGAGGGAGGTCTGGAGAGCAGGGAGA
Organism: Aldrovandia affinis; assembly: GCA_029706075.1. Classification (NCBI taxonomy): domain Eukaryota; kingdom Metazoa; phylum Chordata; class Actinopteri; order Notacanthiformes; family Halosauridae; genus Aldrovandia; species Aldrovandia affinis. The sequence continues at coordinate 344,837 of JAINUG010000076.1, forward strand.
GGAGAGAGAGAGAGAGAGGGGGAGGAGGGAGAGAGATCGACCAAGAACCAAGAGTCCAAGAACACTGCATTATGCAGTCAGTGTGATTGTAACCATGCGGAATAAAACACGGAATAAAACACAAACACGCACACCCACAAACACACACATGCACGCACGCATGCATAAACACAGACACATATGCACATACAAAACCACACACACACACACGCACGCATATGCACACACACGCACACCATTAAGCCCAGATCCACAAACTCAATGAAAGAGATGCACACGCTTGTCAATGGACAGATACATACACCAAATGATGGAATTTCTCATGGAAGAATGGTGTTGCAACTTGCAGAATCTATGTCAAGGCACATTGAAGCTGTTCTGGCACCTCACTATGTCGGTCTTTCCTTTATTTGCCAGTTAGCTGCATGTAGAGTACACATTTCCCCATGCAGATGTACAGACACATCCACATACACACACACACACACACACACACACACACACACACACACACACACACACACACACACACTTACAACAGCTATAGAAATGTAACAGAGACAAGTGTTTTGTTTTGCTGATGAGCATTTAGTTTAGCAATGTGACAACAGGGCTTGGGAGGCCATCCTGTTTCCCCAAACAGAGAGCCCCGCTGCACATGTCACGTGCACCGCTCCCCTGGGTCACAAGGCGGCGCTGTCTTTTAGAGCACGCTCTCTCCCCCCCCCCCTCCCGCTCCCGCTCCGGTGAGCGACAGCGCATCTGCTCTCCTTGGGGAGAGGCTCTCCTGAACCTGCCGTGCCAAGCTGCGCGGTGCCAACGTGCGCAGAGCGCCCGACGTCACCCCGTGACGGACAGCGCGCGTCCGGGCTTGCACCTGGAGCTCCCTCTTGGTGCACGAGGGACTACTGCGCACACCTGTCTCCGGACGGCGAAGTGGGACACTTGGCAAGACGCCCCAGCTCGTGTGCGGAGGAAATGTAAAAATGTGCGGGCGCTGCTGTAATAGCGAGTTGGGTGCACCATCGCTCGAGGCTCTGGGGAAGGGGGGGCTGGCCCCAGAATCACCTGCCCTCCCCAAGAGCCCTGCTGCTCTGATGGGCTGTCATGCAAAAGGCTCATTAAAAGCAGCGGGGTGCTCAGGTGACAATGTAAGAGTGGGGGGGGGGGACATTTGCATCCCGCTCAACCTTGAAAACACCTCCAACTCGACCCCTCCACTGCTAAACTTGTTCCTTTCCTGGACTTCCTGCAATTTAAACCAGGGGAGTTAGACACGCAAACACAGATAGACACATGCAGATTCACACAAACACACACAGACACAGACACACACACACACACACACACACACACACACATAAAGAGCTGGTCCTTTACTCTTGAATCCTCTCGGGATGTTGGGAGCTGGAACGGCAAGCAATTTTTCAGCTTCTATTTTTGTAATATTAGGCCTACATTTGCAACTTCCCCTGGCTCTTATCCAGGCAACTTACAAAGTCATACGTTTCATAGCTGGCATTTTATCAACAGTTAGACAAGGAAACAATGGACAATGAAAAGAACCCATCTTCCTATAGGTTCCCACCCCAGAATTTGGGCACAGAAGTAAAATTCCCTGCCCACTGCTCCATGGCGCAGTGGTCAAGATAATTACCGCTATCACTGCAGGAACTCTGAGAAGACTTGAATCCAGCTGGCAATTATCATGATTCCAGTGACACTGGTTGTCCTCAATAATCCTTTCACTTCTGACCCCACACTTCCCGCCTCAGGATAGCCAGAGCCGAAACGGTAAAATAATGAGAAAAGTGTAACGTCAAGTGTCACAAAGATGCTATTATGCTGTACGTGAAAAGGAAGTGTGTCACTGTGGGGAGAATGAAGACTGCTCGGGGACGATGCCGTGCCAGGGATTGCGGGATTCATGGCCCTGAGTGCCAGCCCGAGCGTACTCAGACAATGCCTGGTGTGCCTCAACCGCGTCTGTGGTTAAATCATCAATTATAGATGGGCTTCCCCTGCAAAAAAACTTTTTGGGGTGTAATCAAATCCCTGGGCATTTCTGAGTCTCCCCATTGCCTCTAGCCTCCCCCCTCGTCTGGATAGCTCGGAGGCCAACATCCCCATCAACATGTCTGGGTCTTCGTCATAACAAGGTCTCTTCTGAGATCAAATCGATGAAGCAGCGAGGAGAACCCTCAGTGGCGCCCGAAAGGGAGGGTCTCTCGTGTGAGACGTCTGCAGAAGTTCGGAAAGAAAATGAGCAAAATACTAAATTCTAAATTCTGCTCAGGCACTCAGCTGGACGACCCGTGTGTGCGCGTGTTTGAATTCACACGGACGCGTTTTCAATTAGCCAATGGACGGGTGTCAACATCGATGTCCCAACTTTATATGATGAGTGAATTGCCTTGATAAAAAAAAAAAATACGAGACGGGAAGGAGAAGGATGGAATGAGAAATCGAGGGGGGGGGGGTTGGCGGTCAAGAAACGTGGATGGAATTCGGAGCGGTGGGGAGAACGGAGGCCTTTTCATGCAACTGCAGACATCTGCACAGCAGTGGCTCCTGTTCACCTCCAATGCAATTATATCACCCGCTGTAGAGCCCCCGGCCTCCTTCCGAGGGCTCCTGTTAATACGCATGTAGGCTCTGTCTCATACCACGGTCCTCGTTTCACACTGTGAAATGATGAATTGATATCATCGGCCCTGACAGGGGCACAAAGCTAGGTGTGTCTTACAGGTGGCAAAAAAACCTTGCCAAAGTGCGGTGCGATTATCTTCACTTTCAGACTTCCATTTGTCTGCGGAATCTTGCTTTGAGGTGACTGATTTCCCATTGTGTTCCTGACAAAAAGGTACGAGGCGATGTCGATCGTGGTGGATGAGGGCGTAATTACAGGAAGTGGGGTCGTGAACCGTTCTCTCAAGCATGCTTAAAACTTTGAGAGCAAGATTACCAGGCTAGGGAAACATCTTTGGTTTTCAGGTACGTTCGGTGAAGTAAAATCAATTTTTTCATGGAGATCGGAGTGTGTGTTTGTGCTCTCTGTGTGAGATTAATGCTGCCTTTCTTTCTCAGGCTTTGTCTGAGCGTGTTAGGAACATTTTGCATTTTCACCTATCAGCTCATTACAATCAGTCATGTGGTAGTTTCCTAATGTCACCCTGGTTAAACCCGCCCACTAAAGAGCCTGTCACGGACATACTGTCCAGAAGGGGTGGAGTTACCTCTCCTTCTCCGGGCCTGGCCAGGTAGATGGCACTTTTCTGACAGGCATCGTCCACACACACTGGGAGCAGGTGGTCTTGGTATCCATCTCCATCTGAAATGAGAGAAATTGAGCGAGACCATGTATGAAAGTGTTTGAGAAGAGAGAGGAGAGAAATATAGTGAGAGTGAATGCGTGTGTTTGTGTGTGTGTGAGAGAGAGAGAGCTAGTGAGAGGAAGTGTGTGTGTGAGAGAGATAGAAAATGTATTGAAGTGTTTGGAAGAGAGAGGAGAGGAAGATAGTGCGAGCGAGTGTGTGTGTCAGAACTGAGCGGCCTACAGGTGCATTGTGGGAAATGACTAGATTCGGTCTTTCCCCTTGTCCCTCCAGCAAGCGGTGCTTAAAGCACTGTCCAATGATGTCTGGGTGGTGTATGAATAATGGTATGGACAGTCTGTATGGAAATGACAGCCTGCATGAGGACACAGAGGGGGAGAGTGAGGAGCGGGGGTGAAGATGAGAACAGAAAATGTCTTTCTTTAAGTGCAGAAAGTTATAGCCCCATTGGTTTCATTTGAAAACAAAACAAAAATGTTCAGCTCCGAAACATATTTGAATATTTCCCTCCACGCTGGACACATAGCAAAGCAACTCTGAATCAATCTGGGCGGTGGTTTCGGTGAATTAAGGAACAGCCGGAGAATGTCACCTTCAGTAAATGAACCAACAGATCGGGCCCAGAAATGACGACGTTACAGATTAGGCACGTGATCACAAATTCATCACACTTCTGTTGAGGAAGTTGTTCACACATGCATTCACCTCGCTAACTCCCGATATCTTCACCCTGACTGCCGTCGACACGCATTACGCGAGACAGCAACCTCTATGTCGTGCGACTGACAACATTCGTGTCCTAAATGTCACATCGCAGCGGGGGGCCCTTCTGATTAAAAAAGTAATGTAATGCGGGTATGCTAATGCGGCGAAGTTGTTTTCTACGTTCCGTCTTCTTGGCAGCGAATTCGTCACAGTTTTCCTTGATTGTGTGAGAGCCCATTAATGAATTATGCAACGGGGTCCTGTCACATCTTTGGAGAAAAAAAAGCAATTAATGCTATGATGAAGCAGATGGAATGTTTTGTCTAGCATATGTTCTGCATCCATTAAGTCTTCAACTGGATTACAATGAGATGAAAAGCAACAATTTAACCACTCTGATCTCCACCGCTGCATAAAAACACAGGTGCACTTGATATGCGGCCGTGCCATTTACTCCACCATTGACACGGAGGCGTGAAGCTGAATTTTAGGAGACGTGGCGTAAATGTAATGTCCAAAACTAAAAGCAGTTTTACAATCGCGTGCAATGTGTTTACAACGCAAAGGCCAGGAAAGACCAATACAAATCAACCCTTTATGGATCCTGTACACTTGCACTGTGGGAGGGAACACACATACCAGCAGTATACGATCAGCTAATTCCAAGAATCTGAAATGTATATATATATATATATATATATATATGTATCTGTATATGTGTGTATATACAGTATATGTGCATGTATATATATATGTGTGTGTGTGTGTGTGTGTGTGTGTGTATATATACACATATTTCTGTGTATACAGTGCCCCTTTAAAGTCTGCACCCCATCTCAAAAATGTCACCTTTTGTTGCCTTACAGACAGAAATTAAAACATATAAAATCAGACGTTGTCCACCTTTATTACCACATTTTCCCAACAACTTCCAAGTGAAAAAATTATTTCTCCAACTTTCTGAATCTTAATTAAAAATAAAATAACTAGAATAACTTGTATTGATACATCTACACCCCGCTGAGTTAGTACTTGGTAGAAGCACCCTTTACTTGAATGACAGCCATGAGTCTGTTTGGATATGTCTCTACCAGCTTTGCAGACCTAGATTGGGCAACGTTTGCCCATTCGTCCTTACAGAACAGTTCAAGCGCAGTCAGATTTGCAGGGACTGTCAAGGACATTCACCTTTTAGCCAGTCCACTGTTGCTTTAGTCATTGTCATACTGAAAAGTGAACCTTCTGCCCAATTTAAATTTTCTTGCAGAGGGCAGCAGGTTTTCCTCAATAAATTTTATGTATTTTATGCTCTATCCATTTTCCCTTCTATCCTGACAAGTTCCCCACTCCCTGCTGATGAGAAACACCCCCAGAACAGAATGCTGCCACCACTATGCTTTACAGTAGGGATGGTGTCCTTTAGATGATGTTCTGTATTGGGTTATCGCCAAACGTAACATTTTGTATTTAGGCCAAAATTTTCATCTTGATTTCACCTGACCACAACACTTTTTGCCACATGACTTCAGAATCTTCAGTGTTTTTTTGCATACCTCAAAAAATCTAAAAGTTATTCTAGTTTTTTATTTCTAATTAATGTTCAGAAATTTTGAGAATTCTTTTTTCACTTGGAAGTTGTAAAATGTGTAAATAAAGGTGGGAAAAGTCTGATGTTTTCATTTCAGGCTGTAAGGCAACAAATGGGTGTAAACTTTAAAGGGGCTACTGTATGTGTATATATATATATATATATATATATATATATATATATATATACATATGTACGTATATATGTATGTGTGTATATATATATATACACATGTGTGCGTATGAAGTGAAGAAGAACGTTCCTGTAAATGCTTCAATAAATCGCAGGAAGTGTTCTCTTTGGAAAGAAATACAATCGAATGGTCTGATTTATGCTTGGGTACGGTTGCGCTGGAGGGGGGTGGAGGCGTGATTCTGTGTTGCCGTGGGAGAGCTGTAGGGGAAGCTGGGGTTACAGAGGACCGGGAACAGTTTTTCCCTCTCGCCTCCCGGATTTATAGTGAATCTCCCATCCCACTTGGGGATTCACTCTATCAAACCCAGGTTGGAAACGTACAGAAATAGATGTACATTGAATAAAATTATACCTCAACTGGTGCTGCATTCTGTTTATGCAAATAAATGAGGTGGTCTGAATTCAAATGAGCGTGGGAATGTATTATTTTCTCTAACTGCTGAAAATGATATCACACTGGGTGCCAGAGGCTATTTATAGCTGGCCCAGCACAGTTTTTACAGTTATTTTGTTCTGGATGAAAATTCAGCATTTCTGGATATTTATTTAAATTGTTTCAGATTTTTTCCCCTGTTTTTGTCCCACTTTGGTGGCCAATTGCACCCTCTATTGATTCAATTACCCTCCCCACGAGACTGCAACTACGGGACCAGCCGCTACCCTGGGACCGGCAGTTACGAGGGCGAGCGAGCCGCCTCCTTCGAGATGGACGCCGCCATCAACCGTGAATCCTATACACGCAGGGAAGCTTTCTGTACCTGCGGCACAAAAAGGTCTTATGAATGATCCTACTAGATGTCGTAGACGGCACTTGCCAGAGCGCCGAACGAGTTTCTGATACATCCAGACAAGCTGTCTGTGAATGCGGCGAGCTTGTGCTGGCTTCCCTCCCCCCTCCCTCTGGGATGGACAGCCAATCGCCGCGCCCGAGCGGGACTCCCGGCCAGAGCCAATGGGCAACCTGCACTCTGGGCAAGTGCTTTTAGCAGTTGAGCCACCCATGAGGCTCCGCATTTTGTCATATAATTACTTCAGATATGTGAACTAATTTACCAGTATTATTCTCATCACAAGGCGGCACGGTGGTGCAGTGGATAGCGCTGTCGCCTCACAGCAAGAAGGTCTCGGGTTCGAATCCAGGCCGGGGGCCTTTCTGTGTGGAGTTTGCATGTTCTCCCGTGTCCGCGTGGGTTTCCTCCGGGTACTCCGGTTTCTTCCCACAGTCCAAAGACATGCACGTTAGGCTAATTGGAGAGTCTAAATTGCCCGTAGGTATGAGTGTGTGAGTGAATGGTGTGTGTGCCCTGCGATGGATTGGCGACCTGTCCAGGGTGTATTCCTGCCTCTCGCCCGGAACGCATGCTGGGATAGGCTCCAGCCCCCCCCCGCGACCCTGACCAGGAATAAGCGGCTTAGATAATGGATGGATGGATGGATATTCTCATCACCTGTATAAGTTAAAGGTTAAATTAACCATTCTAAGGTTCAACATAAGGCTGTCACATCAGCATTGAACACAACTGAAAAAAACAGTGATAAACTGCACTGCACTGATAAAGACATAATCTTCAGCCTCATCTTTACTGAAAACATAGCGTGTGGATCTTCTACGAAAGCAGTTTTGATCGACATGTCACTGTTATTTCCCGTGTAGCCCGGAATAAGATAGCAATCCATTTCTATTTTAAACAGAACATTTTAAGAAGAGAAATGGCCTGAATGGCCAGCACGATGTTTTGCGAACGACCAAGAGGGACGGATAATTTAGTGCGGGAAGGCTTTGGAGGGAAGATCTCGTAATCTGAGATCTGTGCAGCTTCTGGAAAACCAGAAAGAAAAGCCTCATGAGCGTGATGGAAATGATTCCCATTCACCCTCCCTCTCACTCTCTTCATCACCTCCCCCTGCCCCCCAAAATACAGAAAGAGCTCTTTACATATTTCAGAAGATCCTGGCTATGGAGAGGATCCTTATTTCCCTTAGTTCCCGGTGGGTATACGTAAATGTTTATAAATGCAGCAGGTATGTAGCGGAGTGGTTCTACGCGCTGCATGTGTTGTAAATGACCACATTTCTAAGCTGTTGCTCGGAAAGGAAAGACCACGGAAATGACGGACATCGCATGAGATGGTCGCAGCAGAAACTCGTCAAATTATTGCACACTTTAGCGGCGTACGAACAACTCGCAATGTACTGCGATTTGGAAATGTGCACACAGAAGCCTTTAACGTGACTGGGGCTGGGGGCTGCAAGCGTCTGAGTTTCTTCTCCTTTACCTTTCTCCTTCCTTCCACTCATCTGCTCCCGAGGGAAGGGCTCCTTTCAACCACGTAGCGTGGCTTTAATCTCCCTCCTGATGGTGGAGCCAGGCCCTTAGCATGAAGACGGCTTGGCGGCAGCGCCATTCAATGGCAGGGCTTGCGAAACACTTTCGGTGATGACTTTGTTGCATTTACCACACACAATACACAGTGTAGAACAGGGGTGGGCAATTGTGGTCCTGCAGGGCCGGTGTGTGTATGCAGGTTTTTCTTTCCACTCAATTAGCTAATTGGCTGTGTACATCAGTGCCAGTTAGCTCATTGATTAGCCCACAGTAAAACATTTCATGTAGGGACACAGGAATGGTCTTCAGCTGCCATTCATGAGCTTATCAATACATGTAGCTAAAATGTCAGTTTACACAAATTATTAGGCGAATTAAATAATTAAGAGCAGAAGTCAGTATGAAATCCAGAAATAGATACAGCCCTCATTGCCCACCCCTGGTATAGGAGCACAATGCATCACTTCTGTAGGATTCTAGCACGCTAATTCATTGTGAAACATTCTTAATATTAGCATGTTTACAGTGTGTTGATGATACGATGAGAGAGGGTCAGATAGGAATGCCCAGGTCATCACAGCCTCTGACCTGTAAATCCTCAGTGTGACCTAACAGTGTCTTTGGCACCTAAATTAGAATGTAATAACGTTCTGTCTTTTGTAACTGCTGTCTCAATTAAAGCTAAATACATAAATAAAAAATAATAAGCGCCAAAAATGAGGAGGGACCTTAAAATGCAGCTCCATGAATCCAGCCAATGCTATTTTCGGTAATGCAGAACAGGAGAGGGACAGGGCTGACCTTTTTGGGTACGAAGACCTGTGAAACAGGATAGGGGATGCCCGCCGCAGGAAGGGGGGCTGGATTTCGATGGAGGTGGAAGGTCGGGCCGGAGGGCAGAGGGCTCTAGATCAAATGCTCTGGGGCACGGGGGCCATGATCAGTTTGAGAGTTCCTGCCGCGGCCTCTGAATGACTCTCGACGATTCTACGAGGACCTTCTTCTCAAAGGTCACAGCCGAATTATTGAGCAAATGCATTATCTGTGACCCACCCATTATTTTATGTAGGTTGCATGAAAAAGGAGCGTAGATGTAGGCTGAGAAGCAGTTCAACTACTTCTGCTACTAAGCTGCATCCGACATGAAGACATGTCTGTATCAGACAGCAACTCAGACCATTGAAATCAAAAGGATACAAAATGGAGGAATGTGGCACAGATGAAAGCAAAAAATATCATAAGAATCTGAGTGGGTGAACTCTACAAAACTACGGCCCCAAAATGAAATTTGGCCGAATTAAACCTGGAAGTCACACGCTTTGTGCGGCTTGTGAGTGGAAACAGCCTGCTTGAGTACTAAGCCCCTCTAGGTTTGATAGTCAAAACCACGGCAACAGCTTGAGATGACATTTCCAAAGTGACAAAGAGATTAAGTAAATTAAGGATTCTCGTCTGCTAAAATAAGACAGCACTTTGAACAAAAGGCCAACTTCACTTATTTAAAGACACAGACAAACACACACACACACACACACACACACACACACACACACACACACATATATATATAGGCCATCTTACATGTAGTCAATTATTTAAATGACATGAACTGGTTTTTCACTGCTGAAGCTTTGGGGATGGTGACATTTAAATCCTACATTTTTAATAGACACCCTGGTACCCAGGCACATACTGAAGAAGAGGGGGACACAAATATATCAGGATTTGATTTGGAGCACAGGGAAAAATATAAAGGGAAAAGACAGAGAAGAATAAATAGTTTACACACCCAGATCTGTTGTTTGTGAAGCTTTACTTGACTACGGTGTAGGGGCATTAAACCTTTGTCATAGATACACACAGCACAAAACAGAAAAACTTTGTTATAATGTTAGGCAGCGTTGGACGGAATCAGCGGCCAGAATCAACCCTGGTTCCTCACCCACAGTCATCAACATGGGAATCTTGGTGACGAGATAGTGGACACAGTTAAAGAGGGGTGGAGGGAGGGCAAGGTGGAAAAGGGAGGTGAGGGTGAGAGAGAGAGAGAGAGAGAGAGAGAAAGAAAGAGAGAGAGAGAGAGATACATTTGTATTGACATTCTTAGGAAACCACACACACACACACACACACACACACACACACACACACACACACACACACACACACACACACACACACACACACACACACACACACACACACACACACACACACACACACACACACACACACACACACACACACACACAGTCATAAAGAGATTGTAAATGAAGGTCTTACCAAAATCCAAAAAAGCAGACTGGCCAACAATCTTTACATTGTCTGGTGCCTTGGCTGGAATTGTTTTGGTGAAGTTTCCATCCTGGTGAATTAAAAAAAGTTCCACTTTAAATGAATAGTGCCATTACATTTTCAGGAATATAAAATGTGATACTATGAGTGATATACATTTTACATTTCACATTTTAGACATTTAGCAGACGCTATTGTCCAGAGCGATTTACACAGTTTATATACAATCCATTTATACAGCTGGATATTTTACTGAAGCAATTCAGGTTAAGTGCCTTGCTCAAGGGTACAACAGCAGTGCCCCACCTGGGAATCGAACCAGCAACCTCTGAGTTACAAGCCCAGCTCCCTAACCATTACACTACACTGCCATATAGTGAAGCTAACCTATGCCAATAAATCACAGAGAATGACTGGAAAATACAGGGTTATAAAAGTTTTTTCCTATTACCAAGCAATCTATTAAAAACTGTGTTCTCCCAGATACATCATTATATCTACCTCTGACACCATAAAAAGAATTGCTGCAACTAGAAAAATGGATTTAACTCTGATATAATATGCTTCTAATACTGAGGCTATATTGAATTTATATTATATAATCCTGAATTACTGAACCAAGTCCAATAAGTAGGGTAAATGCACATTATCTACAAACTTTCAGGTACTTTTGAAAGTAGATGGGTAGATTAGGTAGAACCTTGGTTGGCAAACAGGCTTTGACACTCAGCCAATCAGAGAGCAGGAGGCACATGACATGTGACACCTGAACCATTTGAGATTCTACAATCACCAGTTTTAGCATCGACTACTCGAAGAAATGTGGAAGGCGAAGGTGAGTTATCCTATTCGATCAAAGGGAAATGGTTAGTTGCAGGGCTTGTAAACAGAAGCTCAAAAACGTGCTTCGGCTCGTGCTTTAAATTACACGGATGGACAGACCTCTGTTCTGGCGAAGGTCAAAAAGAACCTGTCCTGTTTAAATTGAAAAACAAGTCTCTGCCCACCACTTTGCCTTCCCCACTCTGCCCACCACCACACGTGTAGTTTGCAAGGTACGAACGGCCGGAGTTTGACTGAAATGTCTTTATTTACCTTGGTTTGTGAATAATACAACAAAACAAGCAGCAGAGTGCTGACTGGAGTCCTGCCTGTACAGAATCAGTGAGTTTGTGCCACGGTGATTCAACCCTCTCTGCCCTAGTGCATGCTTACAGAATGGCAATTAATCCCCACCAATCCTCAGTCCTGGATCCTTGGGGGGGGCTGCTGGTGAGTAGGTTTTTAGTGTAGGGCCTGCAGTGTAGTGTGTCCCTGGTGCCCGTGGGGCCCTCCCATGTTAGAACGTGAGGAAGGCCCAGAGGGAGACGGCAGGAGGCTGGGAGTGCACTATGCTGTTCCTCTTGATTGGCAGGGAATGCGGGTTCCCATTGACTGCTGGTGGGGGGGGGGGGGTAGACGGGCGGTTGAGGCAAATTGGGGGTTGGCGGAAGGGCTGTCCCTGCTGACCGCTATAGTGGGCAGGGCACAGCGGGCGGGAGTGACAGGGGAGGGCCTGGGTGATGCGGAGCAGTTGTTCCTGCCGATTGACTCGCTCACGCAGCTTGATAAGAGGGAGAGAGCCAAGCGGCACGTAACTCCACATGATAAGCCTGACGCTTCAATCGGTTGCCCCATTGTGGTGAGCTGCCAGGGAACAGCGCCGGGCTGACTGCAGAACAAAAGCGAAATGGATCTAACCTGAATCCATAAAAATACACAACAGACACATTTTAGAAAAGCATCTATTTTCAGCGTACGCACAGCTTCTATCGCGCAGCCCACGAGAGTAGGCTAATGGCCTTAGCTGTCCAGGCACATAATAGATGATAAAACCTCAGAGATTGCTATAATGAGAGAGGGGTACAAAGCACTATCACTCACAAGAGGGAGGAATTCAGGTGCTGATGGGCATGGCGGTTGGCAGTGAAGCCTGCGGCACTGAACGTGGTGTGCATTTGTCCGTTTATGGGAACCGATGACAGCTCCTGTGCTGCGCTGTATAGGGGGAGCCGGTAACCGCATCTCCATCTCCAAGGCGATATACGCAACGCGGTCCCTCGTCGGAGAGCCAATCATAACGCACTCTTTTCTTGTCTCCTTTCCTTGTCTCCTCAATCCACAGACAGTCCAAACTGAAATTTGCTTCATGCGGCTGAGGTGCTTTCAATATTAGCGAAATGACATGGACCACATTTATACTGTATTACTTGTCCAAACTTGTTTTCCTGACATTTTGACAAGTAATGAATGATAAATATGATCTGGTTTTTCCTCTGATGTCTCTTCCCACGTAACTCAAACCATTTGCAATTTTGCGAGTTGTGGAACACAAACCTTTGGTTATTGTGACTGCTTCCACTTGCAGCAGATGGCATGATTTTGTGAGCATAATTATTCAATAAAGACTCTATCCACTGGTCATGAATCACTCATTGTTTAAATACTGCAGGGAATGACAGCTCCCACAGATATCTGAAGGAGCTTGTCATATACATGAACATAAACAATTAATCTCTTGTTTTACAGCATTTATCATTCATCCAAGGGCCTATGGAAGTTAATAAGTTATAGTTAGAACAGGATAAACAATGTTAGGGGCAACAGGTCTGTTCTGTTTTGGGCACTCGGGTGTTGTGGGGCTGAATTAATTTAATGTAAATTACATCCTGAGGCCAAACTATGCAACATTTTGCAGGTACTAGTAAGTTAAACTAACATATCAGCAGTGGGAATGGTACATTGAATTATTGTGATGCAGAGTAACGTTATTATTTTGGACATCAATTTCTGACACAATAAAAGATACTACAAATCCATCAAATTGTTAAAACTGACAGTTTAACGTGGCATACAAACACCTGCAAAACTCAATTTCGCTGGCTTCCTCCCTCTAGTATTATCGAAAAATTTTGTGACTCTCCTCAATTTTCTTTTTGTACAGTGTGCCATGTTAGTTACCCCCAGAAACGAAGTTTGCAAATCTGCATGTGTGAAAAATAAAAAAATAAAAAAATCACAGGTGGGATGATTGAATGTTTGAGGTGTTATGAATAATTGTCTCACTGAAGTGTCGGAAAACGTTACTGACTAGCCTGACGACCTAGTTCATCCCAGTCTTTGCAAAGATTTTACAAGACTCCACCCTCCTCCAAAGGACTGAGAAAGATAATCCAATCATGGGAGGCCCCGCCCCTTTTCTCAAACTTAGTAACACTGAATGCGTGAGTCACTTGCTTCTGATGTGCTGTCGGCCTTCGATCGCCTCAGAGGCTGATGTTAGAAGGGTGTAATCCAGGTCGGGCCACTGATGTGCTGCCGTGACTGTTTTCGTTGAGCTGCTTAACCGATGTAGGCCACGAGCGCCTACGAGGTTGCCAAAACAGTGTGTGTGGGCTCAGCGCCCTGGTTTCCAAGCTTGAGGGAAAACAAAAACCCTGCGAATCCAATACAACACAGCGGCGTACCTATTCCCATGATGGAACTGGGAGAGCACCAATTCTGAGGGCCAAACAATGCAAAAAATTGTTTAAAAACATGTCAAATCACCCTGCATAGAGCTCCATCTATTTCATGTATGTGTTAACAAATTCATGTTTGGTTTTTTTTCAGCATTCACGCAGAACCCCAGGATGCCAAAAATATGAATAAAATTATACTGATTAGCTTGATTAAATTAGTAATGGATCTGTGGTTCAGTGTAGAGCATTCAACTCTCGGAGCCATTGGAGGGGGAGCATTCAATATGGTATCAAATCTACAGACAAAATAAAAAATCAATAAAAAATCATGGCAGCTTACTCTGTAGATAAAGAATAATATTACGATTTGACAGATTCAGATTCAATCTCCCCTGATAAGGCTACCCACTGCTCTCATATATTAGAATCGTTCTAGTCATTCTATTTCTGTGTCATATTTCATTGCATCATCGATCTCTGTGAGATGAGATAAATACTAGACAACCCCCGTTTCCTGGGGAACAAAAAGTAATAATTCTTTCGGATCCCGCTCCGTAAGGGTTTTTAGCTGTCGCTGAAACACGGTTCGTACGCATTGTCGCAAATAATCTTTACCACTTTCCTTAATTGATATCCCCAGGGTTACATCTTTAAAAAAGGCCTGAGTCCACCTCTTTTACCGTACTGTGGACCATGACCGTGTCACGTGGTCACTGCTGGGGGTCTTGTGCGGATTGTTGTTCGGGAAAGCGCTAACGCAGATAACGTGGTCACGGTTTGAACTCTGGGCCGTGAGGACAAGGGCTTTTGGAACCCGACGACGATCCAACCGACGGACAGAAAGACAGCGGGGAGCGGCGCGCTCCAGTTACCACGCGCGGACGCGACCTCTACCCTTTTCCTGGAGGAATGGCGGAAGGAGGACTGCTGAGAAAGGCAATATGCCGGCTGGGGCCTCCTTGACCTTTAAGACGGGACCATCTGAACTTTTCGCCGGAGAGCTGATCGCCCCCATGGGCGCTGCGTGGGGACGGGACAGCCCTTTAAAGCCTTTTAGAACTTGACACTCCAGGGGGAGTGCAATGTGAAAGGACAGAGAGCAGAGTCTCCGCATCCAAATCAGACTCAAGAATGAACGGAAGACGCAGATTGAGATTGATCTGTTTAAACTAAAGCGTGAATCCTTTAACCTACAGGAGTGTAGGAGCCTCGGCATCCAAAACGAATGGACCACCACCAAAATACCCCCATAACCAAAGGTGTCTTAACAGAAGAAATGCATGCATGCTGTCAAAAAGACAATTATTGCACATGTTTTACTATGTAGCCGATTCACAAAATGTATTCACGCCCATGTTATTGTATTACAATAAAATAATACAATAAAATCCCATAAATATGATCCTTTACCTGGTTCCCAAAGTTTTCAAAGCTTCTGAAATTTTACTGAAGATTATTATACCTGCATTAACACTGCATGAAAGGGGGCTACGCACATAATTCAACCATGTGCAGCTTTTGTCATCACGGAAGTCTTGAGAGCTGCCTTCAATCCCCAAGTCAAAATTATGTCCATAAGATTCACATGAAGCTGAATGTGCCAGACTGTCAAGAGTAGAGCCCAATATGACACATTTCAGTCATTACCTTGCCAAGAGGGCGACACCGGAAAGTCTTGAATAAAGAGGAAGACAGTGGACCAGGGGGAAAATTCCAACCCTGATCCACAATAATTGGAGATTGTGTCTTTCCTCAAAGACATCTGTGATCTTCAGGATACTGTGGCCTGGATTAAATCAACGGCTATCCTTAACTTTGATTTACAAGAAAAAAAATCCCCTTTGCTATGAAGCCAATGCTGGAGCCGGGCTAAGAATGGGCATTCCAGCATGACGCTGATCCAAAGCGCACATCCGAGAGTACAAGGAAATGGTTCAATGAACACAAAATCAATGTTCTGGAGCAGCTGTCACAATCTCCAGATGACAGAACTTTTTGTGGTTCACGCTCAGGAAAGCGGCTCGCAGTCCAAACAAAGAAATTGGAAGGAGCTCAAGATATGAAGCACAGTAAAAATAAAAATAATAATAACAATAATCACACTTCTAGGTGTTCACGAGTGCCCACACTGGTAAAGGCTCCATCTAGCCAGGCTGAGCACTATAGCCAAAACATCAGCAGACTGAGCCTGGGTTAACGTTATGTCATTATTGGACTGTGAACTGGGGTCTGCAGGAGCACAACACAGTTGGCATTGTTCCACAAAGCTAGAGTGGGTTTTAACTAGCACGGGTTCCTTCGGTTATCCTGGTATTAACGTCCGCTAGCTACACACCAGGTGTGTACAGGCTATTGCCGAGTTCCGATCAGTGAGAGATGTGCCAATGGGCTGTGAGCCTCAGAGCTTGGTCCATGCAAAGTGCAAGGGGGTATTTGTGATGTGTCTCTCCTCCAATAATAACTCTACTGTAGTATGCCGGGTGGCTTAGTAGTGTGTAAAACGGTCGCTGGCTCACAGGCGACTGTATAAAAGGCCCGTATGTGCTTTAGCTGCTGTGTGCTAGGAGGGTAGCAGTAACATGAGAATAGCACAGATAGTAATTCCAAAAAAATTTGAGAAAAAGGGGTATGAATTAGCCCACCCGCTCAAAAATGACACAATACTAATTGCTGGCATGTGTTCTGCTATTACTACTACTACTATTACTAATTGCTTATTCTGTTGCTCTGTAGAATGATGGCTGCATTAGCATTGTACATGCCCTCTGCTGTTTGCATTAGCACACTTTTACATATAGACAAAGCCACATACTGTGTCGGGAGGCCCTCCGCATTTCCTCTGCGAAAGAACCATTCAGAAACCCTGGTCTCAAATTTCAAACACGCTAGGAATAAACAAAGCACAGTTTGAAAAAGAAGGGAAATTTCAGTGTTGGAGAAAAAAAAAAAAAAAAAAAGGCCCTCTTTTCCTCTTATCTCCACTTCCCTTCTGGAGGAGCAGATGCAGAGGCAGAGTGGTCGGTCTTTGGATGAGCCCATTAGTGATTTATGGCAATCTCAGGAGGAGAGAGAGCGAGTGAGAGAAAACCGGCATGGAACCATCTCATTGCTGGTGTTCATTAGACACTAACATTATTCTGGCTGTCAGAAAAACACGAAATGAAGAAATTAACTATACTACTTCGTCTGTTTCGTCGTTCTGTGTGGCTCAGTAGGTAGAGGATGGCGTTGAAAATGCTTAGGTTTTGGATTCAAGTCCCATTGGGACCACATACCAACATCCAGCTTGGATGGACGGCCTGATCTAGGCAAGGTCCTGATGCTGCCATGTACCTAGCACTTCTTAATTATCGTTTTGACCATGGTCCAGGGGATATTTAAGGCCTTTGAAATCTTTCTATAGCCATTTCCTGATATGTGCCTGTCTACAACTTTATCCCAGAATATGTTTTAATTTCAGGCTGTAAGGCAACAAAATGTGACACTTTTGAGACGGGTGTTGACTTTAAAGGGGCACTGTATATATATATATGTCGATGCAGTTTGCATTGATTTATCGTTTGCCCTGTCTAATCAAGGACCATGGATCATCGGCCTGGAATGATGGCTTTATTGACAGTCAGGGGGGCAGGCCAAGTTCACAGAGAGAGATCCTGATTGGGCCCGTTCGCCTATGTTGGTGCACAGGATTTTTTTTTTAAAACACTGTTTCTCACCAAAGGTACATTTCCCTTCCCTTTTATTCAGCAGTGCGCAGTTTTGATTCGCATCTTAACAAACAATGAGTACACGCTCATGTGATATCAGGAGACTTCATTTTCCCTTTGTTGTTTATTTTGCTGAAATGAAGGCTTTTAAATGGTCTGGAAATGACAGATGATATCTCAGGGTGTGATAATGGCCAGGGGGAAGCTCATCATCAGCGTATGTCGGCTCTGCCTGTTGTTTTTCTCCTTTTTCGTTCTTTTTTTTTTTGCTGACTTTTAATTTAGACGATTACAAGAGGCTTGTCTCTGTAATCGGCCCCCAGAATGACGGCGGCGCGGGTTTTAGCAGAACGCAATTAAAACGGGGAGTGGGCGGCAGACCGTGACGAGACACGCTTAAAGGGGAGAGCGCCTAATAGAATGGGAAGTGGGGATTACTCTGGTACGACTCGGGTTCTCTGCACTGCTAAGGGTCGCCCGTTGCGGGGTGCGGCGGGGATGCGGGCTCATCCTCCCACAGCGTACATTTACTGATTTGACACAACTGCCAAAACTCTGCCACTACAAAAAAAAGGAAAAAAATAGGTCAGGTGGGCTAAATAATTTGCCAGCCCTTTGCTCTGTTTAATTACACATTCCGTTACTGCTCCCTCTCCCCCTTCAAACACCCACCCTCGGATTAAAATCTACTAATTTACCTGGCAGACTTGGGCAAAGCTGCTTTCACCTTGAAGACATCGGAGTGAAGATTACAGACTTCAGAGAGAGTGGGAGTCATTTTCACTCCACTTCAAAGATGAGCAGACAGCCATGAGATCACAAGGACGGAAAAGTATTCAAGAAGTTCCCCTGACCCGAATGATAGTCCCTCCAAAGGAAATGTATTCAAAAAGTTCCCCTGACCTTCCCTGGCACTAATGAAAGCCCTTTCCAGGGTGCAAGACTCTTCCTCCCCTAATTTCTACCTCAATCCTGGGGGTCCTTCCTTCCTCGGAGAACGTGAATCGCACGCCGAAAGATAGGGCCGGGCACAGCAGTCTGAATTCAGGGGCACATTTGCTCGTAAAAGGGATTAAAGGGGACCGTTGATTTTTATGATGAAGAACGATCAATATTTTCATTTCAATCTTTTTATGTTACAAATTAGGAATGCTGTTGCCTCAGGACTTTCTGATGATTTCCAGGTCGTTAAGTCTTGTCAACGGTGCTGCCCCGTAAGAAGGTTACACTGCATATAACTCTAAGGCACATAAACACACTGACCGTGTCTACCCAGCATTTCTGTCCATGTGTCATGGTTTTCTCGTCTGTCTCTGTACTGTAGGTTTCTTCGGGTGGGCCTGACAAACCCTTGTGTTCTCGAAACAACTCATTCACTCACTCAGTTCTAGAAACTCCCTTTCTGTTTTTGGCTTGGCACTGTTCTTTTGCCATTGCGTCTTTAAATTAGTAAAAAAACAGCTGTTTTGGTGTGCTTTGCTGTTTCTACAGGAAACAGCTGCTTCTTGTTGGCACACTGCTTTAATGCATGATTACGTTTCTTTGGCTGCTGTCATTCCCTCTTGGCTCTTGAAACCCGACACAAAGTCATTTGGTGAAAATTCCGATCAGGCAAGAAAGCTTGCCTCAAAGCTCATTAGCCACAGCTTGCCAAAGCAATTACTGAAGTTCAGTACAACTGAAGTCAGAGGTGTTAAGCTGATCTGGAAAGAAAATGTCACTAATACTACATAAAACTTGTAGGAAACTCAATGGCTATTGAAAGCGTTAAATTGAGGCTAAAATCGCAATGTTTTTACTAGGCCTGGTATAGTTTTTAAACATTTTCTGAACCTTCTGAGAAGTGATTTAACAAGTTTGGAGGTTTAATTTTCATAAGCTTCCACTCCCCTTGGTAAACAGCATATATCCAGCACACCAGCGGTCCAAGAGCAGAGAAGATTAAAATATACGATACCTTATTTATCCACGTTTCAAAAGCAGTATTTCCGGAGTCCACAGTCGTGAGGAACAAATCTGTAAAGAGGAAGAGGGTGAGACAAGCCTTAGATAAGATTTACCTCTTCGTTCTTTTGCTGTGAATTATAAGGAACAGAAAGCTCTAAGTTCAGTTTACAACCGTTGGATTCTTACTGCAGTGCTCAAGGCAAAGAGCTTAAAGCCACAAAGTAACAGTAAGTATATAAACTCCAAACTTCTCTTCAAACTTCTCTTAAGCTTAATGCAATATTGTGCTTTTCAACGGCTGAGGGTTCAGTTTTGAAACGGTTCAGTAAAAGGCGTGAATCTTGGCGGGCTCAAGGGCCATCATTCAAGAAATAGAAGAGTAAATCACAAGCAAATTGATTGAAGCTTTTTCATAATTTCTCACACTGCTGTGATAGATGTTAAGGAAAAGAAAAACTGATTTTCTTGAAGGTTTCTGCAATACTAGACAACATTTTTTTTTTTTGGTAGCCAATTACTCCCACTATTCTTAGATCAATCCCCTCCCTCGTAGTTTGCTGCTGTAGCCCTGTGACCGGATGTGACAAAGGCGAAGCATCGTCTCCTCCAAGACAGCACTCGTCATGCTGTCGACTGTAACTCCGGCACCCCAGAACCACTCCAGTGCGCAGCGAACAGTGTCTGCTTCCTCTCCCCCTCCCTGGAGCAGACAGCCAATTGCCACCCCTGGTGGCACTCCCGCCAGAGCCGACTCTGGCGCGACGGGGAATCGAACCCCAGTCGCTGTGGCCAGCTGACCACGCGGAAGGCCTATTACTAGACAACATTTGGACTGGTTCTCCTTTGGCCATTAGAGAAACACTATTGCCACATAAAATAATTTCTGTAAGTAGCCCTGAACCAAAGATGGGTCTATTACAGAAAACAGAAGATCAGAAAAATCAAGCTTGGCCCTGGGAACTACTATGTCTTGTTAACTGCACACTCACACTCACACTCACACGCACACGCACACGCACTCGCACACGCACATAAACACACACTGATTAGTACGGACAAGGTAAACCTAATCAAACTATAACAATCCAAAGCAGCAACAAACCCCACAACACTCCCTCAAATCGCTGACAGTAGGAATATGCTAGGAGGAGAGCAAGTGCTTGTATGATTAGCTAATAACGGTCAGCACATTATCAGGCCAAAAAAATAGAACATTAATGAATTTGGCTTCACTTCATGTCAAGATGTAAAACATATGAACAGTAAATATCAGGACTCTAAAATAGAACCGCATGATCACTTCAGTGCTGTCCAGTGCCATATTTGATTGAATTGTCGAGCTATAGCTGTATCCTTTTCCCCTGACGTGGTTGAACCGTCCACTCAATGGCATTTTCGCTTTAAGCGCGTAATTACACATTTAACAGCAATAACTCCATTTCACAGTTTCCGGTCCCAGCAGGATACAGACTGTGGCCAGATCATGGGAAGTAATGAATTTCGCACGTGTAAGCACTTTGTCTTCTCCGGAGCTGAAATCAAAATGGCAGGGTGAAACTGTCCCCGGCGAGAGACAGTCGGTTCGTTGGCGAGCTTAATTCACGCCAATCAGCATTCCCTCCTGAAAGCTGCTTCCGTGGTAAGCGCCGGTCTAAAGACCTTGCCTCTGCAGGTATGCATTTTGGCATCCTCGCGCAGTTAATTCACATAATCATCAACCGTTGAATGAACACATTTCTACAATGGTTCCCTTAAACCCCCTAATGAAGACCTTGGATTTTGCTCATCAAGGAAGCCTGTTCTTGAATTCAGAGCTGCATTTGCTCCTAAGCGATAAGAGAGGCCTGGATGAAATCAACATTTGTCCTAAACTTACAATTAAATGCAAGTCTTAGTCTTTTCTCCTGTGGAAGTAAACATTTTGTATTAAGTTGGAATCCACAGGGGACACACAGACACGAATTAACTCAGTGGGATGCTGCAGTTCGGAGTGACCAGGAACAAAGGCTTTTCGCGCCACAACTTCAAAAAAACATCTGTTCTTTTGTGACATTTCCCCCATGGCAGGAAACCTCCTTCCCATTGGTTCAAGACCCTTGGAGGGCTGTTCTAACAACCTGTTATATCTTCATGTTGGCCCATAGCTCCAATTACCTGTAAGTTAACTCCCCATTACCTCCCCCTTGTGACTGTTCCCTCCCTTTCCGTTGTGTTGGATATAAATTCCATTTGAATTTGAAGGCGGGAGATTCGCTGTCCTGCGTGACACGGGTCTCCGTGCAGCTGTTCGTAATTAAAGCTTTAATACTGTTTAAATAAATTATCTCTGATCCTACTGAGTTTTAATTTCCACTACAATTTTGGTGCCTTCGACCCGGGACTGGGACCCGGGACCTCGCGGTCCGCAATTACAGGGACACAGGAGAGAGTTTGTTTAAACAGTAGCCAACATGTTTGAGGAGGTTAACCGATAACAGAGCAACTTCGACGAAAGTTTAGCTATGGTTATAGTCAGAAAAGGCGGATCATTTATTGGATTAGGTATTGAGAATGCTTAGCTGATAAACTTATTGATCAGGACTTAGTAAGCATGTATATGAGGGAACAGGACGGTTTAAGGAAAAAGCTATGGGAATAGTAGGACCGGTGGATCAATTCGGGGATTAGGTATTTAAAATATTTAGCTTCGGATACGAATGATCGCGTAAATCTGGTGATGCGGTAGGCGAAACGAACGGGCAGGTTAGGTCGAAAAGAGGTCGTTGTTGGCGTCTGTTATATCTGGGAAAGTAAAATATTCCATTGGCCTTGCGCATTGTAAAAAGAGAATATTTTACTTGTTGTACAACATGGAAAA
The DNA here is from genome assembly GCA_029706075.1 of Aldrovandia affinis. Taxonomy (NCBI): domain Eukaryota; kingdom Metazoa; phylum Chordata; class Actinopteri; order Notacanthiformes; family Halosauridae; genus Aldrovandia; species Aldrovandia affinis. Next base: position 367,292 of record JAINUG010000076.1, read on the forward strand.
CTAGGCCTAGTTGGAAATCCGCGGAGAGAGATATGTTCATAGGCTTTGCGTATTCTGTGACTCCAGTAGTTTTAGCTATGCCTTAGTTACGCATGTATAGGGCCATCAAGTTATTGTCTAGGGCAATGGACTATTGTCGGTGCAGTGGGTCAATTATTGGATTAGATATTTAAAATATCTAGCTGGTAATACGCAGAAAAGGACCAAAGAGTAGACTGTATAATTACGTGTGGCAAGACGCAGCCGATAACTTGATGTGTTGCTATTTGATACCCGGGATGGAAATGAACAATCTCATGTGAATGTTGTGTTGTTTGTCTTGTCGCGCATATGCACTGTGAAACAACAGGGCACATTCTGTGATTGTTTAGGACAATGGACTATTGTCGGTGCAGTGGGTCAATTATTGGATTCTGTATTCAAAATGCTTAGCTGGTAATACGCAGAAAAGGACCAAAGAGTAGACCGTATAATTATGTGTGGCAAGAAGAAAAGCGATTCACAGAATTGTGTGCTTGTGTGTACCCGGGAATGTTGTTCGTTATAGTTTGTCTTAACTCGCATATGCTAGTTAATAAGATAAACCTATAGAAACTGCAGTAGGATTGATACGAAACACAGGACGCTGTGAGGTGGACACGTGGTGTGAGCGCTTATCCAGCTGTTAGATAAAAAAGAAACAAACCGAAGTGATTTGTTTAGAGCAAAGTGGTTCTCCACTCACCCCGAAAGCAATTCCAGTTATTTGGCCGTGTTGCAATTTTTTTTTACTCAGGAAATATTGTATGCTGAATATTTGCAGTCTCTGGAATAACTTTATCTATAACAATAGGACGGGAGGAGTGAGAAGCCGTTTGCAAACAATTTGCGTATTGTAGTGGCAGAATCTGAGTTTATAGATAATTCACGGTTCTGTTAGCTAGTAATCTGCATATTATAAGGTATATAGTAATAATGAATATAACTAGGAAATAGAATATAGAAAACAGTCTATATTACAGGATAGATTTAACACATGCTGTTAGGTGAACACGTGGTGTTCAATTAGACGGAATGTTATTTTTGCTTACACTCCTACATTTCAAAGGCAAATGGGGTTAATTAGGACTTTTTTTTATCATCTACTGGAGTGAGCATCTGTATTTTATTCAAAACAAGGATTTGTGTAAAATATCAGATTATTAGCGTTGTATTAGCGATCGGGAAGATGTCCATTATATAGCTTTTGGCGGAGCTTCAAAGGGAACTCCGCCAAAAGGGATTCATTCCCTTCCCCCCCAGATCGGCCAGGCCAATCAGTTTATGACTCCAATAAAACGGGTTTTGCGACATACCACTCCCCGGGGCACCCCTGTCTTCCTGTAAGCAGAGCTGTAAGACCCCCGGAGGCTTTATTGTCTCCCAAAGGTAGCCTACTAGGACAGAAAACGTTGGGGGGGGGAGGGGGTCACTGGGGAGGAAAGGGGGGGAGAGGAAAGTGGGCACAATCCAGTTTGGGTTGGGGACATAATTAAGATTTGGTGTAAGCATGGTTGCGGGTTGCTAAGCACGCTAAATGTACCTCTATAGCAAAGGTTATCGGGCTAACGGTGATTTAAATGGGAATCTAGTCTGAGCGGTATTTTTTTGTATCAATACATTTATATGTGGCTAAGGTCGCAATAAATCAGTAACACAATTACCTCTCCATTTGGTGTTACAAATGGGGTTGGAATAACTTTTGTGGCAATGCCTTGTCATTGTCACTTTTAGAAGTATTTGAATGGAAAGAGGAACTGAGCGAACAGGGGTCACGGACAGCTCAGGTAAATGTCGGCCTGGAGCAGTCCTGAAAACCGCGCATGCACGTTGTGAACCCGAATGGCGGAAGTGTAGTCCTATTCAAAGTTAAATATTGTGCTATTGATCAGTAAAGATATAAACAATATTGATCATTCTCGCTAAACTGTAGCTAGCTAACCTAATATTCGCTGAGGTAAAACATATTTCCGTAAGTAGATTTAACTGTGTGCTTCGGGTAAACTCTCATAGTAACATCCATCGTGATTTAAGATGCGTACAATGATGATGACGGAAGTGCGGTTTTAACGCATACACTATGGTAAAGCAGAACTTGAGTATCAGCTTCAATCTACAAAGCATGCTGTGTTTAATAATGGTTAAGTTCAGCTAGCAGTAATATTTTGAAGCATTATTATAGTAACTGCAAAGCTGATTTAAGATGGATTACATAGTAGTATCCTGGATTGAGTATATATTATGTACCCGATTTTATTGTTGATTAAAGATAGAAAACCTAGGCGTTTAATATAAAAAATATTTACAAAAATGTTTAAACTGCAATGGAAAATTAGGGTAAATAATGATATTCATAAAGGAGGCTATATCCCATTAGAATTGGGTCTAGGTCGTGTCAGACACTCCTGGGAAAACTAATAATAATAATATATATACATGTATAACCAAGTGACTCCAAGGTCAAATAAATCTTGGAAATGAGTAGGACTGACCCCATTTAGTCGACTGGTCGATTGTTTGGTCAATGGGCTGTTGGTCAACCGAGATTTGTTTAGGTCGCGCAGAAAAATAAAAAATAATCATATAGGGAAAAAAAGGTTTCGACCAATCGAAAAAACGGACAACTGTTGGTCGACCAAGATTCGGTTCAGTCAGGACAGCCCTACAAATTAGGGTATGCATACCAGTGTAAATAGGACTGAGTGAGTGTGCGCATTTGTATGTCTATGTATGTGTATGTGTGTGTACATGTGCGTGTCCGTCCAGTTGGATGGGGAGATCTGGATGATTAATGATTGCACATCTGACTCTGTTAAGCCACTAACTCACTTTTGCAGTAACCCCTGTTGACCCTGTTGTTTTCCAGATGGTAAAGCATTCCGTAACGGTGTACCGTTTACGGAGAAGGGATGATTGACAAAGAGTGTTTTACGTTGTGCTATTCCACGCAATATGTTTGTACCATGTGTTCATACAGATTTGTATGTTTTTGGTTTTATTCCGAAGGTTTCCATCATTGCCAATGCTCATCTCACAAGTAGACGTAGCAAGCCAAAAATAATATATTAGACGCAATCGACAATTGGAAATGGGCCGGCAATGATTGCTACCTTCACTTAGATGGCTTGTGGCGCTGCTGGACTGGCCATTCGGTTGCGCCAATCAGCCTATTGCTGTACCATGCTCACACGTATCACAGTGTGACGCATGTGAGCAAAGGGGGAATGATGGCAGCCTGTAAAAAAGGGAACATTTTAAAAACAAAATGACCATGCTAGCACAGCAGACATGGGAAAATTGTATCACATGTCAACAATTCGATGTGGAAAGCCCAGCACCAGCAAAACAGGCCTCATATCCTCCCCCCTTAGGGTATAAATAAACTCTAAAAGATTTTATTATGAAATACAGCCGAACCAGGTTCCACCACCAGAATTCCACTCGGCACCCAAGGCACCAGCACGCATCACCACCTTTATCCGGTCAGAGACATGGGCAAGGATGATGATGGATCTGATGGATGATGCAAGGATAAAGTATTGTGTGATGCTAACAAAATACATAAGGGTTATACAGTAACAAGTGGAGGAGACCCAGATGGCCAGGATGACTTCACCCGGCACTCCCCGAAGCCAGGCGACTGGGGCCCAGCAGTAAAGTGCAAAAGCCAGCCCACCTGGAAACACTACACAACAAAGGGAAGCCCCCTGCAGATGCAGCATCTTTTTGTTCCTGTTTCTGGGCCTGCATGGCCCATCCCCTTCCTAGACAAAAGGGAAGTTGGGTACTGAGGGAGGTGATGTGCTAGCCAAACCTCTCACCTCCCAGGACAACCAGTACAAAGCTGCTGAATCTGGACCGAGAGGTTCCAGTGAAGATCGCAAGAAAATAAGTAACAAAGAAAACATGCACCATAACACATTGTTAATGTTATATATATATCATTTATGTTGTTTACAAAATGTTAATGTTAGCCATGAAGGTAAAACAGGCTGTAAATGGATCAGGTTGTTGGGTATGTTTGTTTGGCAAACATACAATTGGCAAAATTGGGTAGGCCTGTGAGGGCCTGGCTGTTCAGAACAGCGGACTAATTCAGCCCCATGTGAGAGGTGTAGCAATCTCCCATGATAGCGGCTAACCTCAAACTGAGTTGTGTCTCCCTCAAATAGGTGGATAACAAAAAAGATAACAACAAAGGCTTTTCGTGCCACAACTTCAAAAGAACATCTGTTCTTTTGTGACGTTTCCCCCACGGCAGGAAACCTCCTTCCCATTGGTTCAAGACCCTTGGAGGGCTGTTCTAACAACCTGTTATATCTTCATGTTGGCCCATAGCTCCAATTACCTGTAAGTTAACTCCCCATTACCTCCCCCTTGTGACTGTTCCCTCCCTTTCCGTTGTGTTGGATATAAATATCCATTTGAATTTGATTCGCTGCCCTGCATGACACGGGTCTCCGTGCAGCTGTTTGTAATTCAAGCTTTAATACTGTTTAAAGAAATTCTCTCTGATCCTACTGAGTTTTAATTTCCACGACACTGCACAAATACAGTTTAGCTAAATAAACTTGTTGCTGTGTTTGTAAAGAAAAAAAGTAACACTTGTATTCATGTATAAGTCAAAGTTAAGGCCAAATGTAGATTCAATCCTGGCCACAGTGTTTCCAAAAAAGTTTGAAATTCATGAATAAAACACACATAATTTGAAAGATTGAATGAATATCCAATTTATACATTCCCTGAATTATGGTGGATTTATATATATGTCATATAAACCATGCCACAGAGCAGTTCAAACTAATTATTTCCTAAACAATGGACATTCTATCATGCCCGTGAACAGTTGTACATTTGGAAGACATTTTAACTGTAGCAAAGTTCATCTTGGTGCTTGAGGTCCACTGTGGTGTTGAAAAACACCCATGGGCTTCATTGCTATTTCCTCCTCTTCACAAGAAGTCTGACACAATTTACTACAGGATGAACCTAATTGTTGTCCATAATTGTAGCTATTGGGTCATTTTTTTAATTTTTGATGCTTTCTTCCTTATAATTTGAGCTAATTGTCATCTGAGTGTGGCTTCCAATCAATATAACAGCAATGCACTTTATCATAGCGTTGAGAAAATAATTCAAGCAAGCGACACTTTTTTCCTCTTAGATAACATTTAATTAATTTCAAGGTCCACCAAATTCAAAATGGTGTGTAAGAAAGGAATTTTATTTACTATTTTAAGGAAAAAGAGGAATGTGTTGGATCGACACGAGGATTTACTTATTTGTAACTACATTACATATAACCAGTAATTGTGCTTAAATATTTCCCACATTACAATTCGTGTGAGATCTCATAAAGGATCCTACTAGAATGTTTTAGACGGCACTTGCCAGAGCGCCGAACGGGTTTCTGGTACATCCAGAGAAGCATGTGCAGTCTGTGCATGCGGCAAGCTCGTGCCAGCTTCTCTCCTCCCTCCCTTTGGTGCGGACAGCCTATTTCCGTCCCTGAACAGGACCCCCACCCACACCCGGACTGGAGCAGACAGGGAATGGAATCCTGGCCGCAGTGGGCGATCTGCACTCAGATTGATCTGCATTCAGGCTGCAGTGGGCAATCTGCCTTTACCGGTTGCGCCACCCTGGGTGCCCCGGCCTAAGGAACTGATGTTGATCTTATTATGACGCCAGGATATTGATGTCAATTACTGCTTATTTACCATCCAGGTACTCTTACCCAGGATTACATATCATCCTTGTATACAGCTGATTATGTTACTGAAGCGATTCATTCATTCAGAAATACCACGATGCTCCTCCATGCATTTGAACAACCTTGTGGTTTTAATGGAGATTATTTGCAGTGTGGTTATAGAGGTTATGGAGAGGGTGTCCTACAGATGAATCATACAGAAATTAAAGAGTGTCTTGGAATTAAACTGACATAAATCCCCCTTCCCGTGATTTGTGATGGCTCCTGGGCACAATTTCTACCAGGGCTGTGCAACCATCAGCTCACCACATGTTAGTGAATGTAACACAATGTGACATTGTGATGACAGGGCTGCTGGCAACACATTACTTTTCAAATGAAACATACTACCAGAGAATTGGCTTATTAATAATGGCTAAATCTTTATTACTTTCCAAATCAATACAGAAAAAAACCCCATAAATACTAGCTGTAACAAAATCCCCGCTCTTTGGAACAATGTTCATTGTCAAGAGAATTATTACTGAACACGTCATCAATAACATTACACTGTTAAAATGCAGTGTTTCAAAGGTGATTTCTGCCGACGTTACAACTTAAATGGTGCAAAACAAAAGCCAAATGTAGAAAAAATGGGAACATCCGACCATTTAAAAAGGAGAAACTTGATTTAATTACTACATACTTGATTTAAGTACACTTGTCATCAATTCCGAGAGTATATTTAGCTAACCTGTGCAGACCGAACCAGAACTATATGACAAGGTAAACACACGGTGGAAAATGGTTTCTAAGAGTTGAATCCGAATTACAAAGATTTTTTGTGGTATGTGGCCAGGGTATGAAAGATCACTTCAGGCCCTGCACATAGTACATGCGCTTCATGAGGCGGCAATGGCCCTTGGCTTTGCCTTGGGCTGAATCATCACCCCAGGTGTGAGTATATACTGATATAACACGCTTTAACTCTAACATATACTGCACACGTTTCATTACATGAACGTGTAATCATTTCATCCCCAAGGTGGTTTCATATGTGTCACGGCATAAACGTATTTATGGTCTGGTCACAATTTCCAGGAGCACACACTGCTAGCATGTGTGCCTGACTTTTCCCCCTCGATCACCTGAGAATACCTCAGTGTTTTTTTTAATGGCCTGCTGGCTACGCTACAATCCTTTACGGCATGACTATTTATAATTAAACCCTTGGATTAAAATATCAATGCTAGAATTTCCATTATGCGTCAGAGAGGAAAACACATACTTCATTGTAAGACAGTGAAGGTTATGCAGGCTCCAACCCTGCCACAGGCCCAACGGAGTTTAATCATAGTGATATTGTTCAGGTAATTTAAGAAGGAGATATCTTGGAGTGATATGCGAATTCACATTTATCGGAGTGCAAAATGCAAATGGAAATCTAATAAAAAGCACAGGCAGTAGCAAGAAAAACATTGACCCAAGGTGTCAGGTTTTACGAGACTCTGTTTCTGTCTCTCAGCGGTTGGAAATAGGTTGAAATAAGGATTGCCTCATTTTAAGATGAAAATACATGCGAAAGAAAACAAATAGGCTTATCAGTTATGAGTTCTTACAAAAATGACAAAAGGTAAATGGACAAAGCTGATTTACGAACATTAAAATACACATTTACACACTACTGATTTATACAAATGTAGCAAATCATTCATTTTGCAATAGGATGAAAGCTGCATAACACAAAAGGTCAAGTGGTAAACTGATTTGAAACGATCGCACAAACACAAATAGATGAACAAAAATGTCATGAAAACAAATAGAACACTGAAATGAAACTCATTTATTTTAAAATAGCAAGTATGGTGCAAAGAATACCCTGGAATAGCAGGTCAGAATTTGTATTGATGTGCATAATGTACCTTTAAACTATGTGCTATTATTATATACATAAATAAATAGATAAATTAACAGGGTTCCTGGGTTACACTCCCAACTAAAGCACTAGGTCTGTGATGAGACCCCCCGACCGGCAATAAAACCTCTGCCAGTGCAAATGTGGCCCCACGAGGCAACACACAACTGGCCATAGAGTTGTGTGATAGCAACTCCTCTAGTAATAATAATATATGCCATTTAGCAGACGCTTTTATCCAAAGGGACTTACAGTAGTGAATGCATACATTTTTCAGTATAAATATAATAAATAAGTAATCCCAGTGGGAATTGAACCCACAACCTAAGTGTTGCCAACACCATGCTCTACCTACTGAACCACAAAGAACCACAGTCAAGTGGACGCCTTGTATCTGCCTGCAACAACGGCACAAGTTACATGACTACCTAACTTGGAGGTGCAGTCAGCCAACCCAGCGTCTCCTTTCGACTGATCGTGACACGCTTTTTTTTTAATACACCGTTTGCCAGCCAGAAGAGTGTAGGCTGCGCCCTTTAGTCTGGTTCCTCACAAGATTTCTCCCTATCATTTCGCCCAAGGGAGTTTTCCCTTGCCACTGTCAACTTTGGCTTGCTTTTTTGTTTGGTGGGCCTGGGTTCACTTCTCTTAACTGTTTTCTGACAATGTATTTCTAAAAATTGCTGTAGAAATACATCTGATTTGATTTGATTTGAAGTTGAGAGCTACACAAGTGAAATAAACACGCAGCTCAGCTGGTGGATTGCGGAGGGAAAATGGGTGCACCCGTTTCCGAGGACGGCCATGCTAGGGAGCACCCTACTAACATGTCGGAGAACATTACAGCAATGGGATGGGCCTACAATATGACTGGATGATAAAAAAAATAAAACACATAAATGAAATACTTAACACTCAAACAAAATGTCTTCCTCTATCTCTTTGAAGGGAGGGCAATGCACAGTGCAGTTAGCCAGAATCCTGTGTTTCCAAGGCAAACTATTCCTCCAAGTCCCACAGCTCCACTGGAGACATTCAAACAAGTCTAATGTGAGCATTTAACAGAGAAAGCTAGGGCAGCAGCTCCCCATGCCAGCGACATTAGATGCTCAGATGCGTTTGTGCGCTCCCTCACTGCGTCGCAAAGCTGTTCTTCCTCAGGCGTGTGGGAGAATAGCAGAGGCAAAGGGAGAGGGCGAATAATCGCGGGAATCGCAACAATGTAAAAAACGCTAATCGCTAGCTTTTGTCTTCTGTCGGCAAAGCGGTGACAGCGTTAAGTGAGGGTTTTCTACTGAAAAGCGGGGTAAATGAAGGCTATCCACAGCACCCAACCGAGTGAAAGATTGGACTGGCTGCTGGAGAGGGCGGCGGAGTTTGGAGCAGATGGAATCAGAAATGTTTTTCTTTTTTGGTGTTGTCTTGAATAACTAACGACCAGAGCCGATGCCAGCGCGTTCCGGTCAGTCCGAGGAACAGACAGATGGTTGTCGAGGTTCAACAGTTTCATGCAATTGCAGAGGCTGTTTGGCTTATTTATTAATTAGCTTCTACTTCTGGTGTCATTTCTGGAGTGCTGTATCTGCTAAGGCTGTACGGACCCTAGAGAGTCATGTTATTACTCATCCTTGAAGTTATTTTAGATAACTTTGAAGGTCAAGTCTATTACATGCAGCGAGACAAGTCATACAATTCTACTAAACACAAACAATTGGTTCAAGGGAAAACAAAAAAGGGTGCAAACATGGCTGTTCCTTATCTGCCTTAAGTAAGCTAACACCTTTCTGCTGCAGCGCCAGCAATGGAGCAGAATCCAAATCGGATTGAAAAATCATGGCCATCATCTCCTTCATGTCAATCAAAAGTTGAGCAAATTGCCTCTCTCTCTTACTGGCAGGCACCCCCCCACTATCAGCCTTAAACTGGTGCTTCACTGCCACGTGAACCCTTATTTGCCCATGGCAGGAGCTTCTCTTGCCTGGTTCCGAGCTGTCAAGAGTGGGCAGAACACAGCTACCCCCATTGCCGCAGTGTAATCTCTGCATCGGCGTTAGGGCAGGAAGTAATTTCGGAGAATTATGTTGCCTGGAACAGCAGTCAGCCTCTCGCTCCTGTTTGAGAACCTGGTAATGAACTGCCTGTCTCTGGGATGGTAGAGCTCCTGTAAGTTAACTACTCTCCGGGACATTCTGTCCACACAGCTGCATTAAAGCGGAGGGCTCAAGCAGGTTTTGAGATGCTGCTATTAATCTAGGATAAAAAAAACATGCACATACACACACACACACACACACATATATATATATATACACACATACAGTACTGTGCAAAAGTCTTAGACCACCCAAGAAAATTATGTTTAAAGCTATTTATCTGGGCAGTGTTTATATGCTTGGAAAAACACTATATAACATTAGAATACATACAAATAAACATTTAATACTAAACAAATATATGATTTTATTGCATTTTCCAAAAAGTTATTGAGATATTGGGTTATATCCTCCTTGAGGAACTCCAGCCATTCCATCTATTTGTTCAATTCCACCACCAGCACACCTGGTTCAATTTAATGAGGTAGTGATTAGCTGAACCAGGTGTGCTGGTGGTGGAATTCAACAAATACATGGAATGGCTGGGGTGCCTCAAGGAGAGGTTTGGGAATGGCTAAGCTGACATAGTTTGACAGACATAAAATCATAGTTTTACATCGACAAGGCAATTCTCAGCAAGCAATAGACCGGATTGATTCATGGATTGATCTTATATATATAATTATTATTATTTATACCATGGCTATACACATTGTACAAAAAAAAAAAAAATGCTGTACTATAAAACTATAAAAATTGGAACAATGCAATAAATAAATGAATATCCAAAATCTCAATTAGCCACAGCACAAATAAGAGGTGAGCTCCTGGGGTTCATTAGAGTGCATCCAGTTTGCGCTCTCACTCGTTATCATCACACAATACTGACACATCAGTGCTAAATGATCGGTATCCTTTCCTAGGCTGCATGTCGTTCTACTCCTACAGAAACAAACTGCTTACACAAATGTGTTTCACCTCCTACGCATTGCCTTAACATGAGCTGATGTACAGATTCAGAGAAATCTCTGTGCCAAGTGATGTATGCCACGCATAGGTTCCACAGTTAATCACCAGGTCAAAAGCTTCCCATTTCCCTATCCCTTTTCTGTGGTATAGTGCAGCAGATTCACACCCTATAACTGTGAGATGATTCTCCTGAAGGGATCTCTTTTCAGAAGCTATTACTACCTTGATTAGGCATTCCTCTGCCCCATGTTGTCCCCGTCCCCCCATCCCCCAAGGCCACAATGTCCCAAGGTTGTCCTTCATGTTCACGCTGATACATGAACTGCTCTTGACATTTCCTGCTGCGAATCTGGATTAGCGTCTACCGAGCAGCGGTGGCCCCCAAATTCCACCTGTCCACAGATATCACCCATCCCATCTCCCCTCTGCCTCATTCTATCCAGTGTTGTGTTCTCTTCTCCCGGGGCTTAACATCTCTGACTGGACTTATTTGTTAGGCACTTGGCAGGCAGTCTGTTGCTCCCGGTCCCAGACAGTTACACATTACAGAAAGAATGTGGGTGTTTCTATCACCAAACCCTGAGCCGGTTTAGTGATAGGATCAAAAATGAATCAATTTGCATTGGATTTTGTCTTTGGATCTAAAGCCGAGAGGGTGTTTGTTGTTGTTGTTGTTGTTGTTACTGTGCGTGTGTGTGGGTGTGTGTGTGTGTACATGCAGCAGTGTGTAGTATATTTGTGCGTGTGTGCTCATCTCACGTCCATGCATGCTGTGTATATATGTGTGGTGTGTGTGTGTCTATGTGTATTCAAGAGAGTAGCTTGGAGGGTTTTGTTGTGCTCACATGTGTGTAAACTCACTACGCCAGTAATGAAAGTGACCTGCCCACCCACATTCTTCACCCTCTCCCCTCTCATATTGACTAATATTACGTTTTGTTGTCATAAACACTGCACGCCTATAACCTCAGGGTCTCAACATTGAACAACAGGAGCGCACAAATCAATTGACAATAAAAGATTTGCTGATCCAATTGCACAAAGTCACAGTTTTTTCCCCCCATCAAAATATGGAATCCCATGATTCAGGCCACGCAGTACGACAGTACAACTAGCACCGATCAGTGGAAAACCTTTTCCTTCATTGATGACAATCGGTAGCCTGCGGACGCCGCATTGGTAATTCAAGGTAGACACAGTGGACTGCCAGTCATGAGTTGGCAGTTGACATAACCTAGGCTCAAAGTGAGCCTCAAGTGAGCCCTACAAAGCCAGTTTACATTCAAATATATGGTAAACTGCCTATTTGAGTCAATTTATCTGTATAAAAAATGGATAGCATCAAAGCTATATTCTTTATCGTGACATGACAAAGATAAGCTGTTAGTTATTGCCACATTACAGCAGATAAAAGGCTCACTGCCAGTTTATGTGTTTAATTGTTTGCCATTTGATTTCTGCCACCTTATGATGCATCGCATCACATCACATACAGGAGACAAGAGGCGGAATAAACACGTGACATGGTGACTGTACTGATTTACCAGCATACAAAACATTGCACTCTGAATCATGCGATTCCCACAATACAGCTACCTTTATTTGTTGATCAAAGCGATCAGCTCATTAAAAACCATTGGGCTATTCTGTTGTGATATGAAATTGCAACACAAAAACCAAGAGATACAGCCGGGTCTCATTACTACTATGCAGAGCCAATGCTAAATATCAGGAACAGTAACTAAATGACTGATGAATTCAGGTTTCACATTAGCCTCAACATTTGTATTCTAAGCACAAACAGTGGTAGGTTAGATTACTGTGGGTAGACATGAAGGCACTCAAAGTAGCCATTCAAGTAGATCTAAATAATGCATTTAATTTGGAAAAGTATACATTACTTGATTGCCAATTTTGTACGATTAAACCATGACGACTTTTGATTAATACCATAAGAGTGTGTCCGGTAATCAAGCATTGCACATTTTGCCTCATTACAGTTCAAAGAGAGCAGGCGGCTGGCTCAGTTCTATTTCATTCAAACGTGGTTAGCTTTCCATTTCCCTTCCTGTTGAATGACAAATTCACAGACACCTTTATTTCAAAGAGCCAATTCTCCATCCACATAAACATATGACTCAACTGGGCACCGAAAGCTTCCTCTTGGGAAAGGTTCTTACACTTTAAAATGGACCTCAGCCCTAAGAGTGAAGAAAACCAATCTGGGAGAAGACAATACAGCCCCAAGAACAGTCAGTAAGTGAAGGCTGAACATGAGGCTAAAAATGCAGAAATGTCTATTACACATATTATAATTGACCTTAAAAGAGTAAATGATTAAACCACATTAAATTCACGTCTAGATGTCTTGTCTTTTTTTCTTCTAATTCCAATACTATGATAGGTACAACTTGCATCTTGACACATTCAAATAAATTATACATACAGAGTAAAATATGTACCTATCACACATCCAGCACAAGCCATGTCACGCCAGAACTTCCAGCGGCCACAAAAAATATGCGCTACCCCTTCCTATCAACGTCTCTATCAAAGTGAAACAAAAGTTGCAAATAAAAGTCTGTGTTCAAAGCAATAAGGTCTGGAAGTTAATTCATTCCACAACAGGGACTCTGGTGCCAACCAGAACATGAACACAGTAAGGGTTTCAGCAGTCAATAAAGCGTATGAACCAAATTAAACATGCCATATGGAGACAAGTTACATACTCTCCCCACAGGGGGTTATCACTCTCCATGGTGCATGTGCCCAACCAAGCTCTTAATTAAACCGCGTCCATATGTAGGCAAAAGGTCATCCAACTATGACGGCGGTTCAGAAATGTAGTATCTTGCTAAGTCAAAAAAGTTCAAAACAGTTGTGACATAAAGGAAGAACAATATCAAACAGAGAACACAAGCAAACAGATTTTTGTTCGTTTTTAATCACTCGTCGCTAGATCTGCGCTATACAAGGTTTTGAGATCATTTTTGGGGGCTTTTCCTTTTGTTGGGGTAGTGGAATAAAGATGGGTAATGCGGTAAAATATGTGGAGCAGATCTTCCTCATGAGAAGAAACAATACCACAGCCAATGGAACACTACCACAGCCTATGGTGACAGTGTGGGTATCGCAGCTGGAGAATTGGATTTGTAACATGGATTTGTACCTTGGGGTTGCATGTTCTGGGTGGGGCATAGTTCTTGTACTCTTGAGAAAGGTACTTACCCTAAATCCTTTCATCACACTGCAAGCTGTATACATGCATGTCAAATCTAGTCTGTGCAAACGGGACAGGATTGGAAAGTTTGCTCAGCAAATGAATAATGTAATGGGAAGAAATGAACACAATTAACGGTTAACTGTGTTTGCCTTGGAGAAACAAAATAAGCTGCTTGACAACAGCCTTGATTTGGTGCGCTTTTGAAAAGGGTAGGTTACGTGTTTCCTCTTCTACCCTGACAGGCTTGCTGATAACAATGAATGCGTCATCCCCCTGAAAGTGGAAACGCTTTTCCCCTTACCCAGAACTAAGGCGCACAAGCCCGTGTTCGCCCTGGGCAATGCAAACACCGGCTTCATTTGTTTGTCAGATCTGAGATGTCCTTTTAACGCGGAGGATCGGGACTTTGTAAACAAGTCATCTAAGGCATGGTTTTAGACTCAATTGAAGACCGCACGCTCTGCAGTGCAAAAAATATATATTATAAAAAGACTAAGAAAATAAAACAGAAGGATCTGCTGTACCCGCAGGTCCTGGCTGAGTTAACACATTAAGGCAATCTTCTCCTGTTGAAGCTGAGGAGATGAACTTTGCTTACATTGTATCCTGATTTACATGAGTTACATTTGTGTTTAAAAAAAGAAATAAAAGCTTTGTGTTGTTGCTCTGTATTGTGTTATTGTTAACTAGTTATAACTAGTAATAACTCACTTGAATTTTTTATTTGGTGGATGCAACTATGGCATCATGCAACTGTGGTGTATGTCACAAGAGCTGCACAAAAAAGGTAACACATAAGGAATAAACCACAGTAGGCTGTGTAGTTGTATGTAGCACGACAAGGTGGTCCTGCGGTAACATTTACACCTATAGAAATGGCATAATTACATAATTAGTGTACCAGCATACCCGGTGCATACACATATGGATTTATGCTCGACTCCACATGCCCAAAGGATCTCAAACAGCAGGACATAACAATCTGTGTAAATCAAAAATACTATTCTGAGACAGAATAATCTCACAAAACGATTAACGGAAGAGCGTGGGTGCACTAGAGGGGATTAAACCAACCTCTCTCATACCGTTTCCAATTTATTTGGTGCTTTATTGGTGCAAAGAGCACAGCACAGTGCTGCAACAGGCACAGTGGAGAAAAACACGCTTGAGGTGTGTAAACCAAGCAATTATCATGGCGCTGCTCCAAACACCGCAAGTCATCAAAACTACTTGAGTCAACAGAAGTTACCAAAAACAAAGTACATATGGACATTAAGGTAGGGGTACACCAATAGGTTTTTTGTTTTTTTGCCCAATACCAATTTTGTTTAGCCATTTACAATCAAAATCGATTCCAATCAAGAACCGATTTTTCCCCAAAACAAGAGACAAAGGAAATGAGAGCTGGTCATTTTTTTATGGTTCTTTAATGGTTCTTTAACTGGATATTTCAAAAGTATCGTTAATCATGTATTTTTTATCTTGTCTTTTTTGCATATTTCATGCATACAACATAATGCATCTACAGTATCGCTTGTCATTGGGATAGGGAATATTTCATATTAAAAATTGATCTGTTACGTTCAGTTTTGTAATGATCTTGTTTTGGAAAGATGCTATCGTTAGTGGCTGTGTAGCTAGGTTGTTTAATGTCACCTAGCAAACAAGCAACAAAATAAACATTTTCCCTGCTAGCTATCAATTAGTTGCTAACCGACTAGAGATCTACTTAGCCAGCTGGCTGGTGAGTAATAGCTATCACTAACAACTAATAACTAACTACTCATGTATTATTAGTTTTATGGCCTCTTTATTTTCCTTGTGAGTTTCAATCACAAATAGTTCATCGCCGGACACCACTTTCAAAATGTCGCTGGTCAGAATCACAGCAAATCACGATAGTCTCTTCTAAGGTAAAACAAGCACTCGTTCACACTACTCTCACTGAAAGCCTCGTATCTCCAATATTTCAAATGATAACGTGTAGTTTCTGCGAGCTTGTTTTTGTACGGAATCTTATGTTTACCTGGGCATGTGTATTTATATGGTACAAACCGCAGACTTGCTTACATAATGTTGAGAAGTGTCAGATGGCTGACTGCCATTTTTCAGCCGATTTAGACTCATGGCCGATCACCACCAAGAGCCCTGTTTTGACACAGGGAAACAACACAATTGTTTGATGTTTGACCATTACTATTTCATGGTGTTATTTTATGTTTTAAGGCTTTAAGTGGGTGCAATAGGGACTGGATCAGTAATTGTTGGGTGTGGATTGATGAAAACGCAGTAGTATTCTTTTTTTTATTTTATTTTTTTATTTTTTTATTTTTTTATTTGTTTCTGATTTTATCCCATTTTTCTCCCAATTTGGTAGCCAATTAGACCCGCTATTTTTACGTCATCCCCGACCGGTAATGACGAAGCAAAGTGACGCCTCTTACGAGACGGCACCCGCAGGCACCCGCAGGCCGTCGACCGTAACCCGGTACTACAGGGCCACTCTACGCAGCGAACGTCACGTCGGCTCCCCTCCCCCTCCCCCCTTCCCCCTCCCTGGGGCGGACAGCCAATCGCCGCCCCCTGGTGGCACTCCCGGCCAGAGCCGACACTTGGCGAGACGGGGAATTGAACCCCGGTCTCCGTGGCCAGCGTCGGACGTTGTAACCACTGGACCACGAGGGAGGCCCCAACGCAGTAGTATTCTAATGGTCTGATCAGTCTGCAACAAAAAACCTTCTCTTAGCGTAAACACAAAGTTCACTGGCAATACCATAACACTTGACAGGGGGTGATTATGAGAAAATAATAATAATATGGCTTAATAATAGAATAAAAGAATAATGGCTTGAATCTGCTCTGGAGGCACGAAACGCAGATACTGTACTACTACAGTAACAATCCCATATACAAATCCGCCAAAGCAAAATAAGTAGTATTGAGATGAGATCATTGCGTACTATGAGTCTCAATTTGGACACGCCTTGTTTGAGTGTTGCTCTTTTCTCGGAGCAGAATGAATACACACTTAATTATTCCTCTGCAACAGAATTATGTTTCTATCATGCAAATGTACTGAAGAAAGCCTGAAGGGAGAGTACTGGTATGGAGGGCATTGCTCTTGAACCAGCACTTTCAGACACCTCTAACCATAGAGCCAGAAGGCAGGATTTTCTATCAGTGTGATATCTGGTTTAAAAAAAACCCCAGAAAACCAAGTGTTTATCAATGTAATTTATACAAATTTCTCTTTGATACAATGCCAATACTTCATAGCTCACAGTTAAAACATCAAGGCCATGGCTGGGTCATTGCCAGAACATTCTGTGCCTTTTACTACAAACATAAATACAGGAATTAGAATTTCACATATGGATATTCATTTTTTCACGAGATTTTAAGATACAGCCCAGTTGTGTTTGGTTTTTCTATGCCCAGAAAAAAAAAAAAAAAAAAAAAGAAGAATATTGTTGAATAATTATTGCTTTATATTTGATTAAGCCCATGTTGGTCACATATATTGCCGTTTTATAAATAAAAGGTGGCATCCATCAACAACAGAGGAGCACAAGCCATACCATCTGACGCCTAATGCCAAGGTCTACAAAGTGACTCAATTTAGTCCTTCTTCTGTCACCACTAAACAGGTGAGAATTTAAACACTTAAACTAAACACTGAATACTTACTTACTGTAGCTATGATTAATATTCATCTCACAACATTCATACGGGTGTACATCATCATACACAGAAAGCACTTTTGGTCCAGCAATATATCCCTGCAGTTCTCGTTATCTCATTGGTGACTTCCTTGAACTATTGATAGGCTATTAATATTCCTCTTGCAGCATCCCCCATGTACCGAGACAAGAGAAGCGTGACAAACACTCCTGACCACGGAATGAAGTCTGGTCCTAGTCTAGTTCTCACTTCTCCCCTATCACCTCGGTGATGGATGAACTTATTTACGTGCAAATTTCATCCTCTCAGTCTTGCTTAGCAGTGTCTCGGTATCAGTTGTATCGCCCTCCACTGTCTTTGAGTCTGACTTATTTGGCATTGCGTTTTCGGCGTGGGACAAAGTTTGGTTACAGAGTAGCCTAACTGCATTTGTGCGGTGTATAGTAAGACAGAGATCAAAGAATTTGTGATTGCTTTGATACCATGGCTGTGAGAGGCAGAAGTAACTCAAACTTGTTGTGTTTATGTAAAAACCCCTTCACACAGACAGGATGAACACATTCTGATATACAGCAAATCGACTCACTGCAGGAACTACAAAACAATCTACATCTCATTTGGACAAATTTGAAAACTGCAGCGAAAGTGAAATGGCTCCACTGTGAAACAGTAGTCTGCAATAGAGCCCACTGCGTGTATACTCATATTAATAAATATAAACATGGGCAAGTTCATTTTTTATGAACCTTCACAACAGTCAGGTACATGTGACTGAAACTGAACTTGTTCATGAAACCTTTGTAGTCTTTACTGAAAGACATACTGTAACGGCTTCATGCACAAGCTTCAGCATGTTACAGTAACATTCGTTCATTCATTCCTTCATTATCTAACCCGCTTACTTCTGGTCAGGGTCACGGGGGGGCTGGAGCCTATCCCAGCATGCATTGGGCGAGAGGCAGGAATACACCCTGGACAGGTCGCCAATCCATCGCAGTTACAGTAACATAATTGACTATATTTAAATGTAATAAAGGGGAACATTTCTCCAGGGAATCAGGTAATATATGTATGAGGCAATTCTTCCAAAGCATGCACCGCTTTGCAATAAACCGCTGTTTATTTTCTTGCATTTCAGATAAATGTAATAATCAGAGATATATACGCACGCGCATGCACGCACACACACACACACACACACACACACACACACACACACACACACACACACACACACACACACACACTGCCTTCAAAAGTACTCAGACCCTTCAAATGTTGCTGTATTACAAACAATACGTTTTTTTAAATTCAAAACTCACGTGCTCATTTGACATTTTTATTAAGAAGAAATTAGTTAGATCAGCAAATATTTTAAATAAAAATAAACTTAAATATACTGCTTCCATAAGTATTCATACCCCTCACATTAGTATTTGGTGGAGACATCTTTCACTGCAATAACATCTTTATAACAGCTTTATATAAAGTTTCTACCAACTTTGCACACTCGTTGGAGGTGATTTTCACCCATTCTTGCGAGCAGAAATGCTCCAGTTCTTGCAAGTTGCTTGGACATTGCTTATGGAAGGCAATTTTCAAGTTCAAGTGCCACATATTCTTGATGGAGTTCAGGTCAGGACTTTGACTGGGCCACTCAAGGACATTCACTTTTTTATTCTTGAGCCACTCCAATGTAGCTTTGGTCCTGTGCTTTGGATCGTTGTCCTGCTGAAAGGTACAATTTTGCCACAGCTTCAGTTTTTTGGGAGACCGAAATAGGTTTTCTTGCAGTGTCTGCCTGTACTTCGCTCTGTCCATTATTCCTTCTATTCTGGCAAGTTTCCCAGTCCCTGATGAAAAGAAGCATCCCCATAGCGTGATACTGCCACCACCATGCTTCACTGTAGGGATGGTGTTATATGGGGCATAGGCAGTGTTAGGTGTGCACCATACACAGCGCTTTGCATTTTGGCCAAAAAGCTCTATTTTAGTCTTATCTGACTGCAAAACCTTTTTCCACATCTTAGCTGGATGACTCACTTTCTCTCTAGCAAATTCCAGGTGGGCTATGAGATGTTTTGTTTTAAGTAATTGCAGTATTATGCAGTGCTCTTGATATTGTTGACTGATGGGCTATTACTTCATTCTCAACCACTGAACTCTGTAGCTCTTTTAGAGTAATTGTTGGCCTCACAGTGGCTTCCCTCATAAGTCTTCTCCTTCTTTGGTCACTGGGTTTGGAGGGACAGCCTCTTGTAGTATGATGCATCTATGTCTTTTGATAACCATATACCTGGCTAATTCCCCCCACTTTTTATTTTAATTTTAATTTTTTTAACAAATGTGTGGAGTAGGTTGTACTTATAACATATATTAGTTCTTAAATGAAAGTGTTATAAATGGAAGCAAGGCACTGTATACATATATACCTGTATATAAACAGTATACATACAAATACAGTTTTCTGTTATATATATATATATCTCAAGGAATCTAGCTGACAGATGTATGCATGTATCTGTCAACTAGACAGTGTGATTATACTGTATGTTGTAATATTTATTACTAAAGGTTTTATTTTTCCTTTTTTGTATTTGGCCAAGTTTTACATATCTATTTTACTACTACCAATAAAGTGCAGCAGTCCCCCCAAGTAATTTTCATACATCAAAATCTTAAAACAAAACAATCATTCACATACAACAAGCAGCTGGAATGTTCTATATTCAGCACTGTATGAAGGAGAGGAAGTTGCCATATGTAAAACTGACAGTTCCCATATCTTTCTGCTCTGTCATTTTCATCTGGTGTTAATCCTTTAATGAACTGGCCCTCCAGTAACCTTTTAATTTGGCGAATCTGTTTTCGTTACATTACAATACAGAATTATCTTGTCATTCCCACAGAAAAGGCTGTCTAAACGGTTGCCGCGGAGAGCATCATAATGCCACGCTGCTTAGCAACCAGTGCCACTGAATTAACATTATCTGTGTGCATATTTGCCTGTAATTACTTTTTTATATAATTGTTTGGCTATAACAACCTTATTTAAATGAATTACTTTGGCCTACAGACTCTCGCCAAGGCTTTAGAGAACTTATCAGGATGTGAAATGAGATTTCGATTTCAAAGTAACTTCGTGTTGAAATATCAGATTTTCCACTGGGTAATTTTCTAAGACGGAAGATTATCCAAACTCATTTTCTTTTCAAGTATCGTTTACTCCTTCAACGTAAGCGATACTGACTCCAACTTAGCAGTGCAAAGTCACTCATCCGTGTCTGCATTAGCCTATTAGGAAAGCGTAATAGTATTTATCTATCAGCAGTGTCCTTTGTAATGTTATGTGCCCTGCACTTGCACGCGAATCGTAAAATAAAAAGCCTCTAACGTGACGGGGGAAAGGGGCTGTTCGACAGTCCAATACAAAGCTTAAATGAGGCCTTGACATGAGAGGGGAAGCAATTTCAGATATTTTATCAGCAGCTGATAAGCGCAGTCAAGGTGAGTCTTTGTGCAGTTTCTCTCGCGTGACTGAAATTGGAGCCACGACACGGGTGGGACCCTCACATGAAGCCCCCCTCTGGCTTTGTTTCAGTAACTAACCCATCCCTGAACGTGAATCTACCGAGGACTGAGGTTTATTTAAATCTCCAGAAAAGGAAAAAGGACAAAAAGGAAATAAACTCAATTTGGAAATTAAGTATTGGGTTGGAAATGGTAACCGACACAAAATAGATGGTTCTAGGTTTATTTTTCATTTTCGTGCAGCATAGTGATGTGCAGGGTGTCAGAGGTGACAATAATTATAATAACGACGTTAATAATGATGAATAACAACATTAATCTTAATAATAACACCAATAAAGTGTCATTTCTGGGCAAGAAAAGGATGAGGCTCAAATAGTTGCTCAAATAGTGATGAGAGCGTGATGCTTCATTAACTGCCAAAACGGGTGAGCCATTGTGTGCTGCCAACTATCAACCCATCCAAAGATTCCGCTCTCCATAGAGAAACACTAATTGGTCAAAATCTCACTGATGGTGCACGACTCCATTTTTGGTGTTCACGAGGCCTCGCTGTCCCATCGCTAGGCTAAATCCCCATGTAGTGCTTCCCCTCCGCACATGCCAAAAACAACAGCAGGTGCCCTTTTGTGTGACCCATTTGTATTTCCATCACCTCCAATCAGACCCAAATGAGACTTGGCACATCAGTGTCAGTGTGTCTCCATTCACGACGCCCTCTAGCAAACTCCCCGCCGGAGGCGAGAGCACTCCTGAAAAGACCGCAGTAATTGAATTGAGCTGAAGAGCCGCTGCACGTTCGCACGGGAATGCGGATGTACGCCTGTACAGGCGGCCCCTCGTCCACCTTTAAAAGTAAAAGCAATCACACCCAATTGTCTTCCGGCACTCTGGACTTTTGAGCCAAGTGCCACCGATGAAACGAACTGTAATTCGTCTTTGAACTCGCTTACAAGCTCCATGCAGACAGTCATAATTGCGGAGCAGCCTTTAGTTTTGTCAATCTACAGCGATTTCCCCCTCTACAGCTGCACAGATTTAGAAAGCCCTTTCGCTTCGTTGCTGCCAATTGGCAAGGAGTAGGCTGCTTTCCACAGCATCAGGCCTCCTTCCAGATCATTTCTGAGCACTGCCTGGTCTGACTCAGTGATGTCGGCAGGAACTGCCAGCTCTGGTTTTCCACAGATAAAAAAAAAAACGGAGTTTAACGCATACAGTTGTCATAATTTTGACGCAGGGAAGTCACCAGGCGATGCAGTCCTGTGCGTAACAACTATCTATTGAAGGTGGCGTACAGATATGATAGCTGGGTGTGCTGTGACTGAAATCCAGGGGGGGAAAGCTGCTCCTGTACCACCGTGGTCATTAGATAAGCAAGAGGAACACGTCAAGTCATTCATATCGACTCACAGCAAACATTATCATGTCCTGGTATCGTCTCACAAGTGAGGATCATCAGTATGCAGGGATGCGCTGTATTAATTCTCTTTGCCTGGCTAGAGAGTAGAAACCTGCATCCAGAACCGTCCCGATACTATCAGATTTATGAATTTAAATGCACCGTTTCATAGACAAGGTAGCTGATTTGTGTGGAGAATATTTTTATTTTTATTTCTCAGCAGCTTAAATATTCCTGTTAAACACCAGTGCCCTGAAGTGTGTGTGTATATGTGTGTGTATATATATATATATATACACACACACACACACACACATATATATGAACACAAGGATTAGCCCACAGGTCAAACCACAATATCCCGGGATTTTCACATTTTGGAGAGTGGAGATGATACAGTCTCAGCAGCAGGTAAGAGAGTGACATTTCAGAAGGCGACAGGGCTACAATCCAGGGGGTGAAGGAGATTTATTTATTCAGTGGTTAAGAAAATAGGAAACTCCCTCAACTTGAAAATTGTTACATTTACAATCCAATTGTAAGGGCTTTGAAGAACACTGAGGGACCCACAGATTAGTAAACCAGGGACGAAGAAAAGGAACATTCTATATACTGGCCAGAAAACGTGTTTTATTAATTACAGCTTTCCCAAAGGTGGAGTTCTTTTTGCCTCCGTGCGGTACAAATCATAAAAAAAACAGCATGCCGTATGATATCAAAAAATGTGCATCAAAAAGGCCTTGAAATACATTACAACCCTTCAGAGGCTTCATGTCAGATTCGTACAAAGTCGGTGTTGTTTTGTGTCCGCGTGTGTGTGTACACAGTACTCTATGCAGCGCAAGGCCCTTAAGCCTGGTGCGGGAGGATGCAAAACACCATTTCCAAAAGAAAACAAGAGTCAAATGACTTCAACC
Source organism: Aldrovandia affinis (assembly GCA_029706075.1). Classification (NCBI taxonomy): domain Eukaryota; kingdom Metazoa; phylum Chordata; class Actinopteri; order Notacanthiformes; family Halosauridae; genus Aldrovandia; species Aldrovandia affinis. The sequence continues at coordinate 390,730 of JAINUG010000076.1, forward strand.
AAGATTAATATCAGCTGAATCAAAGGATGGCACAGAAAGAGATCAGTAGAATCCAGTACCAGTGCATCCTCAGCACTTATTAATGTGTGGAGAAGACGTAAATCTTAGACTGTCGGAAAGATTCACATTTTCCACCAAGCTGAAGGATCTCAGGAAGCAGATGCATTTCTTAGCCGGACTAGTGCACCCATGTACTATGGCTTATGTTGAATTAAAGGACATGCTACACAAATATTGTCCAACTGTTAAGCCTACTTTGTTTACCGTAAACCAACACTGATCAGAATGCATACTCCTCCAATTTAAATCAGTAATGCTGTCCAATATACAGGATATAATTGCCCCCCCGTCAAAACAAGTATTCAATACGTTAAATCCTCCACAAAAGTTACACATTAATTACCACAGGCAGAGAGGCTGGGTGGAAAGAAAACACTGTTGTTTGTACTAATAATATGCGATTATGTCATTTCTTAATTTTACCTTCAAGAACTTGTCATTTTGATACAATTAATTGAATATTTAAATTTCTTTAAAAATACAGTGAATTTCAATTGCCAAAAAGATGTCTTACCGCTTCCCTGACTGAAAATGTCTGCTATTGTCCCAAAACCCATTATTGTGTACATTGACTTACCAGCAGTGAAATCCTTGTTGAGGTCAATGAAAGCGTTGGAATGGGGAATGCGCATGCTAACTTCTGACCCAAGAGCCGACTGCCATACCAAGATCCTGAACGAAGAGCAGAAATTCAGATTAATTGCACTAATTCGGTCAATTATATACTAATTTTTTTAAGGTGACCAAATTTCTTTCAATGTTTTTTCACCTTTCACCTGTGTGCCTATCATCACAGTAACAAAAAACGAAATCCCCTCTGCTGAATGAATAAACACAATTATTTATAACTCAGAAGCAATTAGCTCTTAGTGGCAGAGAAATGGATGAAAAAAATATTCTCATTACATCAGCCATGAAAATAGTCATGCTTTGACAAAGGAACAAATGCAGTTGTAGTATCTATGGAGGACTTCATGTGGGAGAGCTGTTTTAGTCTAACTCTCTAATGGTCTAACATACTTTCTAAAATTGTGGTAATCACATGTTAATGTCAAATTAACTTTAAATTAAATTATCTTAAATAATGAAGCTATGAACGTAGTTATTATTTTAGCATGTATTTTACTACCCAGGTTTCCTTAAGACTTTGCAAGACTGTACATGGCATCTGGGTTCCTTATTACAGCTGAAAGTGTTTCCCTATATACTGCTGATAGTTGGAATTAGTTGATGAATCATGTATATTGATATTTCAATACAGTTCTCTTTTGGAATGTTTTTCAAAAGGGACTGGGGTTTAGCCCCCATGCAGCCATGAGGGACAGGACATGTTGTTGCCTCAGATGGCTTGCAATAAGATGTCTCTAAATTTTATGTTTGCCTGCTATATCTAAAAAAGTTTTATGTTTAAGTCTGCTATGGCTATAAAAGGGCACTATCTATTTAATGCCTTGGGTTTAAAAGATCATAACATATTTTTAAATAACGTAATTGTTTTGTTAAATAGTACTTTTATAAAAAATTATACCATTTTTAAAAACAATTTTAAAACTGTGTAGTTTGCTTTGCATTTAAACAAAGCATTTTTTAAGTTATAAAAACAATTTGAAAAAAATCAAACATAGTTTGGCATTTGAAAAAGATTTTGTGGTCAGATGAGACCAAATTTGGAATAATTTGGTCTAAATGCAAAGTGTTACATCTGGAGAAAACCCAATGCACTCCATCGCCCTGGCAACACCATCGCTACTGTAAAGCATGGTGGCAGAACTGGGTTATGGGGATGCTTCTGAGCAGCACAGACTGAGAAGCTTGTCAGGGCTGAGTGGAAATTGGTGGGGCTGGAGTGGCATAACAAGAAGAAATCCCTTGAGTGGCCCAGTTTAAGTACTGACTTGAAGCCAATAGACATTTCTGGAAAGACTTGAAAATTACTGTCCATTAGCAATACCGACCAACCTGGCACACATAATGGGTCAGAATTCCACCTTCCCCGTGTGTATTGTTGCTAGAGACTCCAAAAAGCCTCAAAGCTGTAATTACTACCCGAGATGCTGCCACCAAGTATTGACTCGGGGGCTGACATTTAACTTCTCTCAACTATAAAAGTGTTGAGTTGCATTGAAGTATTCACTTAAAGGATGTTTATACATCATTTGTCATTCAACAAAATGGGACACCATTGGAAGGGGTGAACATTTTTCTGCAAGGCCCTGTATACGTATGTGTGTTTATAAATATTTATTTATTTATTTTTCTTCAGTATCGTTTATCACTAACTGCACCATACATACCTTCCTTTGAGATAGCACACTTGTGGTGAAGAATCTTTGCTGGTGACACCAAAAATATCCTGAATCATGTCACCATTGAAACTGAAAGAGAAAACAGACAGACATTAAATAATTTGACGTTATTGTTCCTGCTGTTAATACTACTACTACTCCTACTGTGTATTCCGACTACTCTCAATCCGAACAATTTGCCTCCTGGCATTATTCAAAACATAAGTGCAGCTTAATAGTATGGAGCACAAGTCTGAGATTTTAGAGATAATAATAATAATAATGCCACTGTGGTTGGATTTTTAAACTGTTTAATATCCATACATGGCACCTCTTATTTTCTTCCTACCACAGTGCTGTAGGAACTACAGGCCCTCTACAGCTCTCTTTTTCACTATGGTATAATAAGGGTCTGATACTTACTCCATTACAAGAGGCTCATCCACAAAAGTCTTATTCAGTTCAGTCCTTGCACTTGCATCTGTCAATTTAAAAGACAATGAAATTGTCTATAAACGTATTTACAAAAAATGCACTAGCATGTGTGCTGCGCCTGTAGTCACTCATAAAATAAAATATTAACTGAGTAAACTGCAGAGTAACACAGCCACTGTATAAACACTGCATTCGGGGTCAATTCCATTTCAATCCAGTCAATTCAGCTCACAAATTGAAATCAAACTGATAAACTGAAACTGCTCCATGATACATTTACATTTACATTTTAGGCAGTGAGCAGACGCTCTTATCCAGAGCGACTTACACAGTTTACATTTCTTTACATACAATCCATTTATACAGCTGGATATTTTACTGAAGCAATTCAGGTTAAGTACCTTGCTCGAGGGTACAACAGCAGTGCCCCACCTGGGAATTGAACCTGTAACCTCTGAGTAAGCCCAGCTCCCTAACCATTACACTACATGGCCAGCCCATACACTACATTGTCAGCCCGTGATAATGCTAATTTTCCAATTAATCTACATAGTACATACAAACATAAATGCATGCACCTTCAATTATACGTTTAATTGACCCTAGAAACGTTGACTTTCTTTGAATGAATATGTGCAGTTACCTAAAGTCTGATTATTTCCCCAGAAAACATGAACAGTCGTCTGTCTGGAGTCCTTGCTCCGGGGATGTGTTGTGATGAGGACATCCATCTGGGAGTCTCCATCGTAGTCACCAGGAACCACGCTACTGATGACTGCGTCACTGAAAGAGCACATCATCAAAGACAGGTCACCATCCGGCAGAGACATGCAGCTGCACTGCACATACTCGGGCAAATGAGAATTACCTTGGAAACACGTCCTTATGTATATTCACTTTTGGCTTGAAGTACGGGACTTTCACATCTGCCAGGAATATCACCAGTTCGGAATCTGAGAGAGGTGGAAATGGAAAACTCAGAAATAAATAATCAAAATAACAATCGGAACACTTGGCTTATCAAAGTAAAGTTTCTAGTCCCACGTTTCCCTGCAAACATAGTCAGGATAACGTGTAATAATGCCATTAGCTAGCTATAAGGTAGTTGCAGTAGTTACTCTTGCTAGCTACAATGTTCTGTGAATTCCCTTATTTGCTAAAACCGTTTCGAAATGATTTACCAGACAGCGAATTAGCCTGGTAGTTATCACCCAAGCAAGTGTTTAGTAACAATGTAGATATGGCAAAACGACACAAATACTACACAAATATGTATAAATACACAAACACCAACACCAATACTAACGTTCTCTAATTATGAACATATCTGTCTGCTTGTCAGAGTTAAAATCCCCAAATGCAGCGACTGTGCCATAATATTCAGACCCGAACAGATCCGCCGTTACATCTTGAAGAGCTAGAGCGGATTGGGGTCCAACAAAGTATATAACAAAAGGAAATATAACAAAACATGTTATCCACATCTTCTTTGCTGTTGAAGCAACCAGCATTTGCATGTGTCACGAAATGCTTTACGGCAGTGTGGCAGTTTTTGTAAAGGTATGTGCTCGATTTATTGACAGCACAAGAGAATTGCATGACAACATCAGATTATAATGCAAAATATTTTAAACCTATGGGAATTTTGCCAAGTGTTAGCAACACAGACGGTGGACATATTAAATGAAGTGTTCACCAGTTTAAAATCGTTCCGCTTAAGTGACATCACAGCGCTTCCTACTTTACGACGATGTCGCACTGTATTATTATTCTTCACTTCAGTGAACATGGCTAGCTTGGCGGATGTCGGCTGGAAGCTGTTGGAGTTCAAAGCCAGATCAAAACGTTCAGGTTAGAAATATTATCTAACTCGCATGATGTCGTACATCTCCCTTAACGCGTGCACTGCATGTGTAATGCAGGCCATTGATTAAATTCGGTGCTAACCCATTGTTAAATACACTGTCTTGCCACAGTTGCAAACTTGCCTTGGTACTGTAAGTGTAGGGGGCTGATCGTGGAAAGGTCAGTTTTATAAAGTTCAGGCTCTATTTTAGGCGCTCCATAGCAGTTCATGCCTAGCTGCTTTCTGTCTGCACAGCAGTTTAACAAGATTTCACACACAATCAAATACCGTAGTTTGTAGAAGATTGAAACACCCTTATCTATCTAACGTTTACTAAATTAATTAAATTAAATATGTGACCGCTGTTGACTAATTTCCTACTTAATTAGCCGTTCGTTATTGTAAACAAGGGCTACGCAGATACTCTCAGTCTTAAATGGCCATGATTAAATATTTAATATTTTGCCCACCTGCTGCTTTGTATCCAGCTGAAGCAAAAGTATTGGGTAGGGTTGCCAGGAATTTTCTGTCAGTCCTGTATTGTTGAATAAAAAATAGATAGGCTATATATTTTTTTAAAGTTAAAATTTAATCTTCCAACTAGTTTTTGATAATGGTTTTATCATAAGTATATTTCTTTGTGCCATGCTTTGGTTTGGCATGCAGGTCACAGGACATTTAGGGCACAGATAATAAAAAAAGCCTAAATAAAATAGCCAACAAACAAAGTCATACTCCAACATACTCTCACTGTACTGAACAAATTCAGAAATGATTAGAGAACAATTACCTTTTTGCACAAAGTCAGCAAAGCATTTGTCAGGCTGTAATCTTTAAGATTACTTTAGTTTCCCATACAGGGTATGGAGACACATTCAGGACTTTACTTTTAGCATGTGCTACAGTTCAGAATTGATGGGTTTGATCGAATACATGAGATACGTTTACTGCAATTATTTTAATTGTAAAGAGCAACTGCAGAGTGCTCCTCATTGAATTGAGAGCCCTCCACTGAAATATTTCTAATTATGTTAATAACATAAGATTCTCATGAAAGTACAACTGCTCTTCACCTTTAGCTCTGCCTCCAACAAGCCTCCTCAAAAAATTCACAGAAAAGTGATTAATCCAATTAACCACTTAATTCATTTGAGTAAATACACTGCTCAAAGAAATTAAGGGAACACTTAAATCACACATCGCGGATCTCGATGAACGAAATATTCAAGTTGAAAATCTTTATTGATTACATTGTGTACTTTGTCGAGAACAAAATTACGTAAGAACGGTCAATGGAAACCAAAATCATTAACCCATTGAGGGCTGGATTCAAAATCACACCGAAAATCATAGTGAAAAATTGAGATCACAGGCTGATCCAACTTGTGTGAATTTCATCACGACAACTCATAATGTGGCTCAGTAGTGTGTATGGCCCCCACGTGCCTGTATGCACTCCCGAAAACGTCTGGGCATGCTCCTGATGAGACGGCGGATGGTGTCCTGGGGGATCTCCTCCCAGACGTGGATCAGGGCATCAGTGAGCTCCTGGACAGTCTGTGGCGCTACTTGGCGCTGATACATAACGTCTCAGACCTGCTCAATTGGATTCAGGTCTGGGGAACATGAGGGCCAGTCAATGGCATCAATGCCTTCATCATCCAGGAACTGCCTACACGAGGCCAGGCATTGTCCTGCACCAGGAGGAACCCAGGGCCCACTGCACCAGCATAAGGTCTGACAATGGGTCTGAGGATTTCATCCCAGTACCTAACAGCAGTCAGGGTACCGTTGGCTAGCACGTGGAGGTTTGTGCGGCCCTCCAAGGATATGCCTCCCCAGACCATCACTAACCCACCGCCAAACCGGTCATGCTGGATGATAACGTTCACCACGGCGTCTCCAGACTCTTTCACATCTGTCACATGTGCTCAGTGTGAACCTGCTCTCATCTGTGAAGAGAACGGGGCGCCAATGGCGAACCTGACAATTCTGGTGTTCTCTGGCAAATGCCAATCGAGCTGCACGGTGCTGGGCTGTGAGCACAGGTCCCACTACAGGACGTTGGGCCCTCATGCCACCCCCATGGAGTCTGTTTCTGACAGTTAGGTCTGAAACATGCACACGAGTAGCCCGCTGGAGGTCATTTTGTAGGGCTCTGGCAGTGCTCCTCCTCGCACAAAGGAGTCCTGCCGCTGGGTTGTTGCCCTTCTACGGCCCTGTCCACCTCTCCTCGTGTAATGGCCCATCTCCTGGTATCTCCTCCACGCTCTTGAGACTGTGCTGGGAGACACAGCAAACCTTCTTGCGACCGCACGTATGGATGTGCCATCCTGGAGGAGTTGGACTACCTGTACAACCTGAATGGGCTGCAGGTACCGCCTCATGCTACCAGTAGTGGCAAGGGCACTAGAAAAATGCAAAACTAGAGAAAAATCAGTCAGGAAGGATAAGGAGAGAGAAATGGTCTGTGGCCACCACCTGCAAAACCATTTACTTTTTGGGGGTTGTCTCCTGTCCACCTGTTGTCACTTTCATTTGCACCAAAGCAGTTGAAATTGATTCACAATCGTTTACGCTTCCTAACTGGACAGATCGATATCCCAGACTTGGTGTTATACTGTGATGATTAAGTGTTCCCTTAATTTCTTTGAGCAGTGTATATTTGTTCTAGGCCTATATGATGTTTTGCTTAATTGATTCAGATACCACCGTTGTATTTTCTCCAGTGGCATACACTGGATTGATTTAGCCAGTGGCTAGCTGGTTCTACATTCTGTCACTTTTTCCTTCTGAAACAGTTCAGTTAGATAACTAGCCTAAATCAAAAGTCTGCAGCTAGCTTGCTTTTGCTATTTTGAATGGACATTAAATATATAATAACTACACTACGTTAATTTTCCATATAGATGACTTCATGTGTGTTTTCATACAATAGCTAGATTCCTTTTATTCACTACCATTCTTTTCATTAAATATCCTAATGTCAAGCCTGCTATCCATTTTCCATTAAATCAATAAGAATGAATCACACCAAAGCAAAATGGTGACCATTCTAAAACTTCATGTTTGCACACTACCATACTGATTAAGCTATGTTTCCTGCTTTCTCAGGCAATCAACCCCTTATTTCACACAGAAATGACTTGGGATACATTGAAAATAAAAGTAAACACAGTTGTGCAAATTGAAATAACAGTTTGTCTGAAGTTACAGTAATTAATGAAGGTCTCCACAGTATTTGTCTGCCATCTTGCAACCCCCCAGTAATGGGTTACAACCTTGAGCTGTGCTTTAGTGATTTTACAAGTTAAGGACCACTGTCAGCACTGTTCAAGAAGAGTGTGCCAAAATGATTGTTAATCAATCACATGATATTGCAGATGTTTTTATTTGTATTTTGTGTTAATATTTAACATATGTGATTTTATGAACACATTTATATTGAATTTTTATTCATGGCTATGTTAAGAATAAAAGTCTTAAGAATAAAAAGCTGCCTAATTGTTGTGAAAGGTGTCTGTCCTACAATGCTCTGTGATCTATGTTTATATGTTGCCAAAGCCATTTAGTAGGACATCAGTGCTGAAGCAACCTACATTTGTTTATGTAGTATGCCTGCCAGGAAATGTTCAGCCATTGGAATGAGTCATGAACCATCTTTCACAAGGTCTGATAAGTGCTGATTATGTGCAATAAGACCACGAGGCAAAACCACAGTTGTTCATGTTGCCTGAGCATGGAAATATGGCCTAAATTATCTGGTGTGTCAAAGCTAAATAAATCAAATTTAAAATATGATACAAATTCTGGGGGAGGGCTTGTTGACGTCAGTACACATACACTAATGATAATAACTGTTGTCGATGTAGGTGGTTGCATGTGTAATTTCATTATTTATTTATTTCCTAAAATGAAATACTGGTCAACATAATACTTGTAACAAATCAGGTTGAACATTTCAATAAACACTATGCTTAGGCTATGCATTATTTCCAATTAATAAGTCTGGAAAATGTTGAAATTGAGGAGAGTTTTGAAGAGAATACATTGTTTAAAGGCATGTAGCCTCCATTGGTTTTATGAGAAAGTAAAGCTCAAGGAAATTTCTTGGTGGGACTTATTGTACATGGCCTTAATAAATAAGCTTGTATGTTCTGAATACATCCAAATAAGCACTTACAGTACTTTGAGTTTTCAGTTATGCCTACTAATTTACAGATTATTTCCAAGATCCAAGTAAGATACTATACAGGTAATTGCCAAAATAAAGGAAACACCTACAGAAAGTTCCATAATTTGGTGATTTGGTTATGGTGGTGGAAAACTCTATCTTAGGCACTGCTCCAAAATCTCCCGTAAGTGTTCAATTGGGTTGAGATCTGGTGACTGAGACAGCGATGGCATATGGTTTACATCATGTTCATGCTCATCAAACCATTCAGTGACCACTCGTGCCTTGTGGATGGGGCATCGTCATTCTGGAAGAGGCCATTCCCATCAGGATAGAAATGCTACACAATAGGATGAGGTTCATCAGTTGGAATGGCTTTGTATTTATTGCCCTCTAAGGGGTTGAGTGGACCTAAACCATGCCAGGAAAATGCACTCCACATATAACCGAGCCACCAGGACCCTTCATTTACTCAAACGTTCCCTTTATTTTGGCAGTTGCCTGTATCTTATTGTGAAATCTGGAAGGATAATATAATGATAATTAGGATATTCAGAAAACAGATCCAGATGTCCTTTAACACAACATAAACCAACACTATAGGCCTAGTTCCTTCTCCATTTGTCAATTTGCAATGTCCCATCTCAGCACATTTTAGCATACTGCATAATTAATTAAACCTGTGCTAAATGAAAATCGTGATAGAAGCTGATGTAAAAGCTGTGAACAATCTGCATTCTGCTGCATTGTAATGTAATGACATTGTTGAATTAACCATGCTGAATGTGCTTGCTCTGTAATTCCTTGTTGATTTTACTAGCGCCATACTAACCATTTCAATTGCAGTAGTTTTGTAGTTTAGCTGAAAGATGATTGCCCTGTACTACACCTTTTGAAAATGGCCTGCTCAGCATATGAGGTTTCCGGTGTCCGTCGCAAACTTCAAAGATATGGTGAGTGGTTTATTCAGTGTCCCGTGGTTGATTCAGCCCTTGACTGAATTTTCACCTCCAGCAAGCATCCATTTGTTGCAGATGGGGCAATACATAGCTTATGTGTTTTTTTAATGTATTTATGCATTTATTTAGTCAACTCAAATATCTGGGGTTGGACCACACAATTTAATTGATATGGATGATACGGTGATACACGCAGGTCCTACTGTTCAATATGACGATAACACAACCATGCAGATCACCTGCAGGTCTTGGATTTATTGGTGTAGGGGTTTCACTGTATCGTGAAAGTAACTGACCAATTTTACTCTCAAAATGAGTTGAACTCTGATCAATTTGACCTTTCCAGATTTAATTTATTTTATTTTATATAAAAAGAACCAGTTCAGAGCCGGTCAGACGTCATGGGGAAGGTTGGTGTTCACCTCACTTGAACTGCTCTACAGATTCCGATGAACAGCACTTTCAGCTGAATGGAGAAAGTAATTCACTGAAATATCCATCAATTATAAACTATATTCAACATGAGAAAATTGTTTCTTTGATTTTTCAAAGGCAAGTAAGCATGCATGTAGTTACAAACCATTATATTTTTTGTAGCAGCCAAAATAATTCTTGAGGCGTTTCATTTAATTGAATCACGGGTTTATTAGCACGCAACCGAAATATTGTTACATACAGAGTAAAAAAAAAAAAAGAAGCTTTTGGTTTGAGCTCTCCAGTTACAGTGCTTTACAGTGTTATCTTTAAAGTGATGCCTTTGTCCCTGCTGTTTAAAAGCTGATGGAAATTATGGTGATTTGTCTGTCCTTATGTGAGTTTCCACTGCCTGAAGTATTGACCCATGGTCGATCCCATTAAAATGCAAATCGTTCCAAACTTAAATGTCTGAAATAAATGTGGTCCAACAATTTTTCTTTTTTTACCCCTTCTCAAATTTGCTCTGCCAAGAATAACGGGTGAATTAACTGGTGACAGGTTCGATTATTCAGAGTCTGCGCTCCCTTCTTTGTTTGTAATCACACTTTGCACGATGGGCTTGCTTTGATTAAGGTATTTGGGGAGGGGGTTTGCTTGGTGTGACTGCATGCTCTGTTGGTCTGATATTTTTTTATTAGTTCCCTCAATATCAACAACATAACTGTAATTTTCCACTGCAAACATGGAAGGAAAATGACCTATTGTCTTTTAGACTCTGTCCTACACTTATACCTTCTTCATTTATTGCTCTCATTTGAACAACAAAGGTGTTTTTCATTTATACAGGCATTTTAGCAGTCGCTCTTATCCAGAGTGACTACACAGTAAACATTTATTTACATACAATCCATTTATACAGCTGGATATTTTACTGAAGCAATTCAGATACAAGTACCTTGCTCAGGGATACAACGGCAGTGCCCCACCTGGGGATTGAACCTGCAACCTTTGCGTCACAAGCCCAGTTCCCTAACCATTATACTACACCGCCACCCTATTATATATTTTCATCATACAGAGTCTTCCTATAGTCAAGTGAATGTTTTCAATCACATACCATTTTGGCAAAGAATTTTAATTGACACAAAAATGGGGCAAACGCAGTTTGCAGCAGCTTCAGTTACTGATGAATTCCATAAACCTATTAATAACATTTTGTGAACATGTCCAGTAGAGCCACAACATAATACACTGCAGTTATGTTGTTTTGAGAGAGAGCCTCGAGGCAGCATGTTTTGTGCACTTCATTTAATTGCCATCTCAATAAAACAGCAATGGGAAGGACACACTACAAATTAATTTTTATTTGGTCGTTTATTTGTCAGGGACAACGCAAGTAAACATCGTTGCAAGTTAAAAACATGAAACAGATGCACTGCATACAGGGTTTCTAGCCAGAGCTAATGAGCAAATTAACAAGAAATGAACTGCAAATGAACAAACTCAAATGTGGTCCCAGTGAAAGCCGTGTTGCAGAATCACCCAGTGCAATGGTTAAAGAGGTTTTGTTAATGAATGTTTATATTTCTCTAGGCTCCATCTATGAACCACTCAAGCTCTCCATCCTCCATCGGGAAGATGAGCCAGTGTGGGAGAAGCTGAACCGCTACTACAGTGCGGGTAAGGCTGGTCAGCTCCCTGGTGACGGACAGCGTGGTGAAGTGAAGGAGCTGGCTTGTGACTCAGAGGTTGCAGGTTCAAATCCCATGTGGGGCACTGCTGTTCTATCCCTGAGAAGGTATTTTAATATCCAGCCACATGCGTGGATAGTGTGCACAAATGTAACCCGTGTAAGTCACTCTGGATAATTATGTTGGGTTCTGATGAAGACACCCAACTTGTAGTCAAATTTGTGGCCAAGTCATATACGCTTGAACCCACCCATACCCAAAATTAGTGGTGCGCTGGTTTGGGACCCCATTGTGGGTCCTGAGGTGTATTGAGTTGGGTCATGAGAAGCATGTGAGAAAATGCACATTATGTGTCTTCCACAGACGTGCAAGTGGCCAGTGGCCATGCAGTTGTGTATATATATAATTATGATGATTATTATGTATTATTTAATCCAAATTTTGAATTCGCAATGTTCATCCCTGTCATCGCTGCAACCTCAGTTCAGGAGAGTGCAGGCAAGTACACGCTCCTCTCCAAAATGTGTGATGTCAAGTTCACTCTGCAGTCCACCCATTAATCTCGCACAGACATTGAGATGGAGGAAGATACTTCAGCTTGTGTAGGCCATAGTATGGTCCAAAATCAGAATGTTGATGTCAAGTGTCACGGCCATTTTTGCAGTCCACCCATTGGAAATCTGAAACTTGCACAGACATTGTAATTCTTAGATGGAGGAAGATACTGGTCTCAGCTTTTGTGAAAATAGGCCAATAATTATAGTATGACAGAAAATCCTAATAGTGATTCAATGTATTGCCCTCAGTGGAAAAAGTTTGGACACCCCTGATGTAGACAAAAAATAATGTTGTCATGTGATCCTGATTACTATTGGCTTTTTTGCTTAGAACTTAAACTAAGGTTAAAAGCAACAAAATAAGAGTATCCTATTTGGAAAATAAGGCTACTTTAATGTAAGTGTACGATTCTAATCAATAAAAGATCCCGATTAGTTTTTTACATCTTCACCTTTTTTGCATCTTCATCTTCATCATACATTTTCACATCACTTTCAAAGTGGTTGGTGGCTCAGTAGGTAGAGCATGGTGTTGGCAACGCTTAGGTTGTGGGTTCAATTCCCACTGGGACCACATATACTGAAAAATGTATGTACTCACTACTGTAAGTCGCTTTGGATGAAAGGATCTGCTAAATGAGATATATATATGGCATTTATAAAGTTACAAACATTTCCATATCTATTCTCCTTATTTGACAATGTATTAAGCTATATTTTAATTTGACACATTTTCTTTATTTAATTTTCATCAAATTTTCAGTAGCTCAATTTGGGGACCCTTGCTAAAAAACAGTCAACAATTGATACCTGTTTTTTGTAAAGTAGTACAATTTAAGATTATAAGTATTGACCCAACTTAATAGTAAATATGGTAGATGACTATTACCTAGGTTAATGACTTGAATCTTTTGAATCAAGCATTTTTCCCTCACAGAGAATCTATCCATCCATCCATCCATCCATTATCTAAGCCGCTTATTCCTGGTCAGGGTCGCGGGGGGGGGCTGGAGCCTATCCCAGCATGCGTTCCGGGCGAGAGGCAGGAATACACCCTGGACAGGTCACCAATCCATCGCAGGGCACACACACCATTCACTCACACACTCATACCTACGGGCAATTTAGACTCTCCAATTAGCCTAACGTGCATGTCTTTGGACTGTGGGAAGAAACCGAGTACCCGGAGGAAACCCACGCGGACACGGGGAGAACATGCAAACTCCACACAGAAAGGCCCCCGGCCTGGATTCGAACCCGAGACCTTCTTGCTGTGAGGCGACAGCGCTATCCACTGCACCACCGTGCCGCCACAGAGAAACTACTGAAGGCTCATTTCGGTACATTGCAGCCCCTTCATAGTGAGTGAGTGAGTGAGTGAGTGAGTGTGTGTTTGTTTGTTTGTTTGTGTGTGTTTCTTACATTTTTAATACTCTAGTGAGGTCTGTGTTGTCAGTGTTTTGAGTCCCAAGTCCCAAAATTGATTTGGTATAACATGGTTAGAAAAAAAGTTACACCGTGCTTTATATTGCTCCTGATTTCCTGTTCCCTCGGTGCTCAATAAAATCTGATTCCAGGTTTACGGTATTGGCGAAGCCGCCAGTGTGTGGACCCAGTGCGGCCTCTGACAGTATTCATCATTTTATTGGCATTGTCTGTTGTGGCTGGGATTACTCCAGGTGGTCTCTCCTCTTTCCACTCAATTACCGCTTCCTTCAGTACCTCTGCTGACTGCAAGCTTGTGTGGGATTTGCAGACAAAAGGGTGGGCAGTAATTTAAATGAAGCTGTCCGTGGTCCTGGATGCCCAATCGCCTATAATTAATGCAAGGAAGTTGGCATTCGGGAGACCTGTAACTCCTGAAGCGTGTTGCACACAGCTTGAACATTGTCAGTCAGGGCTGCGATGGCTTTTGTTACCATTGTTAAGTAACACTCGTGAGGTTGAATGTGATGTTCTCCACAATGGGAGGACTGTGTATCCAGTACACAGTATTTGCCAATACATTTGGTTTAGTAATTTCCACAGTTTGACTGGGAGGAAGGTTTTGCTTGAATCAGGCAGGCAAAGCTGTCTAACATAACTTATCTCTCTTCCTTCCACACAGTGGTCTGGAGGATTTTGATTTTGATGTATGTGGGAGATCATATTTAAAGTTGCTCTGAAGCAAAAATTGTCAAAAGACATTAATATACCTAAAGCTATTATATACCATCTGCAATACACTGGGCATGATCCTTGCCAAAGAAGATGTACTTTTCATGTTTCGGTTGTTATTGAAAAGTACAAGTTATTGCTACGAAACCAAAACTGCGCTACTAAATGCGCCTCCTATTTCCGCTGTGGTATCACATCTATTTTGACTATTATTGTTGTCGTCATATATAATACCCATTGAGTATACACCTATCAGAGTTGTCCCTCACAGAGTATGGTAATAACGATATTAACATACAGAGCACCGGTTTGCCTACCCATGACTATTGATGAGGATCTATGAATATTAATGTGCTAAAAGACACGCCTCGTCAATCATCAGACTGTGGAGAGGTGGAATTGAGCAACGTTCGATAAAACGTGTTTTTGAGATTTTAAGTTTATTTTACATTCAAAAATGGATTAATATTATTAAGTTGTTTATGATGGTATAAGATTAATAATTAAACCACCTCAGGGCAACTTTAATTAGCTTCCTGTTGAGTATCTCTTTTGCAATGATGCAGGCGGCACTGTAGGGTTTTTAATCAATTCTGATTCTATTTCCAGAGCTCATTGAAAAGCTAAAGGTTTTCCTGTACTGTGGATTCAAGTGATTTAGAACCTTTAGACTCAACATTTTTGCTCTATTGTTTTAATTCTTCCTGATCACCGTTTTCAACACAATCGATCTGTTTTTTTGATCTCCACGTCGCAACTTGGATCGGTCATACGTTACTCTAAATGTGATAGATATGAATTTCGGAATTATAGCTGGCTAACTTTTTTTAAAGAGCACATCCAGTTAAGGTTCCACTAGGGCCACAGGAATAGCTAGCCAGTCATCTAGGCATACTTGCTGAGTAATGTGTAATTTGTAAATATTTACATTAAATAAATGGAATTGTGTGTGTGCTGCTTTTTACACATTTTTCTTGTAAATTCACATTTAACATAAGTGTGATGTGCAGTCCTTCAAAGAGAAAAAGGTCCAGGCTCTGATCATGAATGGTTTTCCCACCATACTAACATATAGCTTTTATTCGTATGTGATAGACATGCGGATGACCAAACCAACGACTGTCCGTTACAATACTCAGGTGCAAGTATGCAGCTATGACAGGTACAGCCAAATCTGCCTTTCACACATTTCTTTAGGGTCAAGAACTCTGAACCCAGGTCCAACATCCCAAACAGCATTTCATTCAACCTCTTTCTTAACTGTTTAGTTTATGGAAGAACAATTCATCAAAGTAATAAAGTAATGCCTCATTTCGTGGAGCGCAGAGAGCAACATCTCCAGGTGACATAGATTTTGGCAGTTTTCCATAAACTCAGACTTGTTTGCTCAAAGGTGGCCAGTAGTTTCAAGAGATGGCAGCTTGTGAGAAGCATTCATCATTCGAACGTCCTGCGATATGTTTATAATGGAGACAGTGATGTCTCTAAAACTGTGTGACTTTGTTTCGGTCGGTAATAGACCGTGGATTGCGTTTAGCCTCAGTACTTCAGTAGAGTCCGGCTGCTTTATGTCATTAACACCCATCTGTTCTCTTTCAGTAGATTTTTTTAAACTTTTGTGCCTTTTATCCAAATGATTATACGATGGAAGCAATTGTTTGAAAGCTCTCAAAGCTTGGCTGCAAACAGAAGTAACAAATGCCTTTTTACCTTGTTGTTTATGTATATTTATTTCAAGACATAACTGAGCTACTGCACTTTTTGAGGTTTGAGGTTTAATGGAGGGGAACACACCTCTTTCAGCTTAAGGATGTATCATTGAATTTATATTTCCTATTTGCATTGCAATCATCTGCTCCTGCTGTGTCGGACTCTACCACAAAAAAGGTAACATCTTTGGTTTTAATGTACAAAAAGTCCTCTAGGTATTCTCCATCATTCAGTTTCCCTCTTAGTAATGTAATGCAGTACACATCACCGTTAAGCATTGCATTTTGAAATATTGAGTAGCCTATACAGATGGCTGTTGATGAATTAGATATGTGATGTTTTGGAAAACAACATGTATGTCAGTTATGAAATGCTTATATTGATTTGTTTGTGTCAAAAGTATAGAAATGGAACATTAACAAAGGAATATTTGAATAGGTTATATATAGATGTATGCAATTGTTTAGGATATACTCTGTTTTGCTGCAGGCATAAACACGCATTAATAAGTGATGTCTACTCTCCTTGGTAAAGTTCATGTTTGTTCTTAGGTCATTGTTCTATAATTAAGAGCTGTGTCCCCCAAGGACTAGGAAGAGAGGAATTCAATGAATGAACTGAATTCAATACACTCCAAATACTTGGAGCTTTATTTCAGAAAAGGAATAGGTTACCGAGGTTGTGATGAGAAGACTAAAAGGAAAAAGCAGCCAAGCAGGAGAAGCCTGGGTAGGGAGGACATCTGAAACGGCAGCATTATTCTTGGTTGCGTAAATAAAATCTCAGAATTGTCCCTTGCCTACTCCTTTTGTTGTCATTATTTATGTGTTTTCTATTACCTGTATCTCTGTAACTTAATTTAGTTGGTGCTAAGCGCCGCAAAGACTAAATAAAAATATTTAAGTGGGAGCAAGGTAAACATGATCTTGTTAATTAAGATGGCATACTTTGCCACAAGATGGAATACTGCTGTGGTGTAATTTGATGAGGACCATTTGATTATGGTCACACCGCACTAATTATGTCAAATTCTAGTGGGGTTTTTAATGGAACAGAAATAGGTTGAACCCTAAGCCATGTTTTTTGCCGCTCTGGTTATCTTTGCCCTGCGGTGAGTCAATGTGAACTTAACTTGAGTTTCACACGACCCTCTCATTTCCCAGTGAAGGTAAGCACCAATGAGAAAATGCAACTGCAAAATGTCAGGTTTGGATTATTATTATTTTCAGATCGGATATACAGTGCTGCTTGAAAGTATGTGAACCCCTTGAGCAGTTTAGAGTTTTCTGTTGTTTTACCATGATTTTCTTATTTTATCATCACCAGTTTTCTATATATGAAATGTCAGGTTTATGTTTATCAATTGCATGTACTTGTTTAGAGGGAATTGTGTGAGTAGCCAAAAAACTACATGAAACATGGAATTAGTGTATGTGCAAAAGTAAGTGAACCCCCTGCTGCATTGGTAAAATCAAGTCTGTAATAGATTCAGGTGAAACACATTTGGGTGCTTAATTAATCAATTAAGCAGACCAATCAAATGAGACATCCTTAGGAAAAGGGTTGGGCAACACAGATTAAAAGAGAGAGGAAACCAACCAAACCACTGTAGTGCCAAGGTGTACCTACACAGATCAACAATGCCGAGAGGAAAGGAGATATCCGAGGACATCAGGAAGAAGGTACTGACAGCCCATTAGTCTGGGGAAAGCTATAAGACCATCTCCAAAAGATTCCAGCTCCATCCATCCACTGTAAGACAAATCATTTACAAATGGAGAGCATTCAACATGACCGCAACTCTGCCTAGAAGTGGACGCCCATCAAAACTATCACCAAGAAGCACCAGAAAAAGAATAAATCAGGTAAAGGCCAACCCACACATCACCTTTAGAGAGTTGCAGACCTCTCTGGCAGCATCTGGGGTAAATGTACATGCGCCTACAATCAGACGAAAATTGAATAGACATGACATTCATGGGAGGGTTGCTATAAAGAAGCCTCTGCTCTCAAGAAAGAACAAAGCTGCCCGTTTCAACTTTGCCAGAGAACACTTGGACAAACCAGAGGCCTTCTGGAAGTCCATTCTCTGGACAGATGAGTCCAAGATAGAATGATTTGGTCACAATCAAAACCACTATGTTTGGAGAAAAGCCAACACTGCATACCAAGAAAAGAACCTCCTCCCAACAGTGAAGCATGGTGGTGGAAATGTGAAGGTCTGGGGCAGCTTTTCTGCCTCCGGACCTGGACAACTCCATATTATCCAGGGAAACATGAATTCTCATGCCTATCAACAAATTATTGATCAGAATCTCCTGCCATCAGTCAGGGAGTTGAAGCTGGGTTGAAAATGGGTTCTGTAACAAGACAATGACCCAAAGCATACCAGCAAAACTACCAAGGAATGGCTTATAAGAAAGAGGATTCGTACTCTGGATTGGCCTAGTCAAAGTCTGGACCTCAATCCTATAGAAATTTGTGGCTAGACCTGAGGCGGGCGGTACATGCTAGATGTCCCTCCAACCTCTCTCAACTGGCTGAGTTCTGAGAGGAGTGGGCAAAAATCCAACAGCAGATGCGAGGGACTGGTCAGTGGTTACAGAAGACGTTTGGTTGAAGTAATGGCTGCAAAAGGAGGTGCCACAAGCTACTAACTAAAAGGGTTCACATACTTTTGCACATGTCAAATTTTCAGTTTTTGTGAGATAAACCACTTTTGTTGAATAAATAATGAAAATACATCTTTTTTTTTGTTTGTGTCCATTATTTGGAAAGTCTGCTTTACAAATTGGTGTTTGGATATACATTTAATAAGGTTTTTTTAGTTTTTTTAACAAAAACAATGACCATGTCTGGAGGGTTCACAAACTTTCAAGCAGCACTGTATGCTTAATTGAAGTTGTTACCGTATCCACATTTTACATTTGTCCCTTTTCTTTTACCAAGCTTGTTTTTACCAATGACAGTTATGTACATTTTTACATAACTGTAAAAAAGTAAAACAACATTATGCAACAAAAAAATTGTCATCAAGCTGAATTAAATTAATACTTGCAATGTAATGCTCAATGGCTGTTAGTGCTTATTGGAAATCAAATACAACTGACAAAGTCAATTGGCCAATTACAAGAGGAGAGAGAAGTGTGTCATCTACCTCTGGTCAACCATAAATGCAGATTATTTTGTTTTGTATTGATAAGTACAAACATTCACAATTATAGGCACAATTGCCCACTGATTTCAATGGTTCATGGTGGCCATATGAAATCCATGGCCATCCATAAATCATCAAATTATGTTAACAGTATTTTGGCTACATACTGCTTTTTAATGTGCATTCAGTAACGGGGCAACACAATCCACCTGGCTACCAGCCCCTTTGTTTGTGGGTTTAATTTAGATCAGTTTACTGCAGATTTTTTATATTTTATTGAGTACATTTTCAGTAGTTCCGCATGTGTGAGGCTTCATCCATGTCCCCCAGATACAAAATTGGAACTTATTTCTCAGTTGCTGTCAGCATTAGTTCTCAGATGAGAGCAATGGGGGAACCGAAGCAGCTTGACTTCATACCCAAAATCAGATTAGAGGGAAAGCGACACACCTGTGATTTCAGAACCATTTTAAGGCACAACATGCGAATCATCCTACATTTTTGCATCTGTGTGATTTTTACATCAAAATTTCTAAGAGTTCAAAAGATTTTTCATAAAAACAATCTTCTCTTCTGTAAGCAGTTCATTGGGGGTGGCATGGTTGTGGAGGCCTTTGGGTCATGCAAGGTTGGAACAAACCTGTGTTCCAAATTCATGTGTCCTGACAGTGAATGATCAGGGAGCGTAACAAGAAAAGTGCATTAGGCCCTTTCAACATTTGGAACATAGAATGGTTCGGGTGATAGAGCTAAACAGATCAAGGTTGAAATATGTTTGGCATTACATACTTCTGCTTAGTCTGGGGTTTGTAGTTATTGCAAATGTTCAGGCTGGTGAACTAAGGTAATAGTTTCAGACATTCACCCTAAAAGATTGAGTGTTGAAGTCTCTTAAGTGCAGTTTTTGTTGTCCATGGTCAACACTGATCTATGGCATTACACTAGCTAAGAGAGAATGGAAAAACAGGGGCACGTCTTAAGATAAGGCCATTAGGAACAGCACAGTCAGTTAATTTTGTTTCTCCAGGCTTATCCTGGGCTCTCCCTTCATTGTTTATGTGGAAGTGCTGCGATGCTTCACTGAATGTATTTATTTTTGTTTATATTTTTCCCTGCTGATTGTGGTAGATGCCACAAGCATCCTATCTGTCCTGAAATTAAGTTTAGGAAAAAAACATAGAATTTTATACTTGACTTGGACATTTACCAACTTACCAATTTATTTATTTATTAATAGGACACTTATTAAATGAGAAGCAGACTCATTTTGTCTCTGGTCTGAGCAGTTTATTGAGGTTATTGTAGTGATATATAACAAGTAAGGGCCTCAGTCTTCAAACGATTTAAATCTAGAACATTCTTAAAACACATAAGTATGCAATTGTATTTTTATTATTATATTTTTTTCCGCAAAATGAATGCCTAGTACACAGTCATCAACAATGCATGTATATACCTGCTGTAATTATGAAATGTCCTTAAATTAGTCTGATTGGGTATTTTCAATCAAAATATATTTTCTGTAGATTTTATCCCCTATATATAGTGCATGTTGGAACGGTTTCAGGTCAAGCTGTATCTGTTCCGTCCGATCTGTTGAAAAAGGCCTTCGATAGCAGACACATTAGCATTATTTGAAAGCATTGATTCTGTTTCCCCTGGTCTCTCAAAGGTACATTTGAAATGTATTCATGTTTACGCTCAAGATTGAGCCTGATGCCATCAATAGATTTTTTTTCCCTCCTCTTTTATGGAGCGTGGCGGAGAATAATTCTCTGTGGCATAGAAGTGGATGAGTTTGTTAACAATCTGATTAATTCTCCCACGCTTCCTCCTCCTTGTGCAAGTGCTCCTGACTTTGTCTCTCTGAATTGACCACGGCTTTCTCAAACAAATGATTACTGGGAATAAATTTGCGGTGGCTTAATGCAGTGTTGAAAAATGAACAGCACTATTCAACTGATTATGCATCACTAATGGTGCCAAGCGAGGGAAATCAGAGAGAGAGAGAGACAGAGATTGGCGCAGTGCTCGATGAATCACCACAATTCCCTCCGTTGTGTTTGACTTATCAAACTATAGGATGGGAATAACATTCAGGCTGCCCAAACTCCAGCAAATATTATTAATGTTATATAATGCCTTTGTCAGACCTCACTTAGAATTCTGTGTGCAGTTCTGGGCACTGCACTACAAGAAAGATATAGAAGCTCTTGAAAAAGTCCAAAGAAGGGCAACTAAACTGATACCTGGTATGAAAGGTAAAAGTTATGATGATAGACTTAAGGCACTCAATCTATTTAAGCTTAGCAAACGGAGACTTAGGGGGGATTTGATTGAGGTTTTTAAATTCCTAAAAGGGATTAACAAAGTTAAATACCAAAGATTTTTTAAGATACATAAGTATCAGCAGAACAAGAGGCCACAGGTGGAAATTAGTTAAAGGCAAATTCTGCACAGATATTAGGATTTTTTTCTTTACACAGAGATTTGTCAGTGCCTGGAACAGCTTGCCAGGTTGGGTAGTAGAGGCAGAAACACTTGGGCTATTCAAGTCCAGGCTAGATATAGTACTAGATACTCTTTAGATTAGGACATGACGAGCCTAGATGGGCCGAACGGCCCGTTCTCGTCATTATGTATTCTTATGTTCTTACGTTCTTATGAATATACAGCAACGATGAGTAATAGTGATATATTTTAATTAACCAGGAATGACGTTTGTTTCCTGGAAGTAATTTGACCTTACAAAAGACACCGCAACATTCATGTGGTTAGTCACATTGCCGCCCAGACATTATAGACATTCCCAGAATGATATTCCTCTTCACGATTGTATAAGAATGGTACCTTCTTTAGTGCAATGCTGAACAGACATGATACACATCAGTTATGTTGTATTTATGAATTTCCTATTTAGTCTACATGTATACCCAGGAGTGGCAGAAGTTTTGGGACAACTTTTTAAGACAATACTTTTAAGGCTAACCCATGCAGTTCTGTTCACACTAGTTTCTTTGAGTTTCAGAATGAGACATCATTGCCTTTCCTGTGTTATCTCTCCCTCTGACCGTCCCCCCTCTCTGTCTCCACAGTGAAGTCAACCATCCTTAATTTCCAGAGCCCCACAACCGGCCTCTTCCCGGTGAAGACATGCGCCGACTGCAAAGAAGGCAAAGTACGAGATTCCCTGTACTGCGCAGCCAGTGCTTGGGCCTTGGCTATGGCATACAGGTCAGCCTTAAGTCACATTAAATGTGCATGAGCTCTCCCCGCTGTCTCAAAATGAGTTTCTGTCTCTCCGGCATCATCCCATACACGTGTCACTCTTCCTCCGTTACATCTGGGTCACCTGCACTTGAGTGCATATCCCTCTCTATATGCCTCTCTTTGCATATCAGATCAAATCAAATGTATCTACATAGCGCATTTCATGTAACATTCGTCTCAATACGCTTTACATCAGACCCTGGCCTAAGCCCCCCACAAAAGCAAGCCTAGGGTGACAGTGGCAAGGAAAAACTCCCATGGTTGAGCAAATAGGAAGAAATCATCCCATCCTCCTGTGGTCGGCTCAGGGTGTGAGTTCGTAATGACCAACAATGGTCCATCAGTCAATTTTCAAATCAGGTAATTGTTCAAAATGAGCTAGCCAGAGGTGAGCAATGAAGCAGTGCTGGGGTAGTTGAGTGATTGGTACTCTACACCTGGAACATCAGTTTGCCTTCTAAATACATCACCTGTACTCTATGTAATTTAATATATAGCCTCTCTCATTAACAGCCGCATGAACTTCTAAAAAATATAAAAGACCAGCCTTGCAGATTTTTTTGCTGGCTCATCAGATTTTGCTACCTTCGCAATGCGCCTTTATGAATATTACATTGGAATGTTTAAAATAGTTTATTCAACCAAGGCACAGGTTGTCAGTTTCATTAATTGATGGGTAGCAAGAAATGGTGCTCCATTCTAACTGCTGCCACAGGCCACTCAGAAGGAGCCTTCAGTCAGATTTTGGATGAAGATACTGTAAAAATGGAAGTGTACAGTTGGACACTGAGGAGCCTGTCATCAGTCATGGTTAGCATTGTCAGTGGAATTTAATTAGGATGATTCTGCAATGACAGCTAAGGCTAAGCCCATTACTTATACTCCACCTGCATTAATCAAGCAATGTGGATATACTGGAGTGGATCCAGTATTCTCTTGTTATGAGTGTCCAAGTGGATTCAAGATGCCTACTACATCCATCTTAGGTTTCCACAGAAATAATGTCTGGAGTTTCTATACACAACAAACAATAAGGACAGGTAAAAATATAACATTGGAATTATAGACTTAAGATTTCTGACCGGTCATTTCTACCCTCTCCTCATGAATTGTATTTGCTTCGGTGTTGATGTGGATCATTACTTGCACACATTTTTTGACAGTGTGACTCATGAATCCAATAATGAATCGTTTTTGCGCTGTGCCTTTAATCTTTCTGTGGTAGCTTGGCTGTGGCAAGTTTTCAAGGGCACTTGATCTTGATAAATCCTCAGTGCTGTTATAGGTGTGTGACACATCATGAATTCTGTTCAATGCCTCAGCAGGAACATTTGAATAACTATTAAAAAAATTATCATTCCAATGCAAAGAGGCTAGTGACAAAAAAAAGCTTGCTATTTCACTTCCCACCTAAATAAAATGTTTATTTCTGCTGGCATTGTTAGGATGATACTGCCAGGAGTTTTTACTTTGTTAGTTATGTGACAACTTTCTGTGGGGATCACATGGCCTAATGTTTTCCAGGTCATTGTGTGCACTTTAGAGTGCTATGCATTGTAGCCCAACATGGTCCGCTGTCCTCACTTCACCCTTGTCCTCCTTGCCTGTTTTCTGACTCACGCAGACGCATCGACGATGACATGGGCCGGACTCACGAGCTGGAGCACTCGGCCATAAAGTGCATGAGAGGGATACTGTACTGCTACATGCGGCAGTCTGACAAGGTGAGGCGTGCTCAGGGTGTCTGAGGGTGCTCTACACTAGTGGGTATCAACCTGCAAATTTACATAAGCGGGTGGGTCACATTTTCAAGCTATAACGCCCAGTTATTGTCCTGTCAATTTAAAAGCAGTGCTATCTTTTTTATTTGTATTATATATTGTTTTATTGACAGGACGATAAAGCACTTTATTAGTCTGCAAATTGAGCTTCACTACTATGCAAACTTGGCCATGCATGGCCCCCGTGAACTGCAGGTTGAGAACCACTGCTCTACACTCTACAGATGAGTGTTCCAGAGTGACAAAGAATCTCCTTTCATGAGCCATTCTGTTATTTTTGTCTACTTAACACATACCACATGTGGGGGTTTGAAAGGGTCGTAACAGTTAACAGAATTAAGTATTAATATTAATCATAAATTGACTGACTGAAATGAGTTTGGTGATTTTGTTTAGTTTGATTTGGCAATTTAATTATGTCTTTTTCCATTATTGGGGCCCAAGCCAATTATAGGTGTGTGAAGAAATTATTTGCCAGCCTTATGTTGTTAGAGATAAGCTTTGTGCGTCATTTGAAAGTCATTTAAGTTTTCAATGGA
Source organism: Aldrovandia affinis (assembly GCA_029706075.1). NCBI lineage: Eukaryota > Metazoa > Chordata > Actinopteri > Notacanthiformes > Halosauridae > Aldrovandia > Aldrovandia affinis. The sequence continues at coordinate 415,768 of JAINUG010000076.1, forward strand.
AACCGAGCACGTAAGAACACATTTATGAAAGGATGACTTAGGCTTCAAACTGAATTATCAACTATTCAAATCTTTGGTTGAAATGCCACATTTTTTCCATCAATTTTTTCCTTGAACTGTTGTTCTTTTTGTTAAGTTTAATAAATGCATTTCCTTCTCCAAATATTGCATCAGACTTTTTTTATTTATCACAATCCATTCTTATTTTTCTTATTTACATTGATCATAACCATCCAGTTTTAATACAAAATTCAAATTCTGACAAACAACTCAAAGATAAAATGCAGATATAAAGTCAGTGGAACTTTTAGCTGTGTTCTTCTTTGTAGTACAACAATGTATGGACTAGACTGTGCTTTATCATTATCCTGCTCATCCAGAGTTATTTATTAGCGGGAGTGGTAAACAGATGAACATCAAGGCTAATGTGGTGTGACAAACTACTGGATTCTTGTCCACGAGGATGCCCACAGCTGGGCACTGAGAATGCTTGGTGTTTCTCCAAAGAGTCTTCCAGCCTCTCTTTTCCCCTGTGGATACTACACACAGGGCAGCAGTGTGGTACAATGGCTAGAGAACTGGGCTTGTAACATAACGCAAAGTTTGCAGATTTGATTCCCAGACGGGGCGCTGCTGTTGCACCCTTGAGCACGGTACTTAGCCTGAATTGCTTCAGTAAGCATCCAGCTGTATAAATTGATTGTATGCAAAGAAATGCATACTGTGTAAGTTGCTCTGCATAAGAGTGTCTGCTAAATGCCTGTAATGTAATGGTATGGCGTAAGGTAGTAGTGGAGGTGGTGAGTATGTACATTCGGACTCGTTACTTTCAAACACAGTGCCGCTGTGATGATGTGTTATTTCATCATAGAGGAGCCTTAGAAGCAGCCACAGTGACAGGTTTAGTCACGTGACAATCCCGCAGGCTACGTACTAGTGGTTGTAACTCACCCCCACGTAGCGCCATTCCCCCCATCAGAATCGCATCCGCTCACTCTCTCAATCGTTTTACATCTGCAGTGGACAGCTAGCGCTTTGCATGACGTTGTCAGTCACGCCTGGATTTCATGGCTGCTTGAGGTTTTCATGGATATGGATGGGTCCGTTGTTGTTGTTGTTTCCTTTTCTGCGAAGAGAAATTATGCTCTTCTGTACCCGATGTCGTTTCTGAAAGAAATGTGATTGATTTCTTTGTTTTGTATTCTGTTGAATCCACAACTTTGTGCTCCATACTTTGCTCTTCAGAGACCGTATCGAGACAAGATGGATTACTTTGTCACGAGTGAAAATATGGATGCATCAGTCTTCAGTCTAATACTGCACTCTGTACAATTTATCTTCAGCATCTCTGGCGTGTATGAAAACCTTGTCAGAGCCGTCTTCAATAGAGTCCTGTTTTGTTCTACTGTTCTATAATTAAGCCCATTTCTTGCCTCTAAAATTGTTCTATTTAATTTACTCATGACCTCACGGACCTAATATAGGAGAAAGCTTTCTTGTCTTAATTATAATGTGCCATTTATGCAGTTAATTACACTGCACAGTTCCCATTAGCATCTGTCTCCACTGCTGAAAATGAGCAAGCCATTTGAATGTGCACACAGTGCTGAGGGACTATCAGATAAAGGAGTGAGGGATGAACTGAAGGGAGGGAAAACAGTGCAGGCACCTTTCTCTGACAGGAATTGGGGGAAAAAACACATTGTAGACCTGTCAGTTAATGCAGCAGTCACAATGAGAGCATTGTGTGAAAGGAACTCGGATCTAAACAAGTCACACCGTCTCTCCCTCCACCCCTGCTCACTCAATCACACTCACATAAACACGCATTCATGCACACACATACACACTATGCACACACATACACACAGGCATACACATCTGCCTGCCCGCACACACACACACACACACATACGCCCATACACCCACATGCACATGCTCATACCCATGTATGCGCATCCACATCCATGTGCACATCCACACACACACACACACATGCACACATACACATGCACACATACCATTGCGGCTCAGGTGCCGAGTGTGAGCAGCACAGGCACTAGTTGGTTAATGAGGTATGCAAATAAGAAACATATCAGTGTGTGAGCACCATGTATTTCCTCTATACTTTTTCTACAATTATATTCAGTGGAAGAGTGTCCCTAGGTAGCATTTTAAGAAGAGAAACAGAGGTAGGAAGTACTCAGAGAAAGCATTTTTATATTCTTACATTCTCCACTGCAAGTGTCGTGAGGGATTCCCTTGAGACATGGACGGGTCGTTATTTTGATGTTGTGGCTGGAAGTGACTAACAGGTGTCTGAAGCATCACTCTGGCCAGTCTCCAGGTGTCCTACCTGTTTTTACCTGTCAGCTGACAAACAAGTCTCTGAGCTTTGGACCTCTCCTCAGCACAGCTCCCAGCGCTCTTGTTATGCAGCTGATAGACAGGCTACGAGTTAAGCACACCGTGAATCTGGGACAGAGGGGCTGTTGCGTTGACCTGATGAATTATCAGGAGAGGGGCGCGAAGCTAAAAATAGGCCACTTATTCTTACCACCGCCCCCACCCTTCTGACCCCAGTGTTCCACAGGGTATTGCGTGGTGCGGTCGGCGCTAACGCTTGGCACAGATTCGCCCGATGATGCGATTCGCACAGTAAGCGAAACGGTGCGCTACACAGTGCGATTAATATGCTGTCAGGCCTTGTTTGCTTGAGGCCAAAAAGAAAGTTGTGCGTTAACCACATCCAATGTGCCATGCTACATGTAAGTGTAACACATACAGTGTAAGGCCTAGCTACATTGCGACAATAGGTTTAATTGATTTAGAGTACATTTATACATCAATTTAATTAATGTGCATGTGTGTGTGTGAGAGAGAGAGAGAGAGAGAGAGAGAGTGCATGTGTGTATGTACCCCTTTGTCTGTGCGTGTGTGTGCACGCTTGTGTGTGTGTTGGTGTGTGAGTGAGGAATACCCATTCCTCCAGGGTTTTCCTGATGTGGCCGACATGAGAGTTTTCATTGTATCTTTTTATTATGTTCATCTCTCTCCTCTCTCTCTGTCAGGTGGAGCAGTTTAAGCAGGACCCCAGTCCATTGAAATGCCTCCATTCAATGTTCAATGTGCACACAGGGGATGAGGTGATCTCATACGATGACTACAGTCACCTCCAGGTATTGACTGTACTAACATTGAATTAAATGTAGTTCTAAATGCCATTACACTTCACTTTACCAGAATTTGTTTGCTTTTTAGTAATTTTTTTCCTAAATTAATTTAGTGTACAAATCCCCATCTTGTCATTAACTTCACTGAGAATACCCTTTTATACAAATTGCTTAAAGTATTTTTCGTAATGTTCCATTATGCTTTGAATTTAATGAGTTTGTTTAATATCACGGTTGTGTTATTAGCCAGCTGCAAAAAAAGAATGAAATACATTTTTTGAATTCTCTATTTAGCTTTGTTATTACGGCCTTCCTAAACAAGCAAGTCCCTGAATGCCTAATTACACGGTGGTGTTTGCTTGCCGTGGAGACAGACAGTTTGCCACTGTGGAGTTTTATGTAAAAATAATAATTTAGCCTAACAGGTGTTAATTCGAACAAAACAACTTTGAGTGAAATTCATGTATTTGTCCTGGTCACTTCCGGCGATGCATGCTGGTGGCGATGTGTGTACGGCGTGTCAGTGTGTTTACTCCGTGGCGGAATGTTTACCGCACGCACCAAGTACTGATCGCTAAAGACTTTGATGTCCAAACAATCATCATCATTGTCATCTTTGTGTAACAATAACTGGATGTCCACTAAGAGGACCCTGTTGATGTTCATGGAATGTACCATATCTGGCTGGTTGTAGGGGTGCTCCTCAGCTCTGGGATTTGATTGACTCTCTGGGTGCTCCTCCCCCCCAATGCAGATTGATGCCGTCTCCCTCTTCCTGCTCTACCTTGTGGAAATGATCTGCTCCGGCCTTCAGATCATCTACAACACCGACGAGGTAACACTGGAACCCACATGACCCTCTAGATCACATGACCCTGCAAGGAGCACACTCAAGCTGGACCAGAGCGAGACCAGCACTTACTAGCATATATGCTGATTTACCGCAGAGCCCATAAAACTAGAACTATAATCTGAAATAAGCATTCAGATAAAGGCATTTCAGTTATTAGTGATAATGGTGGTGGCATTACTGCTTAGAGAGAAAGCAGCCATAAACTGTTCTATACATATTCTCAATTTGTTTTCCTTGCATGGTAGAGGTTTGTGCGGTAGTTATTTGTCATTTGTACTGTAATTTATCTCTAGTCTATTCTTGGACAGATTGAGCAACTAGAAACTGGTGTTGAATAATGGGCTTCAGAAAAATTGCAAGTTTATTTCAGGTTTTTAAGCTGTAAAAAAGTAATGGGACATTGTGTTGTTAAACAGTAACAGATGAATGATTTGAGGGCACAGATTTGCTTTGTTTACTGAAACAACCACTAATGAATCTTGCCTGCTACTTTTGTCCCCAGTGACAAGCCATTTGCCTGTGTGGCTTTACGGGCATAGTGAAACTAGAAAAGCAGTCTTCATTTGCATTTTAAAACTCTGCTTATTGGACTGACTATCACAATTAAAGAGCATGAACATAAAATCGGCGACCATTTCTGTCCTTTTATTAATACGAGGCAGAGTAAATGAGCAGGAAATGGGAGTCATTATTTGTGTTATTTCCGCCTGCCATTTCGTTATCTCATCATCCCAGCTGGAGTACTCAGCTGGCGAAAAGTTTCAGCGTTCTCACCTCCCTCCGTCGATCTATTTGCACGATGGCAGTGAGTGAAAAAGCATGTCTACGGGAAGCGGGGAGACATACGATCCACAGTGTAACACTCTGATGTGTGTTTGTGTACGGGTCACGGCTCCCAATGCATTTGGAAGGCAGGGGGGATGTTTTCGCATATCTTCCATCAATGACCATAACAACCCAGCCAGATACTTTGGAGCGGATGGGAAAAAAAATCATAATAATAAAAATGGCACCTTGTGCCATTAACGTTCATTAAGACACGATAAAGCTTCTGACTTTACTCGATTACCCAAGTGAAAACTAAAAGGAGGAATCTTCCCCTCTGCTGCAGCTCTTCCCGTCTTCCCCCAGCCCAATTTAAGACACTTGCGGGCCTTTGGCTGTCTTCATGTTAGATTAAAGGCGCTGTCAGTCATCTCTCCCCTGATGCCCGCAGATTTGTTCATTTATAGAGAGTCAGGGCCCAGGCTCAATCTAACCACAGTGCACTTTGTCCTTAACCTTGAGTAACACATTTTAGCAAGTCTTTTTCCAAAATTAATTAGAGAAATAAAAGAGAAATGTAAACATTTTTTAAAAATCAGGGTATAGGTTATTGCCATTTTATTTTTTTATGTATTTTCTTTCTTATTTTTTATTGCATTGAATTGAATTGAATTGAACATTGGATTTATATAGCGCTTTTCAAGGAACCCAAAGCGCTTTACAATGACAGGAGCAACTCATCTCAACCACCACAAATGTTTGTTATTGTTGGACTATCTGTGGTTGAAAATAAAAGCTTGCACACTTCTCAAATTAACATTTTATTACATTTAGCATTACCAACATTTGGCATGACTTGTGTTCATCAGGGTATGGTAAAGGTGTTGCAACTGCAGGCGAAAGAAAGGAACAATGTGATATAAAAGTTCTGACATTTCGTAATAGAACATTTACAGTGTTTATTTGTTATTACTGTATATAGTAAAATTTAAAATCACAGTCGGGACCAATATTCCCATTCCCCCCCTCACACATACTTAGGATTTTGTAAAGGATTGCGAATGATTTTTCTTAATGCAAAAGCAGTTGCTACAAGTTCGAAATATCTACATCAGATTTAATAATGGGTCAAATCACTATTAGGATATTTGTGGAGGTTACATTACTTTGCGACAACTTTACTGTTGTTCCTTTAGATAAACAGTTCAATCTGATCATGCTTATGTATACCTGGGGTGAACGTGGTAAAACAGGGTGGAGCTGTTGTAAATTAGGTTGATTAACTATTCCGTCTGATTGACTAAATCATGCCTTATTTGCAACTCTCCTTTTTGTGTGTGAATTTTAAGAATACCTGAAAGCAGGTGGTATTTTGCTGAGCGCTGATACAGCTTAGACATTTTACAATCTGCGTTTTGTATTTGTATTGCTTTCCAGGGTTCTAGTCATTAATATGTTGGTATCTGCGACTGCAAAAGAGCCACATTGTAGCAACTTATTTTGCATTGCGACTATTTCCTTAGTAAATCTGGCCCTTAATACATAAACACTTCACAATACATAATACATATCAACATGGATTGCTTCCCAAGAACAGTTTCAAATAAAAGTCAATATTAATGCCATTTGGCAAAAAGAGTATATGGAAAATTAATTTAAAACTGATTTGCTGTCAGAGATCTGATTGTCATAGACACAGGTACTTATAGACTTAAAATAGACTTAAAAAACTAGACTTAACTTACTGAAGACTTTAATCAGTAAGTATAAAGGCAGAGAATGATATCTACATAGTATTATGAGTTGTGTATGTATGTATTGTATGTGTGTGTGTGTGTGTGTGTGTGTGTGTGTGTGTGTGTGTGTGTGTGTGTGTGTGTGTGTGTGTGTGTGTGTGTGTGTGTCATCCCTTCCGCATGTAAAACCACACACAGTTCCACAACTTCCTTTGATTCTTGTTTGGAATTCATATGGTGCTGAGAACTAGTAATTTTCGTAGTAAAATAAGCTTCCTCTAGGTGATATCATCAGAGAACATGACGTTAGTTTCCATAGCTACGCTGACGATAAACAGTGTAGTGTAATGGTTAGGGAGCTGGGCTTGTAACTCAGAGGTTGCAGGTTCAATTCCCAGGTGGGGCACTGCTGTTGTACCCTTGAGCAAGGTACTTAACCTGAATTGCTTCAGTAAAAAATATCCAGCTGTATAAATGGATTGTATGTAAAGAAATTTAAACCGTGTAAGTCGCTCTGGATAAGAGCGTCTGCTAAATGCCTAAAAAAAACCCAACAATTGTACATATCCGTTGAGCCAAGTGATGTAGATGCCTTAAGCTCCCTTACTGCCTGTCTGTCAGCAATAAATAAAGGGATGAACAATAACTTTCTAAAACTTAATGAGGATAAGACAGAAATCCTATTGGTTGGCCCCAAATCCAAAAGGGATGAGCTGCTTAAAAGACTTGGCAATCTGACTCCCTGGATCAAACCAGAAGTAACAAGTCTGGGTGTTATTTTAGACTCAGATCTAAGTTTTACGCCCCATATAAGCAAGGTGACCAAGGTGGCATTCTTTCACCTCAGAAACATTGCCAAGGTACGGCCATTCCTGACCCAGCAAGATGCTGAAAAATTAATTTATGCGTTTATCTCTAGTAGACTAGACTATTGCAATGCACTCTTGACTGGTCTTCCTAAAAAGTCCATTGAGAGGCTGCAGCTTATCCAGAACTCCACTGCCAGACTACTAACTAAAACAAAGAAGAGAGAACACATCACTCCAGTCTTAGCTACACTGCACTGGCTCCCTGTATCTACCAGAATTGATTTAAAAGTCCTTCTACTTGTTTTCAAAGCTCTAAATGGCTTAGGACCGGCCTATATCACAGATTCTCTGTCGTTCTATGCTCCTTCATGAGCCCTTAGATCCTCTACTGCTGGTTTTTTAGATACTCTAAACCCCACCCAAAAGAAAATTGGAGATACAGCCTTCTTCAGCTATGCTCCCAAATTGTGGAACAGTCTACCCAAAGATATTAGAGAGGCAGGCTCTGTTGACATCTTTAAACGGCACTTAAAAACATATCTCTTTAACCTAGCCTTTTTCTAGCACCACGTCTTATGATATGCGTGCCTCACATGGAACCCATATGCTGTCTTTAAATGACCTTTTATGCCCTTAAATGTCTTTTTTTTCTATCAATAAATTGACGAATCGGTGAGGGGAAGTGTCCCCTATTTTATTGTTTTATTGTTTTAATTAAGTCATTGATGTTTTATTGTTCATTGATGTTTTATTGTTTTATTTTTTGCTTACTCTTAACAATCTTGTTTTTTATCTTGTTTTACTTGAAGCTTGTCTGTGAAGCACTTTGCGCTGCATTTCAATGCATGAAAGGTGCTATATAAATAAAGCTTATTATTATTATTATTATTATTATTACTATAATGCTACGGAAGTGTTAATGTTATGTTTAGGCCTGGATATGCTTGCTAGGCATTGCGAATATGTACATTATTATTTCAATTTTGGTAAAAACAATGCTTACAGTATTTACTTTGAGTTATAGACATAACTAAAAGACATGCATAGACCACAGCAGGAAATTAGATCTTCCAAACAGTTGATGATCTTAAGACTTTTTTAATATTATGTTATTTAAGTGGTGCACATACATGGGCCCAATACCTTTATCACAGTATAATAATTCCCATAGACATTTCAATTTATTTAGACTGCATGGAGGTGCATGTCAGGCAACATGAACAGAGTGGTGTATAAAGTTTTAAGAAGTTTCAAATATGATAAAGAGAAGCATGACGTGAATACTTGAACACTAGATCTTTAAGCTATTTCTTCTTTATGTTTGAAGGTATCTTTCATCCAGAACCTGGTTTTCTGTGTGGAGAGAGCTTACAGAGTACCTGACTATGGCATGTGGGAAAGAGGGAGCAAATACAACAATGGAAGCACTGAGCTGCATTCAAGGTGATTATGATGCCTATGATGATGATGATGATATTGTTTTTGTTGTTGTTATTATCATTATTACGCTTAGTGTATGCCATTATTTAAGGCTCACAGTGCATGAGGTCATTTCAATATTACATCAAACAAAATCCATTATAAACCTCAATCCATTGAGGTTGAAGGACATGTTGGACATTTTTAAAACTGAACTGTAATTAACAGGTCCTTAACACAGTGCAGAATAGACGATTGATTATTAGAAGGTGCACACTCAAAGTAATCAGAAGGCATTCAATTGAGTAGTGGGCAACTGACGAAGGGGAAGGGGGTGGAGGAAGTCCTTAAAGGGGCGTATCAAGCCTTTCCCCCCCAGATTTGCATTACATCCAGTCGATTTAGCAGATCGTAGCGGATGTTTGATAAGCTATCGGAGGGACCACTGCCTTGTTGTGATGGACGGAAAGGTCGATTCTGGAAATGATATTCTTGGAGGGAGAAGTTGTTCCAAGCATACGAGTGGGAGCGGAGTGACATTGGGATGTATGGGCGCACTGCAAGAGCGATCCTTTTAAAAGAAGGTATCGATGTCCAGTCATTTGAGCAGTAGCTCTGCCTTATCGTTCATCCAAGCCCACTAATGATTTTCCTTCACCAGGAGATCTGCTGTCTCTGAAAGCCTTGAATTTTTTAAGAGGTTTTCATCTCGCCAGCACTTTGGCACAACCTCGTTTCTGGAGAGGCCAAAGAAGCGCTGCTGTGTCTGAGGAGAATACAATGCCATGATAGTGTATAGAGATTCTGTTACTTACCTTCTGAGCAGCCAACTGAAAGCATTCCAACCTGTGAGGATTTTGTTTTAGCGTAGTGCTCACAAATCATTTGCCATCACAAATTTCAGGTTAATACAAAACAATGTAGAGTGCTGCATTCAAAATAAAAGCACAGCATTTCCTAATGACCAAAGTTGCTCTGCGAAAGAGAAATTTGTTTCAATTACATCAGCTGTCTGTTCAGTCGACAGACACGGAATCCGAGACTGAAAATTACTGTGTGTAGCCAGGTATTCAAATGAGCATTTCTAAACCAGAAACAATAAACATTAAAATAAGGAGCCACAGCTTTAATGCAAATGGATTTGCAATGTAAATGAAATAAATGAGTATTCCCACTGCCAACCTTTAAGTAAAAACATTGCATACAGCACTCTGTGAATGTAAATATTGGAGAGAAAATAAACGGAAAAGGTTCTAGGTCTAGGCTCTGGGTTCCATGTCTGTCTGTGAAAAATGTTCACAAGCGGCATTATTATTGTATTCAGATCCAATGTAATTCAGAAATAATTGAAAACATGCAAGAATATTGATTAAAAAACTGGGATTCATTTTATACCGTTTATTGTGGAAACTAATAACTTCAATTATTGACAATGGAATGCCTCATATACTTATAAGTAAGTGGTGATATGGGTATTTGTGTCCATAGTGCTAAATATCTGTGATAATTACATTTCAAAATTCATCCAAATGCTACTCGAGTGGAAGCAATCTATTGATTTATATCTTTGATATAGTTCAGAAGCATCCCTGAGAAAAGCCACTCATTGTAACACAGTTACACCTATATTTAAGTGGGTGTTTTAATGCTGCCATATAATTTGCTCCCTGAGATGTTCTTAGTTAAGAATTGTTTTTGATTTGCATTGCTGCAATTATTATATAAGGTGGGTGGGTGGTGCTCATTGATGGTGGCTGAGGTGAGTATCCCCCCTTCACTGTAAAGTGCTTTGGGTTCCTTTAAATGCAATGTTCTCTTCTCTGTTCTATATCACCATTGTAACATTGGAAATTTTGCTTTTGTTTAGCCTGGTTTGTTTGTTTGTTTTTGCATCACAGCTCTGTTGGACTTGCCAAAGCAGCACTTGAAGCTATCAATGGATTCAATCTGTTTGGAAACCAGGTACATCACTTTTTCATTATTATTTCAAGCTCTTTCTCTTGTTTTAATTTTAATCGTCACCGTGACTGTTTTGAAGATGACAAAACTGAATATGACAAACCCTCACAGACCAGGAGATGGCTTGTTCGGTTTATTGTCATTCGGCGGACACAGGAAAAAATCCATCAGAAATGCCTATTTTATCTATTGCCTCTTGCCTTATTCTTACTTGCCTAGCTGTAGAGAATATGCTCAACATGAACTACTCGAAATGTACTTTCTCCTGCTAAGAGCTTACTTAGCTTTAAAAAGGTCCAACTAACTGAGTGCAGATTTGTTTTGCTATTTTGATCCTATCAACTTGAAGTATGAACCAAAACATTTCAAACATTTCTGCAATTATTGTGGGCCTGGATTCAGTCAAAAATGTATCCTTAACTTTGCTTCTTGGTTAAATGCATTAATTATTTTCTTTGTGATCACATTTTGGTGACTTTAGCAATTGCCAATGTGAAAGAATAGAAATTGTGTTAACAAAATAAAGAAACCCAAATTTTTAACCCAAATGCTAATTGTTTTTATTTGATTATATCTCTTTTATATTTTTGTCACTTGTACAAATATAATATTACAATATTAAAATATGTAAGGATTAAACTCAGGATATGTATACGCACGCCTGGGGTGGTGATGTGACACAAGGCTGAAAGCCGATATCAATTCATTATCAAGTAAAAATGATCATATTTTCACATGCAAATCCACCAAGAAATATAGTTCCTCATTTTCCCAGGTTTAGGAGGAGATGAAGCATTCATTACTTGCACAGTAGATGGCAGCAATAGGCCAAAAAGCCCAGCCAGCAAACAAAATAAAACGTGAGAGATATTAAGCAAACTGTGTTGAAAACGGATATTTATTCCAGTCATATCCTTGCTGTCATGAAGACTGTTAGCTTTAGTCAAGATTAGATAAAAGTAGCAATGAAGGGGAAAATAAAAAACTATGTTAACAGCACTAACATTAGCTTGCTAGCGAACATTAATTACTTAACAATTAATAACTTAACAAGGTTGTAACGTTAAAATAGCTAATTACAATATGTTATCATAGTGAGCTAACTTGGGTAGATTAGTTACCTAACGATACCTAACGCCAGCTAGTTAATCGAGTTGGTGGGACTCGTTGTACCATAGCCGAACAAGTTGGGAGTAGTGCTAGCTAGCTGGTGAGAGTTGGTGTAATGTTGCCAAAAAAAAGCAGAAGGTATAGAAGCTGGCTGGCTAACTAGCAAGATATATTTCTGGGTAAGTTCTTAATAGAAAACAATTCCAGTTGGAATTTCACTAAGTTCCACCACATATCTTTTGATCTAAGCAAATGAGTCCTGTTCTGCTTTCGCAAACTCCTAATCGATGGTCTGGACATTAAGATCTGTAACCTGACAACCATGAGCTGTGTGGTAACAACAAGCCAATCATTTATGAATGAAGCAATAATTATGTTATTCCCTTTTTCCTTGTCAGTAGAGGCCTCAGTCTGTTGGACTGGTTTGTGTGTCTCTGCTGTGGGGATTTTTTGTCTGTAAATCATCAGATGGGCTATTAATGAGGTCTTTCTGGCTTAATTTCCTGAGTGACTCCTCCTCCACTCCATTAGAGGGGGGAATGGGAATAAATGTGCGGAGCAGCATGGAGGATGAGGGGCTCACTCCACAGGGTCCTCCGTGAATCACAGCTAATACCACTCCGGCCCACAGGCCCGTCCAGCATGCAAATCATTGTGGACGGCCTGTCCATAGAAATTCTGTTGGCTGACACATTTGTCTGGGTTGATTTAACAGCTTCAAATGTGAATCTATAAATGAAATTTCATATTATCAGGCTTGATGGGAACTGTAGGCAGTGTAGTCTCGGAACCAACTTCTGACCTCAGGAATAGAATGAACTGGACAAATTATGCAGTATACAATATATAATTTATGTATCAACTATGAGCCTCTGGTTTTTTGTGCAATATAGTATGTCATTGGGTCTGCTGGACATGAATTGTGCAAAAGCTAACATTGGGATTGTTTCTGAAATGACTGAATGGATATTGTTGGTTGGAAAACTCCTACACACTGTATTGAAATAATTAGAAAATTCAAAAATGTGTTTATAGCCACTTCTTTTTTTAAATTTTAGATACTGTTGATATTGATTCTTGATTCACCTGCCCTTTGGCATTTGCCAAAGAACATTTCTTTTTTGGGGAACAACTTAAAAAAAAAATTTCTGAATCATGAACAAACCCTTTACATTTTCACAGACCATTTCAGCTTCAGTGATATAATCCTTTGTTCACTACATTGCTCACTACCTCTTACTGGCTGCTCTTCAATAAAATGTGTATTTAAGCTAAATAATTTAACCTAAAATATGCTTGCTTAGTATTATATCATTTTTAATAATTCACACATAAGTTTTCATAAGCATTGCTATACTGTAAGATGTTAATCCTGACATATCTACTTCAAGTCAGAAAGAAAGTGACCTTAATTGTCACAAAATGTTTAATTTCCAGGCTTCCTGGACAGCATTAAACTGGCTTCCTTTTTTTTGGTTTTATTTGGTTGTTTTATATACATGCTTCTGTGAGATCTGTCAGCCTGAAAAGCACTGAAAGCTGTTTAGGAAAGGACACCTTTGAGGACAAATATCCAAACAGAAAAAAAACAAGGCTCAAAAAGCAAGATTAGGTCAGACCCATTAGATCAGTCAACAGCCTCCGGGAAGGCCCGGTGTGGTGACCATTAGCACCAGAGTCAGAGAGGACAATGTTTGCAAATCATTTACCCTGTAGAGCATTTCGATTTTTTGCAAGTGATCTTGAAATCATTGTGACAGCTGCTGTGTGGCAGCCTTGTATGTTGTGAAGCCTTGTCACACCCAGCAGTGGGAAATTCACTACACTCAGGGGTCATGTCTACCAGCTTTAATGAACCCCACTTGATAATTGTAGTACAGTACAACTATTAATTGTAGTACAGTAAGTAAAAGTGTGGCTGTGTCTCAGTAAATGTAGCACAGAAAGGGGTTAATTTATTCATAGTTTTAATATATTTTAGATTACATTGGAGAATTCTGACACACAATTACAATTAGCTACTCTTTGATCATCTCAATATATGTTATTTGTCTATATCTGTATTCATTCATTGATTAATCCAATTTAATATACAATGATAATAAAGATGATGAGTTGTATAATTCTTATTTATTGGTGAGAAGTCTTTAAATGTTTTTGTCTTTATCATTCCTCCCTAGGGTTGCTCTTGGTCAGTCATTTTCGTGGACATCGATGCTCATAACCGAAACCGACAGACATTGTGTTCCCTGCTTCCGAGAGAGTCAAGATCACACGTGAGTGACCGCAGGAACCAGTAAGCCTTAATCTGTGGCATATTTAAGAGAGAAGACTGGTGCTTCTGGATAATAAAATGTGCAAATATTGACAAAAATAGAACATCTTGATTTCTTCACTTTCTAAACTAGTGTTCTTGCTTCATCACTTTAAGAACGTTTGGAAATCGAATTGAATCAGTAAAGCATGCCCAATATCTTCCAATTTATTTGATAGTCACAAACATATCCGATACAGAGCAGAATCAATGCACCTGCAAAGACCTCAAACCTTTCTGAAGAAAACAACCTGTATTACTTCCTACTGTGAACGAGGGGAGGCAAAAGATGTGCTGCCTGTCAAGCGGTAGCAAATGAGTTCAATTAGAAAAGATTAAATGAAATCATTATGAAAAACTTTCCTTCCTATGTAATTAGACCGTAGGGGGAACAACTCAAAGCTTATCTAAGTATTTCATTTGAATCTTTTAATTACATGTGAGCCGTGACTAAAGTGCTGTTAAATGTCAGAGTTTAATGTACTAAAGTGAGAGGTCATTGACAGAAAGTGTTTTACTTTCCTATTCAAACCTTTTTTTGACTGGTGAATATGAAAACATCGTGATACCTCCATTCCACCAACGTGCATATTTTTCTCAGTCTCTCTCGTTAAACGTTTAACTCTTAATGTTGAACTCCTCGTCTTCCGAAGAACACGGACGCCGCCCTCCTGCCCTGCATCAGCTACCCGGCCTTCGCCGTGGACGATGACGCCCTCTACAGCCAGACGCTGGACAAGGTGGTGCGCAAGCTGAAGGGGAAGTACGGGCTGAAACGATTCCTGCGCGACGGCTACAGGACCGCCAACGAGGACAAGAGCAGAAGGCACTACAAGCCGGCCGAAATGAAGGTAGGCCACAACTCCTGCTCGTAAAAGCACGATTTGCCAACGCAGTTACAGATTACAGCAATACAAAGGACGTTTGAAATCCACTCTTTATCCTTTTTGAGCCTGTGGGCACTCGAAACGAGGATTCGAAATGCAAACGGATGGCAACAGTTATCTATAGTGTAGAGCAAATGTATGCAATCTTTTTTTTTTTTTTTTCAATATTTAATTCTGGAGCCATCAGAATATGCCTGCTCTAAGTAAATCCCATCTGATCCCACACACTTAGTGGATATGATCTTCAGCAGTATATGCAGATTCTTAATTTGGGGCCGGGCAGCTACTTAGCACTTAGCAAATGGTTGCATTAGCTGTAATCTTGACCTCTCGAAATGAATGAGTCCTGGTTTGATATGAAAGGAACCTAAAGCTGATAACGTGCATTTTGTTAGAAGTGGAAACTGTGCTCCTGCATATTTTTAAGAATTATTTAAATAAATTAGACTGGTGCAATAATTTGATTCTACCCAGGCTTCAACAATGTGCATGCTGTCACAATTCGTATTAAAACAGCAGGCTGACATAAATATAATTCAATGCAAACTTTTCAGAATATGTTTTGTGGTGTTATTTAACATTTCATGGTAAGTAGTTTTATTTAACCAGCTATATAATGTATAGAGCATCTTCATCAGCACCACATTACTATTCATGAACAGTATGAATATTCATACACAGGGAAGGGAAACATGTTAGAAAGGTTTCATGGCTCAGTCCAGGGCACGCCCCTATTATTGTACCCTTGAGCATGGTATTTAACTGGAATTGCTTTTGTAAATATGCAAGTGTAAATGGATCATATTTAAAGCATAATTTATGTAAGGGACCCTAGATAAGAGGCATATGCAAAGTAGCACCTCTTTATGATATACTTAGAAAAACCACAATAAAGCAGCACGATAACACTTCAAAAGTCAGTATTAGAGTGCATTGCTGTTTTTCAGGTAGCAAATGTTCAATAACTGATCTGTAACTAGGGCTTGTGAGGATAGCCTGATGAAAGCTGCTTTTTCCATGTGGAATAAAACCCGTTGAGGCCCCAGAGGGAAGATGTTGTGTTTATTGAAAAGGCAGGCCTCAGTTTCCACTTGAGAAATTCCTCTTTCCAGTTGAACAACATTTTAGCAAATGTCTTTTGCATTTTCTTCCTTATATTCCCAGGATTTGTAGAGCAGCGCAAAAAAAGAGAAATAAATGGCAACTTTGGATTGTTATATTACAGTGCCACTGTTCACCAGTAGTATATATTTTTTTAAATAGGTAATACCATCTTATGGAAGTGGTTACTTCATTCAGTTTCTGCAGGTCGCATGCACTGAATTTATAATGTTGAAACGGGCAGGAGTAGCGGCTTTGGAATAGCTCTGAACATGTGAACAGGATCGATCGTGCCGCTGGCTCTTTGATTATACTGGGGAGTACGCAGAATGACAAAGTGTCTTGTCATGTCATCCCCACAGTGCTTATGAAGCTGCTACACTGCTCTTATTTAGAGGGGGGGAAATGAATAGTCTTGAGGTGTATATTCTGAATCCCTCTATGCAAACCACTTCCCCGAATACAATACAGCTGGGGGCTCTGGCATTACTGATGGACAGAATCGTGCGAATGCACTGGATCACCTTGACTGTCATATAAGAAAAGCACACTGTAGATGCGAGACCAGTTGAGCTGACAACCTTTTAATAGCGCATTGTTCCTCTTTCATTAACTTCTCATTTATCACTCACTCATTACAATGGCGATTGTCTGCTGAGATCAGGTAGAGCAAGCTTCTTATTACATCATGGAAGAGCTGAGATCCTTGACCAATGCTTGGCCAATGGATGGCAGAGGATTGCACAACGTATTAGATGAGCAAACCCCAGCAAACAAATTCTGTTGAAATTGTTGAGACAAGCTGGTTGAGTCAGTTTGAATGTGGCAAGGTGAATTGTATATTTGCCAGAGTATTATATTCCTTTCACATGTAAAGCTTAGTTCCATAAAACCATTATCCTCACTTGCAATTTACTCCATTTTAGATTTCAAACATATCAGGTTTGCATGGAACTGGTCATAAATATGTGATGTTATATTACAAACAGTTACCTGTTGTCACCTGAGATTGTCACAAATCTGCACTTTATTTACAAATCTTGATTTCATAATTGGGAACAACAATATAAATGAAAAGTATACATCCTTAATTATATGTTATGTCTATCATGAAAATGACCAGACACAGCTGTGATGGTTATGTATACAGTAATGCTTGGAAGTTTGTGAAACCTACAGGGGGTGGTCATTATTTTCCTATATTATTGAAAAATAACCCTACTAAATTGTTATTTAAACCTCAATTCTTAATGAAGGTATCCCAAATAAAGGACACACACAAATAAATATGATATATTTTCATAGTTTATTTAATAAAACTGGTTTATTTAACAACAAACTCCTATCCTTGTCTACAAAAATATGTGAACCCCTTCAACTTGTGGCACCTCCTTTAGCAGCGATGACTTGAAGCAAACATCTCCTATAGCCACTGATCTGACTGTGGCATCTTCTTTGGGGGATTTTCGCCCACTCCTCCTTATAGAACCCAGCCAACTCAGTGAGGTTTCAGGGCTTTCTGGCATGAACAGCCCACTTCAGGTCCTGCCACAGCATCTCGATTGGATTTAAGTCAGGACTTTGACTTAGCCAATCCAAAACACAAAAGTTATTTCTCCTGAGCCATTCTTTGGTAGATTTGCTTGAATGCTTCGGATTATTGTCTTGTTGGAACACCAAGTTTTAGCTCTCGGACTAATGGCCTAATGTTCTGTTCAAGAATTCTCTGATATCCCTCAGAATTCATGGTTCCCTTCATGATATTGAGTTGTCCAGGCCCAGAGGAAGAAAAGCAGCCACAGATCATGACACTCCCATGTTGGGCCGTGTTGGGTTTTCCCCAAACATGGCATTTTCGATTGTGACCAAAAAGGTCAATTTTGGACTCATCCGTCTAGAGAACAGACTTCCAGAAATCTTCAGGTTTGTCCAGGTGGTCTCTGGCAGAGACGATCAGCTTGGTTCTTTTTAGACATTTCTTTTTAGGCTACCCTTGCATGAAAGCCAGTTCTATTCAGTGTTGATGGATGCACAATGACATCAGATGTAGCGAGGGAGGCTTGTAGATCTCTGGATGTTATTCTCAGGTTCCTTTTTACTTTATTTATTATTTGTCTTGTGGCTCTGGGTGCTATTTTAGAAGGACGTCCAGTTCTAGGCAGAGTCGCTGTCCACTTGTATATTATTTGTCTCACAGTGGACTGATGGAGCCCAAGCCTTTTTGATATGATTTTATATCCTTCCTCAGACTGATGCGCACTCACTGCTCTCTTCCTGAGGTCCTCTGAGGTCTCCTTATATCTCGGCATGGTGTGTTTTGCATTCACCTGTATGGGTAACCCTGAACTGACCAGGTTTCTTACCCATATTTATGGGAGTGCAATCCAAACTCTTTCCTAAAGATCTGACCTTTGATTGGTTAACTTGGTACCCAATTATTTACCCACCTGATTCTACTTACCTACTTAATTTAACTAAGGCAACAGGAGGTTCACTTATTTTTGCACCTTCACTAATTATTTTGTCCCTATTTTTATTCTACTATATGTACAATTTCCTCTAAAAACATATGAAATTGGTAAACATAGACCCTTTATTTTAGTTTATAAAAGACTGGTTCTGATTAAATAAGGATTTTGTGGCAAAAACTCTAGATTCCTATGATTGCACAAGGGGTTCACAAACTTTCAAGCATCACTGTAATTGAAAATATAACATGTAATCTCTGACAACCCAGCTATGTTTCAACATTTTAACTTTGTTTTATTAATCAGAAATACACATTTTTATGTCATACTAGTTCCTACATCTAGCAAAAGCATAAACCCTATTCGATTGAATTATAACTTTAATTGATCTTTAATGTATAATGCCAATCAGTTTAATTTTGGACTGTAATGATTGGTTATTTATTTTATTTATATAAAATTTTGCAATATTTTGGACATTAGCATTTATTATTTACATTGTACTGGTGAACTAAATGCTATGTTGATTCATTCAAATGTGAAACCACACCATGCATTGGGCCTAATGGTATAAATAATGTAGAATGCAGCCCTGTTTACACTGAGAAAGATGCTAGATGATGTTGAAATGTTCGTATCTATGTTCCAGTACCTGTGTTTTTGTTGTAAATGTGCTTATTATCCTGGATTAATGGTGAATGAAATTGAGGGTTGAGTGTTGCCCTGCCAAGCCCATTTTTAATGGTCCGTTGTCTTGCATTTGTTAAGCGCCTGTCCTCTCAGCTATGCTCTTTGTTTACTGATGCATGGAGGCTCCTTTTGATCTCAGTATTTATTAGGCTTTCACACAACAAAGTCTTTTTGTTTTCTGACAGCATTTCACTGTGACATTTATGTCTGGGGATTTTCTAACCTTTGCCACAAAATGGGGCCATAATATTACAGTGAGCCTTTCAGACAGCAATTTCGCATTCTGGCAACATTCTAGCAATGTTCTAGTCACATAACAGTCTGACAGCCTGAGATTAGAAATTCTGAAGTTGTACAGCCCTTGTCTCAACCTGGAAAGGTAACGTTATGATCTGAGATAAACACACTTTAATATATACAATAATGTCACAATGGGATTGTAGCTGTGTTGCATGATTTCATTCCAAGGATAACATGTGTGGAGTTTCTAACCATCGTTGCAACATGGTGCTGTCACATCAAGACATACAGATGCAATTAATCTATGTGTGGTTCTAGATGCTTCCTTTGTTAGATGAACACCCCAAGAAGTTAACAATTCAGCAATTGGGTTTGAAGAAATAGCAAATGTAGGTAGCTGCTTGGTGTTCAGTTTTGGGAATTAACATATTCAGATTCCAATTATTCCAATTATTGCTCGCTTAAACAATGGAAATGTGTACACTGATTACAATTTTACTGTATGAATGAAGAAAAAAATATGTTAATTTGGTGGTATATACCTGGTGGTATGATTGGAGTACCCTTTAGGATATGGGGATATACAGCCCGCCAACCATGAGTGATTGGTTATTCAATCTTGTTCGATATCAGGTTAATTTTAAGAGAAATATCTTAGGAAATAAAGTCACTTTAAAAGCGGCAAAAACAGTATATTATGTTTAATTTTCTTAAAATAAGGAGCCAAACCACGAATAACACCAAAAATTACTATCTAGACAATGTTTTGTTACTTTATTCAGTTTGCCATTGTAGTGTATTTTAAATGAGGATAACATGGCTGCCATTCACATTCATGCTCTTTCAACAAGTCTAATTGACTCCGGTGCTCTGGATTCCACTATGCACCAAAAAGAGACTTAACTGAATCTGTTTATCTGGGAAAAGAATGGAACAAAGAAGCCTTGCATTCAAATAGAGTTTAATTAATTTGCCTTCATGGATATTGACATATTTAGAATTGGTAAGCATTATGATGCATTTTAACTGTATGTTTCTATTTCCCCCAGCTTTTTGACGGAATCGAATGCGAGTTCCCCATATTTTATATCTACATGATTATTGACGGTAAGGCACATTGACAAGTAATGACAAGTAATACTGCCTGAGTGTGTGCGGTGATTCATCATAATGATTATAAACAAACTCAAATTTTCAAAGTGCCGTACAGTACGCAGTGCAACGCAGTCTGCCATTATTTAGATCCTTGTGTCTCAACTTTGAAATGATGCAGTAATTAAACTGTTTGTTTCGGGCAATTAATTGTGCCAGTGATGTATCAAACTTGCCAAAATAATTGTGCTTTTTCTCCCCAGAGTTGAAATACACTGTACTTAATTATCTTCAATGCTGCTATGTGTTGTATTTACATATGGACGTGTGTGTTGAGAGCGCTGTGATTTATTCGTTCAGTGCGCTGTCTTTGACAAAAACATTTAATCCATGCAGCTTTCAACGAAAATGAAATGAATATACAGAAACGGAAAAGAGAACAGCTCATCCACATTATTGATTTTGTTTGAATTCTAGGTGTGTTCAGGGGGAATTCGGCTCAAGTCAAAGAATATGAGGCATTATTGGATTCTTTAATTTTCCAGTCCTTTGATGGTAAGAGAAATGCACAAACTGTTATTTCTGATTTGTGTGTGTGTTTTTTTAATAAATATATTCATTTGAAAACCACCCTCTCAATCAAGGTCGCAACCCCATCTTTAGGTAGTGCACAGTCCCCATGTTGAGTGATCAGAGGACTGTTTTCTCATCATAGCCCCTTGTGGAGATGCAATCAAATACTCTGATTGAGAACACATTGCTTGCCTGATACAGTGAAACAAGATGAACTGGCACAGCGTGTTTCTGTGAAGAGTTCTGTAATTTCCCATTTCACTCCTTAAAATGGCACTCCCACACTGAAGTGAATGCACTTTTCAGAAATTCGTTTCAGTCACCTTCGGAACAAGCGGCCTTATAATTTGAAGATGACAGTGTAGAACGTAGTAAACCGCAGCATTAAAAAGGTAACTAAAGTATAGTATCATGCCATAAACCTGAAAGCGGCTAGCCCCAGGAAGCTGAAGAGAGTTACGACTCATCGTAAATTCAACAATACCGCGGGAGGTGTTATCGCAGTTGTGAAATCCATCAGATCCATTGCTCCTGTCCGTGTGAGAATATGACACAGAGCACATTCCTATACTTTCTGTGAGTTTTATCTCTCGGAGAGAAAAAGGAATGTGTGTCCAACCACCCAACCAGTGCGTAACATGAACAATTTTCATGCGTATTGACAGGGCACGCCATCATCCCCAAGTACTACTACGTGCCAGCCGACTTTGTAGAGGCGGAGCAGAAGAATCACGGGAGCCAGAAGCGTTTCCCAAGCAACTCGGGGCGAGATGGCAAGCTCTTCCTCTGGGGACAGGCTCTCTACAACATCGCCAAGCTTCTCGGTTAGTTCCCCCTTTAACTGACTATCTTGGGTTGTCAGTTAAGTAGCGATGAATGTGTGAGGTTTCATCACTTCCATAACGGGTGGAGCTACAATAAGTTGTCAATCATTGAGATGTTTAAAAAAAAATCTTTTTTTTTTTTCTCATATTATACCTTTAAATGGTAACTCTGCCCATTTTTGGTTGCATGAAACCCCACTCCACTCCCTAGTTTTGAAGAATTAAGGGTTGTGCAGTCAATCCCAGATATTCTGACAATTATTTGCTTATTTTAGACCACCGTGCAGGTGAAAAACTCATTTAAAAAAAAGAAAATGGAATGAATAACTCTTCTTCCTTAATTAACTTCTCATTGAATGAGGATATAAAATAAAATATAGCGATCAGGGTTGTTTGGAGCCATAAAATCTGAATGATAATCAGTCAGGAACAACAGGAAGTGCTCATGTTTAAATTAGCCCGCTGTGCAATGACTTCCTTTCAGTGGATGGCCTGATTAGCCCCAAGGACATTGACCCTATTCACCGCTACGTGCCACGTGAAGAGCAAAGGAATGTCAGCATGAGATACTCCAATCAGGTAGGGTGTTTACAGTCATGTGACCAGACTCTATGTCACATACAGCTTCTGGTTTTGTGTGGACAGTAGTTGTCTATTTGTCTGTTCAGGCACAGAATAAGCAAAGGCAGCATTGACCATAGAACATTTACATGCGTATAGAAATGTTGTTTCATATAATTTTCCTAACATGCGTGCCAGCGTGCCAACTCAGCGCCACTTTTGAAAACAGTATCTCATCAATAATACAATATTGTTCAGCACACAAGCTTGAGGTTGATTGTACTTTGAAGTTAAATGCATTGAAATGTAACATGGGGGATTGCATAATGCACACAAATAAGCTGTTTGTTGCTTTGCATTACAAGCATCTTCTTATCCCAGTTCGTATTCGTTTTAGACCCAGATGTTGTGTGGAAGATCTGAGCTTTCACAGTGACGTTATTATTTGAGTGCAGTTTCCTGTGAGAGACAGTTTTTTCTGCATGGTTTTATCCATGCATTGCAGTAGATTTCCTTTTTATCAGTCTTTAGAGCATTAGGACAGCACACAGTATATTTCTCATATTGATTTGCTTGGTAGGGCAACTAGCATTAGATAAGTTAAGATGAACGGAAATGCATGCATACGAAAGGAAGAAATTCCTGTATTGATAAGAACATCAAACTCAATAAAATGTTCTAAGGTAATTTAGAGTGCCTGGGTAGTATATTTGAGTGCAGGTAGGTATGCAATATGTGTAAAAGTGCAATATCGTGATTGCCAGCTCATTCGCCAAATTATCTTCAATTTCCCCTGTGCTTAAAAGGGCTTACCTTCAAAATAGTGAAATAATGAAACCCCTTGAGATTCTGTGGTTTGTCAAAGGCAGGTATTTTAAAGAGAGCACTTGGTTGCAATGATATTGACCTAAAGTAGGCTTTGTCAATACTCAGGCTGGATGTGACATGATGTGCCAATTCATGTTCGATTGTTCCTACATTAGCAATCTATGTGTGTGTGTAGGTGTGGGATCACAATGGCCCTTATGGCAACATAATGAGAATGCTGAAGACAGAAATTG
Source organism: Aldrovandia affinis (assembly GCA_029706075.1). Classification (NCBI taxonomy): domain Eukaryota; kingdom Metazoa; phylum Chordata; class Actinopteri; order Notacanthiformes; family Halosauridae; genus Aldrovandia; species Aldrovandia affinis. The sequence continues at coordinate 439,403 of JAINUG010000076.1, forward strand.
ATTCAAAATATGTAAGAAACCATGTATAAAATAATAGTTTTATGGCAGCATGTATATTAGGTGTGCAAATATAGTATGCAAAATATACTGTCATGATGTACATACACATGTATATGTTGAAATTTATTGTGTAAAAAACATGTATAAAATGATCGTTTTATGGCAGCATGTATAACAGATGTGCAAATATAGTATGCCAAATATACTGTCATGATGCACATACATACGTACTGTATATGTTGAAATGTATTCCCAAACAACTTGTTCATTAGACAGAAAACTTGAAACTTGTGACGGTAATTGTCAGCTTTAAATGGATATTACACCAACATTCACTGTGATATTCATCCATATGGTTTTTTAATATTATTATTTCAATATCCATATTTGAGCAACTTGATAGCATATTTCTTTGAAGCTTGTGTGTTCAGCAGTAAACAATTTGAACATTGTCTGCCCAGTTCCACTAGTTGAAAGGCAATGTATTCTCCAAGCTCTAAGGTCACAGACCACCTCACCTGGTGGGATTTGAAAACTCCATCAGGAATCTCCCATCACAAACGCTATAGCACCCAGAGACAAGATATCACACGCACTATACTATCACATTACAAGCAGTGAGTTACTTCCTACATGAATTATGGTACTGAGTGATTTTTTTGTAAGGTTAAGAGAAAACATTCCAGAGTGCTGTAAGTGTGAGGTGCCATCGCCTGCCCACACATTTCGCCTGGTGGTTGGTGGTTGAGAGGGCAGATTAGATCGTCCAGGACCAAGGCAACTCCTTTCAAAGTCAGAGACAGTGGGTCTCACATTAAACAGGTGGAGCATGACATTGTGCGGGCTTGTGTGGGTGAGTCGGGCACCCTGTCCCAACTATCGCCCACCTGTAAGGGTCTGAGTTGCTTCTATCCCTCAGCGTAGGCACAACCAGCCCCTGGGGGGAAATTGACAGATCAAGGTGTCCACAGATCGGTCTCGTACCAAATGCGATGAATGCGATTGCCTACAGAGCATCACAGCCCTAACACAAATTGAAAGTTTCTAACAACTTCTAACAAATAAAGGAATCATAGAGGTATTAAACCTATACCCAGAAGGTTCAGTATATTAGCGTCAATGCTAAGAACCGCAATGTGACATGGTGTTTAATGAACTTGGCTAAATGTTGGGTTGTACAGTGTTATTGTACCTTTGGGATAATTGTCTCTGCTAAGCCAGTAATTTATTAACAAATAATAATAGGCTCCCAAGTAGCTCGCCACAAGGCAGGATGGGCCCTATAATTACAAGTTACAGTGTCCACGTCACATGCAATGCCACATGTTGGTGCTTTTTATGTATATTTGGCCTGCTTTATGTTATGTATTTCATCCCTCAGAAATCAATGCAGGGTTTCTTTTCCTGTCATAAATCTCATCAGTGAAATTTCTATACCAGGAATGAGGACAAATATGATATAACCTTCATAATTATTTTTAAAAATTACAAATAGTGAATAACATTGTTGATGAATTTGATATTTGGTACCTAGTCTGTACCTTAGTACCTACAAGCTGCAGGTTTTTACAGTATTAATGGTTTTAAAGGTTAAGGCACAACTATTGAAAGTGGTCTGTCCATCTGTTGCTTAGTTAAAAAAGAAAAAAAATCATGAACATGGAATTATGTCCCCATTTGCTGTATCTTGTGTGCTTTGAGGCAATTCATTTCAGCCACTTCGGTTCAAATTGATCTGTAGTGTGTGTTACCATGACAACGGACAATGCTTAACTTGGATTTTTCTGTGTGATTTAGGCACTGTTGGATCACATGGAACATTTTGGCATTTGGCACAGCCTTGTACAGGCCATTACTTCTTGAAATATAACCTACCTACCAACTTTGTCTGCCATCTTTTTCATAAGTAAGACAGATAATGTGCCTTGCTATTGATTTGTTATCACTGACTGATAGCATCTGCATTGTCATGTATGTATTGAGAGCTATTTTCTGTTAAATACAGTACCATGCAGGAGCAGAGAGAAATATGGAAAACTAGGGATCTGACAGGAATACAGAAAGGGTAGGAAAAGGTGAAATGTGCATCCATCTTTTTGGTTTACTGTGGCTAGAAAACTGGAAACATCTGCCTTTCACACCTTATTAATCTTCAGCAATCAAGTTATGTATTGAAATTGTGCAGGACCAGCGTTTATTCATTTATTTGTGTATGTTTTCTTGGTCGGGTGATTTTGATACCTTGTCGTTGGAAAAAAGAGAAATACTCTGTACGAGACGGTAACGTGCCCAGAGACTGTGACAGACAGGGCTCTTCAAAATGGCAGTTCAGATTGATCCCGTGTAGGTCGTTCTCGGTCCAGTTACTTTTTTCCCCATCGTTGATTCCTACAAATCTGGTACCAGATGTGTGCATCAAGGGAGCTGGGCAGGGAGATGAAGCCCAATGTTATTCTGGACGCTTAAGATAGCATTGTGTTAATACACTGTTCAGGATGCATTGTCTTTGCTAGTAAAACACTAAGAAATACACTTTGTTTTCAAAAATGGCATTGACAGGATTTCAGATTTTCTACCTCCCGCAGGGTGTTTCTAAATGGATTGCAATGAGGTTGTGCCGCACGTTAAACTGCTTACTGTTTACAAGCTTCCATTTTCAGCACCCATTATAAATATACAATAGATGGGGGCCTCGGATAGCATAGCAGTCTAACGCACTCGCATTGGCTGGTACTGTGAGTGTGAGCAGTCTATTGCGGTCGCCGGTTCAAAACCCGACTGTGCCAGACCGGCCCTCCGGTGACCAGTTATGGTCAAAATGCACTTTCTGTTTTTTTGTGCAAAATATTGCTTTATCAATATGAACATGTAAGCTCAAGACTTCTACATTTTCCATTGAGTTCATCATGAGGACATTGCCTTCATTTAAGTAAAACGTCACACTGTTTCTTGCTTTCTTATGGGGCAGTGATCCTCATATTGTATTGATGGGAGCATTAATGCAAGTACATTGCTCTGCCTTTAACAATATGATTAAAACAGATGCCATTAAAATAATTAATGTAGTGGGAATGTTGAACAGATTGTTAACAACAGATGGGGCAGGATAAATTGTTATATGGGTTAGCACTCTACAGAGTTATGTGTCCTGTGTTGTTTTACAGACTTTTTCATACTGTTGAGTTCACGACAAATACCATTTAAGTCTGAAAAAGCATCTCCAGCATCAAGTGCACTGGATTTGGATCAACATCCTTTTGAACTTTTATTGGGGGGGTTCTTTATTTCAAAACTCGATGCGATGTTGACTTCGATTAACTTTCGCCACGGTTCAGTCACAGCAAGACTCTGTGATCTGTGCTTAGACAGGTGTTACATTCGAAACAGGGCAATCCTTTAAAGTAACAACAAAAAAAGTGTGCTTTGTTCCCAGTGACCTGAATCACACTTGGAGTTGTGCAAATATTGCATTCAGCTCATGTCTCTTCACAACTGTCAATACTATCTTATACATTTTTGCGTTGTAATTGTGTTTGTACACAATCGGGAAGCAAGCAAGTAAAGCCATGTCAATATTCTACCCCCTACATTAATTGTACAGACAGGTATTAAGCTTAAAATAGTGTAATTATTTGAACAACGGGGACCAAATTAAGAATATTAATGAACCACTTGCTTTACACTTGTACATTTGCCATACATTACTTTTGTAGAAAAATGGTTTCTATGGTAATCATAATGCTGCTATATGATAGTTCAATGTCCTGAGCATAAAATGGTTGAACTTTAATTATCAAGCACTGCTCTCACTGTCATTAACTCCGATAATTAAGGTTATGCTCTATAATGGTTTTGCCATTCAATGAAAGAAAGCCCTTTTTATTTGATGAAAAACAGTGGTCAGAGCCCATAGACTCACTCATTTGTATAAAAGAGATGCAAATTAATTCCCTAATCCTGTCCCTTCATTTCAGATGTTTCAGGGGGCATGTCAAGTGTGCAATTACAGGCTGCAGCTGTATGTTTGGTTAGTTCAGCTCAGCTGTCAGGAGATCCCAGTTGGTTCTTGAGCTTGTTCGATTCAGCACTTTTGACAGCCAGTTCTATCTGGGCCAGGTGCCTGTGTATTATATTGTATCCGTGTATCATACTGTTACTGGAAGTGCGAAGAGACTTATGCTTTTGTGGTTACATTTTTGTATTAATTTGAAGCTATGCTCTCACACGCACACACACACACACAAAACACACAGACACATACACACACGCACACCCACATACAGTACATCTGCATGCACAAACACACACAGGCATACAAACATGCATGCACACACACACTATATATATATATATATATATATAATGTTATAGTGCTTTTCATGCACCCATTCTTGAGGGTGGAACTGGCTAAAGGAGTAGACACAAAGATAAAGTTTGTAGATGATTAGAATCATTGGTAAATGATTAGCCTTAGTAAATTAAGCCATTTACTAAGACAAGTCCTGGGGGAAATAACGTTGGTGTCGGCTTTTTTTTTGAAATTTTTTCCAGAAAAAGGTTTTGTGCAGTAAATCTGAAGAAATAGCCTATTTAAGCAGCGTACATCCAAAGCACGATGGGCAATGCGTTACCTGAGAAGAAAAATTCTAGGAAAGGAAAACATATCACAATACCTAAATATCAAATATGAAATGAAATCATTCATAATATGCATTCAATAGGTTTAACGAAAATAACACCAGAGGAAATGTAAAATTGATGAGGCACACAAAAATACCGGAATGAGATACTGGGATGGAGTCCACCATACAAAATGCATATTCTTATTGCACATGTTTAACATGATTGGAAGAAAGTATATGCATGAATTGATCATGTTCAGCCCAAATTGAACATCTGAAGGTAAAGGTATTTTAGTTTTTGCTAGTTTAGCACATTATTGTTGCTTTTTGTTGCATTGCATGGTTAATTCTGCATGGCTCCAGCTTGTTGCCACAGATGCAAGTTAAATACTCAGTATTCATTGCTCACAATGCCTGCTTTTCAGAGGTTGAAAATCTAAGGCTTGTGCGACACATAGGCCTTAATTGAACCCCATACCATACGTAGTAGATCCAATTTACAAAATCCACTATCAGTTTTAGCGTTTTCATTCCAGTAATAAATGATGTCAATGAATAAAAAAGAGCAATATTCTCACAGTTTTCAAACTCAGAATTAGAGTTTGACCCATTAAACCTGGTTAGTAAATCCCATGCACATTTTGCTCAAGCCCTTACTACCTTTCTTTAACTGTGTAATGCACAAATGTGACTCTCTCATCTGAGACAAATTGTCATCCAATTGCCGTCAACTGAAATTATTAGCACTATAATCAAATACATCATAAGATACCCACAGAACACCGCTTCAAAGTGTCTGCTTTCAGTGAGGTTCCTAATGGAAAAACTGAACAGGACTTGCATCTTTCCAAGTTAATCCCATGTGACTGAAATAGCATGTGCGTGTTCTCTCCCATGAATTTATGATCAGGTCAATCAAAGCCTCACAGAATCTGACTGCACATTGTTATTACTAATTAATATCCTGGGTAACTTGCGTAGCCTACAAAATCTGCTGAAGCAGTTCAAGTCTTGTACCTTGCTCAAAGACAGCAGGAGAGCATTTTCCTGCCTAGCAACCCAACCTAGCAGTCCAGTCCAGCTCCAATGGCATCGCACCATACTGCTTCTATATATATCATATACAGTTCAACTCACACTGTACCATACAGCTAAGTACCTTGCTTAAGGGTGCAATGGCAGTAATGCATGCAGAAGTGCCCATGCTTTCATACAAATTGTATATATTTAAACTGTCTACAGCTTGCATGAGTATACTTCGAGATAAATGACATTTCACATTTCGGTTGTGAGCAGTTGTGTCGTGGATGGAATCTGCAGGGCGTCGTCAGATAAATCAAGCTGAGTATTAATGTTAAAATCTAACCAAAGGGGTTTGATTTCTTATGAATCGGCAGACTACCCTCCCCATAAATCTTGCTTGCAAATGGGAAATATTTTGTCAAGTCAACCTTGCAGTTTAATTTGAGAAGACGGAAGTCATTGCTAATGCAAATTGCTTGTGTGAGTGAGAACATCACAACTTTTGGTTTATTGCACTTCTTCCTCTGCTTCTCTACAAATCTCGCTGACGTGGAGTGTAGGAAGAATATTTGCTCACATTTATTACATTTTTTTGACTGTTGTTGCCATATTCAATTTATTAACGGTGTTATCAAGTTAGTAGCAGCGGGGAGAAAATCTGTCACGGAGGTAAATGGTGACATTTCAGCTTTCCATCTGATAAAAGAGCCCCAGGACTCCACAGCATATTGAAAGGAATACAGCAGGAGGCTTCCATTACTCTGAGAGCAAAAAAATGCAGAACTAACATGAACAGAGACAATGGATTTGTTATAATATCGTTCGTAAATGTCTGTGTTTGTGGTGCATTTCAGACACTGTATTTTGTGTGTGTGTGTGTGTGTGTGTGTGTGTATGTGTACGCGTTTTATGCACGTACGTGTTTGTGTGTCCTGTGTGTGTGCAGGTTTGTATTGTGCATATGTGTTTGTCTGTATGTGTGTATGTGTGTGTGTGTGTGTGTGTGTGTGTGTGTGTGTGTGTGTGTGTGTGTGTGTGTGTGTGTGTGTGTGTGTGAGAGAGAGAGTGACTGCATGTGTGCACACGTATCAGTGCACTTGCGGATATGTGCATTTGCATCTTTTTGTTCGTGTGTAATTCCTCTGGGTTGTCCTTACAACAAAGCTCTTTGTGGACTTTCAAGAGGAGATTTGTGGCTAACTTCTCTGGCTAAAAATACACTTTTTGAGCTCTGGTTTTAGGTCAGGATCAGGGCACCTCTGCTCTCAAACCTGCTATTTCACACTGAACTGAACTGGTTCACTGGTTCCAGTAAAAATACTCAAGGTAGCAAAATTATTGAAGTTATTTTGTGGAAAAATATGTTTTTGTTTTTAAGCAGAATATTAACGCAGCTGATTTCCATCGTTTCATTTGAGGGTTCTGTTGGCGATTAATCAAATGAGAGTCTGTCTCCTCTGCCTGCAGGGAACTTTGCTGATTGATTGTAACGAGGGTGATAAACCTCCTAATTTCGTCAAAATATAATCATTCCCCCTTCGTCGTCAGGCCTCCAACGGTGCTAAATTAAAGACACAGTCTGTAGCGATAAACAGCCATCATACTGATGCACAAGGCACTCTGCACTTCAAAACCCAGCTTTGTATTTATTTTTTATGACCGGGGCCGCAACATGTTCCACATTGGAAATCAATTATTTCAGATGGGGTTTAATGTAGATTTAACGCGCAACACGCGCGCAAGAAGCGATTTCACATCAGTCCTCATTTATATGAATGTTTAATGAATCTCTTATCATTTCAGCTCACTGTAGATGTTGTGGGAGAAGATTGTAACGTGAAGCAGTTTTTTTCACCGCTGCAAATCCACGCACACACACGCACACACACACACACACACACACACACACACAAACACACACACACAGACAGACAAAGCGACATCATTACATGCTGTAATTACTTAAGCTTCTGTAAATAACCGCCATTATCTCTCACGTCGAGCTGTATACGATGGAAAGATATGAACGGCTTGTCTACATTCACACTTCGCTTATCTCTCCCTGTCACTCCTTCATTCGCGCTCCTTTCCCCCTTCTGCTCGCTCCTGTGTACTCTGAAGGTCCCAGAATTCCCTGGCCCCACAGGAACCTGTTCAGATTTACAGCTTTCTGTCCCGGGCCACGCTGTTATCCTGCCCGCGCAGCCAGCCTGATTCATCTGTGCTCTAAACCTCTCCCAGGGAGCATTGCTTCAGCTCCATATTTCCTCACCTGTTAATCACCTGCCCTAATAGGAACTTTTTGAGCCATGTCCAGGGCTTCAGAGACTCGATTGAGGCCCGTCTATTCTTCCTGTTCACTTTTTTTTCCCAGGGCCCCATTGAGAACGATGTCGTGATCCACGTCGCTCTGATTGCCGAGAGTCAGAGGTAAGTACAGGTGTTGAGTCATTCATCCACCGTGGCAACCATTTTTTTTATTTTTTATTTTTTTATCTGAGTCATCCGCAAATATTTTTCTCATACACTGTAAAATCTGGTTCTTGTGAATTTCAGGTTGATCAAAATAGTAAAAATGTTGTCAGTGGTATATAAACTATTTATTTTTATGGTGAGAGTTGCCAATGCGTGGAACAGCTTTACAGGTCAAGTAGTAGGGGCAGAGACCCATTGGGGTGTTCAAGATCAGGCTTGACACAGTGCTAGATCCCTAGACTAGCCTCTAAACAGGAGGAAAATAATGAGAATGGGCTGAATAGCCTTTTCTTGTCATCAATGTCTTTAGGTTCTAAAACTGTACATTTTAGCATGTCCAGTCTACATGTGTAGTCACAAGAAAAAATTATAACATTCTCAGACTCACTGAAGTAATTTCTCAATTCCTTTATTCCCCATAGTCCAGGGACTAGGGTAGGGAAGGTAACCCTTTTAGCTATACGGAAATAATTTATAATCATGAAAATATGACAGTCTTCCCTTATAAATGTACAATTTTCATAAATGTAACATGTTCAAAAGTACCAAAGTTCAAAATCTTGAATATTCCACTTTTAATAGTTATATAATATTATGCAGTTATTAATGCTTAGTAATGCATTAATATCCATTATGTATCCTTAAAACAATGTTCATTAACATATTTCTCATACAGTTAATGTATCTGTATGCTTATACAACTGTTATTATTAACATTAATTTCAGTTATGTTCCTTTGGTTTGTTGAAATATCCAGATGCATTAGTGTGTCTGCTGTTAATTAGGGTAGCATTGGCGTTGAAATTGATTATGATTACCATATGGATGAATGCTTTCCTGAAAAAAATTAAGCATCACACACAAGGCACATTGTATTCAGCAGAGTGGTCTTGAATATTCGATTGTGAAAATTAAGGACTCAGATTTGGCTAATGAAGGCAAAGGGAGACAGGCTGGGCTGATGACATTCTTACGACTGGCGGTACCATTGACAACCGTTTACGAGTGTCCGTTTACTGGGTGCTATGTGTCTGTGTGTGTGTTTGTAGTCGGCGATAAAGCCGGTCGTTTCCTCTCACTCTGGCTCTGTGGCTGGCTCATGGCATAATTGCAGCCTGCTCATTAAATGCTGGCCCAGTGCTCAACAGTGATTTATCGGCTCACTCATTTACCCGCGCTGGGCAAAGGGTGGGGGGTGGGGTCATGTGACGAGCGGGAGCCTATTAACCACCGGCTCTCCTCATTGCAGACTGCAGGTCTTCCTCAGCACCTACGGCATCCAGACGCAGACGCCCCGGCAGGTGGAGCCTATCCAGATCTGGCCCCAGAAGGAGCTGGTGAAGGTAATCCAGTCAGTCAGTCAATCAATCAACTGGTCCGTCCAAATCCTCAGCATGTAGCGCTCAGCCAACCCATACAATCAATTTCGGCGACTCTCGAACAGCGGTCGATAAGTCAATCTGCCCGTACGTCAGGTAATCGGGTCATCTTAACGGTCCCAGATTTACATTAATAATTAACTGTGTATCAACCCATCAAATTAAAAAACTGAAGCATGGTACCCCTGACAGTCTCACCAGTCAATTAACATCAGAGGCCAGCAATCCCTGGTTATCAGTTTGCCCAAATACACATAACTGCATTGATCAATTATGAGTAATAACTATGCATATAAAAATGTTACGCTAAGTTACACATACACAGTATGTGCAACCCAGCTAGGGCTTGGCTGATCGATACCCACAGTTAAATTACATTAAACAAGATAAAATTAGGTTAGATTTATTAATTAAAAACCAGAAGTGCAGAGCTTGAAATAAGTGGCGATCCAGGATGTGGGTGTGCTGTGGCTGCTTGCACTGCCGCACACACTATTTCTTCTTTCCCCGTGGTTCAGTTCTCCCCCTTCACAGTGAGGCCAGCTGACATCTGCAGATGGCACAAAGGGGAACACTCTCCTACTCTCTCTCTCCGCTCCCCTGCGGCCTGGCCATCTACGTGTGGGCGCCGTTGACAGTAAGATACAAGCAACGCCAGAGGCTGAGCCGAAGAGTCGCTTTTATTTTTCATCAACCGCGTTGCCTTGTTGTTTTCCCGTGTAATTATTTATTTCTTTGTCGTTTTTTTTCCCCTGTGGAAGTTTTTTTTTTTTTTTTTGCCAGCCAGCAATTACGTTTCTCAGAATTGTATTTACGATAAATTGCCCATTAATGTTATTAGATATTAACATCAATATTTGTGGTGGGGTTTTTCAATTCCCCTATGCTCTTGTGTGATCGCTATGCTGCCTGTGCTCCCATGCGGGGATGACTGCTGCTGAAGCACATGCATTCCTCTATCTCATTCATACATGAGCCAGTAACTGCTTTCTGCACCACAAGCCTCACAACCTATTACAGGAGAGCTAAGACCGATCAGAGGAGAGGCACATGACAACCGGTAACCTGTCGGTCCCTGTTGAGTAGCTAGGGTGTGCTTCCACAGCAGTAACCTGAAAAACACTGGCCCAATTAAGCCCACCCTACCCTGGCAAGTGGAAGATAGTTGTATCCGCTGCGATGAACTTCGACAGCAACGAACAGGACTCACTCTTTAGCAACAGCCTCTCAAAAGCCTTTTTTTGTTATTATATTTTTTGGGGGGTTTATAGTGTGTGTAGAGAAGTGTCAGCACAAGTAAACTGCGACATAGACTTATTTTATTGTACACTTTCAACAAAAAAAAGTTTAAATTCCTTCTGGAAGGAGTTTAAAACAAAACCCTGTCAGTCTTTTTTTTTCTTATTAGTATTCTGAAAAAGGAGGGGATATTTGAAAAGTATTCTGCTCCACAGCACACCTTTGTTCAAACATTCCACAGTGCTAGGGGCAATGTAATTTGCCATACGATTTAATTCTGAATTAATGTTTCAGCTTTTATTATCATTATTTTAATGATTTTACCCCATTTGGTGACTTTTGGATTAGTCTTTCTTATCTGTAATACCTTTCATATTTTAAAGTAGAGCGACTGGGGGGGTGTAGGGTGCCACCTAGTGTCAATTTGCGGGAATTCATTCCTGCATGAGTACAATGAATCAGCACTGCATTAATATTGCTGGACTAATATTGTGGAATTTTGCCTCTAGGATTTCTTGCAGCTCCTTTCCTATCTGGCCAGGGACTAGACCCATTGATCAGCACATGTTCAGTTTGTTTCTTACTGATTGATGGGGGAAGTGTAATTATCATTCACGACCTCTCCCCTACCTTCTCGCCTAATTAATTAGCATTGCGTTCTTCGTAATTTTATTTCTCCGGCTAATTGCGAGCGTGGACTCTGATGTCTCTCGCCGCGTGGTGTGTGGTAAAGTCAGTGGTGGGCTGCTGCCTCGCTCCACATGTCCCACGCTGCCTCGCGGATCGCTATTGATCTTTCCCTCCCACTACGTTAGCGTTTGGCGCGCTACCACTAACCCGGGCTGCGTTTAACAGGGCTCCACGGGGCCTTCGGGCTGACACGTCGTGACCCCTGGGTCGTGGAAAGAACAGTCTTTTGTGGAAATACTGCGGTGCTTACCAGATCTGGGGCCAGCCGGAGAGAGATTACGGTTGAAATAACATGATTCTTAACCCCCCGGATCCACCATCTGTGAGATAGAGCTGTGAGCTGGAGAGGACACGTAGCGCTATTGTTCGAGCTGAATAATTCTACACCCCCGCTCCCTAGGTGAGGTAGAGAGATTATTCCGTTTGTTTGATTTTAACCATACCCGTGCTTGTACAGTGGGCAGGAGAGATTATAAATATTCTGGAAACTTCCAGAAGACTAAAGTGAAGGTTTTGATAAGACACACAGATTTTTGGCACAGCATGAGATCTAAATACAGAAGCAAGCAAACTTTGTTCTTTTTTTCTTTACCATTTTCAACTCGTAAAAATGAAGGATGATGCAGAAAGATGCAATTGTTTACACCTGCTTCGTAGCGTGCTGGCGTGGGAGAGGAGAGTAGAGTGGGGTAGAATTTAGGTGTGGTGTTTTCATTAAAATTGTTCTGAAATGCTTCTTTCATGTCAGCGATGCATTTTCCCGTCACGGTTACATCAAAGTCGGCCAGAAGGCAAGGCTTTTCAAAGCTAATAAAGCACCGGTCATTCCATAACATGTATGCAGGGACATTTCCTTTGAATATGTAACCACACATCATCATTCAACACTTCACATGGTCAATGTCACAGTAACAGAAAATATAATGACATTCTAAGTGAACTCGTACAAAGTATTAGTCTTTCATATCACAGTAATCCACATTTCATATTGCACAGAAGGAAACAAACGGGCTCACACACTGGGTGCTCTAACGGGCACAGGTTAATGCTTTGGGCTGTCTGGGTCAGAGAGAAGCGTTGAGATGTTCGCCGAGCGAATGGATGGCCTTTAAAGCTGGAGCAAATCAATACAGGAAAACCCGCCGTGCCCGTAAACGAAAATAGCACGACATCGAAACCTAACGTCTTTCAGCTAACCTCTCGAGGGACTTTCGCAGTCGCTTGCCAGAAAGGTACATGCATTAGCGGATGGCAGATTTTTTTTCTATTCGTGTTTAATATCAGAAGATAAAAAAGAGGCCTCGAGCGAGAGGTGGGCTCGATCAGTGGAACAGACTGGCGCCGCTGCTGCCCGTTGCCATTTCAAAAAGAGAGAGACATGAAAGCGAATCTAAGAACCCACGGCAGGCCGAGCTGTCCGTCGCTGGTAAAGCAACCACCTGGAGCTTTGCCGTGGACCCGCAGAGACTCGTCTCGCTGCTGACCTTCAGAGAGACTGTTTCGCACACCAAAAGCTGCTGTATTTCAGGGCTGCCTTCATCTTCCGTGGAGGGAAAAGGTTGTGATCAGAATAATATCAAATGTCAGTGTCCGGTTGGGGCTTGATTGCAATGCAGCCACGCATCTCACGGTCCGCAATCGAGTCCTGCAAGACGTTGCCTGATCTGCAACAACGGGGCCAGGGAGGGAGGTTGTTAGTTGACAAGCTATCCCTGCTAGAGGAACTCCTCTATTTGATCAGGGATCTGCCTGAAGTTTGCCTGTGTCAGTGGTGCAATCACCAGGCGCAAAACCTGTGGAACTCAGCTGGTGGTTTGCAGTCAATGGAAGCATTTAATGGCCGATTGGGGCTAGTGTGCTACCATGCGACCTCCCAAATTGATAGAGGACAATGCAACATTGGAAAAAGCCTGCACATCAGGGAGTACAATTTAGAATAAAGTACCGGTACATGGTTTATAATCAGTTGCCTTTCAACAGGGAATCATTTTAGATTGTGGAACAAGGGACTGACGTCCAGTCCTGTGTTTCATCTTACCACACAATAAAAAATGGAGCTTTTTAACAGCCAATCCAGACGCTAGTCTTCTGAAGGCCTTTCTCAGCCTTCGCTTGTTGGTACCCCGTTGCTCCGATTCAGGCAGGAGCTGGTGTTGACTCACCGCGAGTGTGGAAGGTGAACGATGTCTTAGCAAGGTCTCACCCCCATCATTCCACACTTAGTTCCAGGCAGAGGGGGCCATTTGCGAGTCACTGCGGGGGGTCGGAAAGGTCAGGCGGAGGAGACGAGGACATTACTCAGCGCTGGCTTTTCTCACCTTCAGGCCTACCGCTTCCTGGCCGCCAACAAGAAGCTGGGACTCAGCGGGCGCCCAGAGAGGCCCATAGGATGCATCGGAACAAGCAAGGTAAGCATTTTTTCCCCCCTCACATTTTTATTTGCATCTTATCCCTCTTGCCCTTGTTTTTCCCCCAGTCATTTGTTTGCGGCTACGCGAGCAGGCCTGGTGGTTTGGTTACCACTGCCTTCGGGGCATATAAACAGCTGCTCGCTTTGTGTTTGTTTTGTTTATTCATTTATTCTCTCCTCAAGAAATCCATTTTCAATTTACCATTTACATCAGTGTTGCAAAAATTGTGCCGATCCTATTACGGAAACCGAGCGAGTGCAATAAATGTCAGGCTTTGTAATAGTTACCTGGGATTAGTGCCGCCCAATATACACATCTGTGCGCACATGTTAATGTGGAATGCAGTCGTGGTGCACTCAATATGATTATTATGAAGACACACATGCAGTGCACTCATTTACTCGGCATTAGCTTATATTTTGTGTTCCATTTAAGGGACGTTTTTAATGTGGCACTTCTGCCATTTATCTTCAACGGAAGCCATCGTAGGGTCATTAGCTGAAAATCACAAAGGCCAAAGCCAAGATAATGAAACCACGTGAAAGCAATAATGAGTAAAACATCCTAAAAGGAGAATGTATTGCCTTGTTCATTCAATGTGCTGTGTGTGACAGAGAAGTCCGCCAGAACGTGCATGGTCATTGGAATGCATGTGATTGTGGCAGTGGGCGATTCTGTAAGAATCAATGGGTGTCTCTGGGAGTGCATATGTCTGCATCCCGGAGTCATTAATCTTGCTTTTCAAGCCCAGGCAATGGCCTGTCTCTGCTCTCTGCCCAAAGATTTACAGAATCATGGGGAAGACTGTCGTTTGTTACCCGATCGTCTTCGATTTGAGCGACTTCTACTTGTCTCAAGACGTTATGCTCCTGATCGATGACATCAAGGTGAGCAACTGTTGCCATATATTTTAAAGATGAAATGAAACCTATTATTGTGTTTATAAATGGTTATCAGTGTCAGACAATAGCCTGTATTCAGTCAATGTTTTTGCTTATCTTTGACGTATGAATAATTGGCAAGTTCATTTTGGTGGTCCCTGAACTCGCTAAACTGTGTTTGTGAAGGAATAAACAATTACATTTTGATTGTAGTGTAAAATATTCTATTTTTGTGTTTTTAGAATGCTTTGCAGTTCATCAAACATTGCTGGAAAATGCCTGGGCGACCACTATTCCTGGTACTCATTAGAGAAGACAACATCAAGTAAGATATGCAAGATACATCAAGCTATACCAAGGGCATAAAAGTAATCAATCAAACAGCCATGATCTTTATTACATTGAACGTAAGATCCTAAATATTTTGCATCTAATGCTGGCTATTTTTATTCTGTTATTTCTTATTCGTCGTGTCACCATTTCATCATTTTTGATTGAGCATCAGGGAATACAGAGCTTCTTAAATGCACATATGTTCTCTCTAAACAACACAAAATACATTTATGAATATATGAATAAAATGACACATTAGCGTGGCAGGGGCAAATATTGTTGAACTACTCCACTCTATAAATCACAGTGATGTTTCTGTGCTGCAGGGGTAGCCGTTTCAACCCTGTCCTGGATATGTTGGCCTCTTTCAAGAAGGGAAATATTGGAGGGGTAAAGGTTCACGTCGACAGACTGCAGGTGCTCCTCTTGCTTTTTATCTATACATTTAGTAAAACAAAACAATACATGTCATACATCACTATTTCTAATATTTGTCTAATATTTGTCTAATATGTCAAACAGTCTAATATTTTCTTGAGCAAATTTCTTCCCCTTTTCACTGCAATTTATAATCTGCCAAACAGGCCTTTGGAGTTTCCGTTGCACTGCGGGTGAAACGTGTGAAATCCTCTGATGTACTCCACCATTAGCCAGTGACTATCTCCACACTACAGGCCACACAGTACTATACCACAGTTAGAGCCATTCTGAGGAAAGACATATTTCTCATTGACCACAGCTGAAAGCCAGTGGGCACCTGATGTGTCATTGAGGGGAATGTACACAGCGGAAACCCAAGGAGCCCTGGCTGACTGAAACCCAACCTATGCCTGGCAGGACCAAGGAAATTGCCCTGCCATAGTATTCTTCCTCCCTGCTATAGCTGGCTAGTGACACAGAGTAGTGCTTCAGTGCCAAGGCTAATACAGGTAACTGGCGAAATAAAGAAAACACCAACATAAAGTGTTTTAATAGGGTGTGGGCCACCACAAGCCTACAGAACAGCTTCAATGCACATTGGCATAGATATTACAAGTGTCTGGAACTCTACTGGAGGGACATAACACCATTCTTCTACAAGAAATTCCATCATTTGGTGTTTTGTTGATGGTGATGGGAAACTTTCTCAGGCGTCACTCCAGAATCTCCCATAATTGTTCAATTGGGTTGAGATCTGGTGACTGAGATGGCCATGGCATATGGTTTACATGGTTTTCATGCTGCTCAAATCATTCAGTGACCAATCATGGCCTGTGGATGGGGTATTGTCATCCTGGAAGAGACCACTCCCATCAGGAGTTCCCATAGAAATGCTTCACCACAGGATGAAGGATATTACCTTGCCCTCTTGCACAAGGGGTTGAGTGGACCTAAACCATGCCAGGAAAATGCACCCCACACCATAACAGATGCCAGAACAGAAATAAAGTTTTCCTTTATTTTGGCAGTTACCTGTACTTCTGAATGTAACACGATAAACATCACACTTATCATAAGGTGCAGAGTCAAAGTGGTATATTAGAATTTAAAGAATAAAATTGGTTTAGCTGAGTAATTGGGCAGGTTGGTTTATGTTTTGACACTTGGGTCTTCATCAGAACAATGTGAGTCTTATGATTTTAGATTCTAGTACCTCTGTATGCCCATTTTATCTGAGGGAGTCAAGGTATTATATCGGAGTCAGAATGATCAACTTTTACTCAACAGTTTTTTCAATTCAATTGAGGTTTTTAATTTTTTAAATGATTTTCAGGATTTTTAAAATGTGTGTGAGATACTTTATCTTAGTGCCAACAAACCTAAATGCTTGAGTTATTCTCAGCAATGCACCTCAGTATGTGCTCGGATGAAGGTCTTTGACCAAAACATCAGTGTGAATAAAACTTAAACTTCCAAGTACTAACAAGTGTGCAGTTAGTTATCCTATATGACATTTAACTCTGTGGAATTCTGTGGTTCTCTGTGGCTCAGTTGGTAGAGCACAGCGTTGGCAACGCTTAGGTTGTGGGTTCAATCCCCACTGGGGCCACATATACTGAAAAATGTATGCATTCACTACTGTAAGTCGCTTTGGATAAAAGCGTCTGCTAAATGGCGTATATATATATATATAACATAGTTTTTCCTACTATGTCTGTGGTTGAAACATTTCGGAGGAGTGCAAATGGTGTGCATCGTTTCTGTATGCACCTCAGTGTGTTACTGCTTAAAAAAAGATCAACTCAATATGCTCCGCACACACATTCTCATTCTCATTGAAGTTGGAGAAGGTGGCTCCGGTCCACCAGCACTAGCTGGGCCTAATTTACATGCCCAGCCATGTTTCCTTGTATGCACATGAAAGGAAGTCAGTGACTGGGTATAATGTGTCTGCGTCTGCCTGGTCTCTTTGAGCCACAATCGTTGATGCAGCTTCAGTATAAATCTTTCAGACACTGATATCCGGGGCGATGGTGGAGCATCTGGACTTTCTACGCATAAACGAAGCTGACGAGTAAGGGATCTGCCTGTTTCCTTTGTTGTCGTTATTTTGGGCAATCGCTGGAAAATGAACTTTGTGGATGTGTGGGTTCTTGTGGGCAGGCTCGCTCACTTATTTGTTTCCGTTTCTTTCTTTTTTTTCTAAGGATCCCAGAGTTCAAGAGCTTCGAGGAGCTGGAGCTACCTCGGAACTCGAAGGTGAAGAGGCAGACCAGCACGCCCAACGCCTCAGACCTGGAGCAGCAACCCGAAATCAACATCAAGGAGTGGGCTCAAAAATCCACCGATGAGATCATGCAAAAGTTTTACGTGAGCCAGCCGTCTGTCACTCATGCGTCCGTGGACCTCTTACCAATAGCCACGCACGGTGGAGGCTGAGGGAAGCTCGCTCATACATTGTGTCCATTGAATTTAACCGCCAAGCGATTGGTGCTCAACTTTGAACAGCAAGTTGAAATCTCACTCTTAATATTGCAACTGTTTTGTGCTTAAAACCTATGGGTAAAAAAGCAACATTCATTTAAATCTGTTATTCTGCTTTGCAGTTTGATTGAACCAGTTAATCTGTCTAATATTTTGTTTAAAAATGTTTTACAATCTTGATTCTTGGTAAACTTATTCTTAGGTGGTGTAACCTATAGGAAAAGCACTTTTTATTGTAGGTGACATTGTATGTTAGTTCTTCAGCTGTCCAGTGTCTGTAAGGCAACAGTCTTTGTTTCTTGTTGTTTTGTGTGGTACAACATGTAGTCCTTCGTTCTTTGTACAAATGACCTTTTTACCATTGAGAATGGCTGGATACTTCATTGAATTTCATTAGAGGATAAAGCCTGAATGTGCCTCAATGAGTAGCCCCAGTGCAACAAAAAAAGGACAAATAGATTGTTGGTAATTATGTGTTTTTGTCCCAGTGACCTTCTCATCTCATTATGTGATTCCATCAGGATTGTGGGTGCTTGGCCAGTCAGGCCCAACTTGCCAGCATCCTTCTACAGAAAGAAGGACCTGATTTTGTTTCAAACGATGGTGCGTACAATTCAGTCTTACTTCTGTTTTTCCAATTAAATCGAAGGCCTCATTTAGTGAAATGGGCAAACCACTTATTTTGAAAGCACCTCAATACCTCTGCACTGACCTATTTGCTTTACTGATTACCCCTCATCACGACACAAAACCGTTTGCGTCCCCTAGAGAGCTTGTTTGCTTTGAGCATGAATGCCAGCCACCCTTCCACATAATGGAAACGGCTTCACTTCAAGTAAAACCACTGTAGAGTTAGATGCCCAGAATTGAACCCATTCAGCAACCTACAGCTATGGCTGCACTAGCCTTTTGCTGTGTTTGAAATAAAACAGGCCAGTCGGTCTAAAGGGCACCATATATGTTTGGACAGTTTCATTTTTGCGATGCTAATAATCCACTGATTGTACCCGGAGTGCTATAATATAAAAAGGTTTGTGAAATAGTTGCTTTGTCTCAAGCTGTGAAATTATTTTGATAGCTGACATTTCAGATGTCACATCCTGAGTGCAGATGATAATTGAATCTGGCAGTTAAGTCTTAACATTCAAAATGCTGGGCTGCTCGCATTTGAGGACAAGGATTTAAGGGTGTAACTTCGAACCCCAACGATTCGATTTTTTTGGAACAAGATTTGATACTCTGTTTATCATTTGCTATGCTTTTGTTTTTTCATGCTAAATGGTATACGACTCAGATAACCTATTTTGTGGTTTGTATTGGCAGCGAACCTCATGGAGGAACTGGAGCGCATCTACAGAAGTGCCGGCAGCCGGAAACTTTGGTCAGAATCCTTCCTTTATCTGAGACTCTTTTCATTATGAATGAATTGCATTCACACTAATACGTAAATATTACTTGTATTCATGTGCAATTCTGGATTAAAATGTAGACCTGTTTCAATCTATTATTATTATTATTATTAGTGTTGTTATTCTTAGTATAATTCTTATTATTATTATTATTATTATTATTGGTATTATCTTATTATTAGTAGAATTACATTATATATTAATTATAAATGCACAGAGGCAAGTAAATGATGACCATTCACCATGTTTGAATCAATATTTTAATAATCTATTTTCTTATCCCCCCATCTTTAAGCCTGTTGAATACCTATTCTTATTATTTTGCTCTCTTTGTGTTTGTTCGTTTAAATCCTTGTCAATAATTGCCCCCTGAAAAACCAAACCTATTTAAAAATAAACCAATCCCCACATAGGCTGGCAGTCCGTTGCACTGCTGCGTTAACCAAGAAGTTTGCCAGCTCTATCGCACCACATATCACCACTCTGGTGGTTCATGGCAAGCAGGTAATGGTGTGAGTGTGAGCCGCTTGCACT
The DNA here is from genome assembly GCA_029706075.1 of Aldrovandia affinis. Lineage (NCBI taxonomy): Eukaryota > Metazoa > Chordata > Actinopteri > Notacanthiformes > Halosauridae > Aldrovandia > Aldrovandia affinis. The sequence goes on from JAINUG010000076.1 coordinate 459,303, forward strand.
GGCGTGTGCGGTTTCATTCGTTTAATTAGATGCCGTGGAATTCACTGGCTGTTCCCTGTTTCCATTAACCGCGAGTGTGCTTTCCTCACTCTCTGCTGCACTCCCACTGGCATCACGTGCTGTGCCCCCTTATGAGTCTGTGGTAGCTGTTTTACCCTGTCGTCAATCCCGTTTCAGACGCTCAGCCTAATAGTAGCTATATGTGGGCGAAATGGAACTCTGGGCTTGTGCATTTCTGTTGCTTTACATCTCTGTGTGCTACATACTACCTCATTATTATTGTTACTTTTTTTTGTTTGCAGAAAGGAAAAATAATATAGAAAAACTGTAGCGTAGTAGTCGTAAAGGTCCTAAAGGTCAATCCCTCCAACTCTGTTCGTACATCACTTTTTTCCCTAATTCAGCAAGCATATCTAATTTGAGCTTGACATGTTTTATTCATACCTATTAAGTATTAACAAGTATTTGAAAATCAATTCAAAGGCTTGTTGCATTAACCTGCAATTTCACAAGACGACATTTGTTAAGGTGCCATCTTTCAGTTTAAAATACTGTGTAGCAATTAGCTTTTCTAGAGGATCAGACCACACTCGAAAAGGAAATTAATTCCACGTGTGCTGCAACGTGCTGCTCTCATCTGCTGCGTGCTGTGAGCGGAAAAAAACCCTGACTCCTTGTGTATGGATTTTGCTTTTTCAAAAATAGGAATAGGAATGAAACATTTACAGCACAGCAATATGACATGCCGTTTCTCTTCCTATATTTTTATCGTCCATTAGTGAACATTAAAATATTCCGCAGTTCTGATTAATGTGAAAAATTAATTGCCTACCTCTGAGAAGACCAGCTGGGCCTAAATGGACAAAAGTGCCTTTTTAATCTGAGTTACAGCTGGTTCAGATAAATAGCAAGTCTTTGTGACATGCAGGGGGCATAGACCCCCCTCCTAACACTGTCTGGGGACAGGCTTTTTATCCTAATATACAGTGTGCATTTAAATATTGATTCATATTGATTTATAATTGATCAGGAGGAGGAATCTGCAATAATATGCATGCAATTTGATTTCCCTGTTGAGGAAGTAGATGAGAGTCGACATGACCGTTATAACGATGTAATTAAATAGCTTTTTGTTCTAAAATACAGTGCATTCTGGGATTCCGTTTCTATTATCACAATGTACATCAATAAAGAAGATGACAGTGATGTTTGAAAAGCGCTCCGAGCAGCTATCCAAAGTATTGCTTTAACTTTTTTTGATACAATTAAACTAGACCATGGGTTCCCAAACTCAACCCTGGGGGACCCCTGTGTATGTTCGTTTTCATTCCATCTAGTTCGTTGAGTATTTAAGGTTGTTGAAAACATTAAGTAAAATGTTTTGCTTTAACAGATTTTAACACAATGCAGGTTAGGCTCATTTTGATTTGCTTTGTCGTTGAACTTTGAACTTTTCAGGTGTCCACACTTTCAGCATTTGCCATATCAAGGAATCATTTGCCATACAGCACATTACAGAAAATTAAAGCATTAGTTCTCTGAGAACTGATCTGACTGATTAAAAGTAAATGAATATGGAACGTTCATATCTGTTTCTGAAATAATGTGGCAATAAGAGATGCACAATATTTCTGAAAAAAAGTGTCTAATTAAAAACAATTAACAGCACATTATACTTAAGGAATTGCAAGTATAGTTGGAACGAAGACCAGCATACATGGAGGTCTCCCAGGACTGAGTTTGGAAACCCTGAGCTAGACAATTTCAATCAAACTGATTATGATTCCATTTCCACATAATTATCTAGGTTTGGTTTGTTAATTAATGTTTATTTGTGTAGCTGCCTAATTTCAAAAAGACATCGTTGCCATGCCCAATATGCAATAGCCATGTGATCAGATTTAGTCAGAATACTGATCATTGCAAAATGGACAGGGGGCACCTTCATCTAGTTCATTTTGGCAGCACTGTGGTCTTCTCAGGCTGACAGAAGTGTTTTGATCTCTGTGAGGATGTCCTTGTTTTTCTGTCCACCAGGTCTGTTGTACGCCTGGCTGCCAGTCTGTTAACTAAACTGGTGGACAGCATCGCCCCCTCTATTACTAGTGTTTTAGTGCAAGGCAAGCAGGTAAGTTGAAAATGACATCAAAAGGCAGAAACCAACAAGTCTCTTTAAATTGTTTTTGTAACCATTGAAATCAGTTGAGCCGAAAAAACTGTACTTTGAGTTTTGCTTGTTCCCTCCCCTGCCTGCTTACTCCGCCTGCTGCTGCCTCTTTACAGCTGGTCTTAATTGTCTCACGTCTCGATTCAGTAACTTGTCCATGTTAACCCTGCGCTTGTCCCCCATGGTTTTAATAACGTAGTGTGGCTTCTTAATGGATCTGATTTCCCCTCATCTTTGTGCTGTCTTATAGGACCGGACTGAGTTTCTATTTAGGTCCTGCCTTTTGGACTTTAGATGAGGGTTAATTTTCTTCTTTGCTTCCAAGGGCTATTAGTATATTTTTTAAGAGCTTCAGGGATTCATTAGAAGTAATTACCTACAGGAGGTATAAATCTGCATTTAGATTGCATCCTCCAGGCACTTAATTCAGATGGCACAGATGAGGAATAATTTTTGAAATGAAAATGTTTCTCCTTGAGCATACAATCTCACATTTATACAAGGTTCCACATTAAGCCTGTTTGCTTTATGAACCAAGCCTTCTGTCTGTGCCAGTAGATTTTTTCTGCGTGGATCATTTATGTCTTCAACTCAAAGGAACATTGAAACCCACGTTTCGGTTGCCTCCCATGCATTTTGAGGGGAAATGTTCAAAGAGACTAAGCAGTTTAAGTTTATTTTTCAGTTTAAAATGCAAGTTCTACTTGTGAAATAACTTCTCAAATTTTTCACGAGAAAAGCATAATAATACAGTATAGACCTTCAAACGTATTGGCTGAATGATGCTGAAACAGGAAGGAAACTGAAATATATCATAATGTATTTATCAGCTTATTGCTGTAACCATGCTTTCTTTAAAAATACCAGCATTTAAGGTAGTTTCCAATTTTGTGTTTACATCCGTTGAAAAACAAAATGTATAGAGTTACACCTAGAGTTAGTTGTTGGTAAAAGCCAAGGAGTACATTGAGTCTGCCCCCTTAGAAATGAAATGAGGGAATAGGAAAAGAGAGGATCGGGTGATGCAGGCTGGGCGTGGCTGTGCATTGCCAGGTGACGCTGGGGATATTTGGCCAAGAGGAGGTGGTGATCTCCAACCCCTTGTCCCCGGGAGTCATCAAGGGCATCATCTACAGCCAGTGCAGCACGCCGGGGGAGCGCGAGGCAGTGCTCCAGCAGGAGCTGGTCATCCACATCGGCTGGATCATCTCCAACAACCCCGAGCTCTTCAGAGGAATGCTCAAGATCAGGATCGGGTGAGGAATGGAAGGGCTTTGGCTTTGTAGTTATTGCTCGCTTCGATATTTCTCTTTGAGTGTGTGTTTGTGTGTTTGTGTGTGTGTGTGTGTGTGTGTGTGTGTGCGTGCATGCATGCGTGCATGCATGCGTGCATAAAGTCCAGTCAGTTCTTTTTCACTTTTCAGTTTCCTTGGCTTTTTAGCTGTTTGTAGCAGGGGTTACCAAACTCAATTCGGGGGAAACCCCCGACCCCGGTGTACGCTGCTTTTTTTTTGACAGCTAATCTCTTGATCAATTAAGGTTGTTCAAAGCATAATTTTTCCTGAAACATAAAAATTCTATCTATAATTGAATCAAGCAACCTCTTTACTGAAGGAATCATTTACCATGTAGCGCATTGCAGAAAATGAAAGCATTTGTCGATCTAACTGATTAAATGTCCTGGGATGTGAATGTGGACTATTTCTTCTTCATCGCATGTATAGTTCTTTTTGAAGAGAATACTGAAGAACACTGAAGAGGGTAAATCATTGTGAAATAGGCATTAAAAGTGTCTAATTAAACAAAGAATCAACAGCATGTTACAGTTCAGAGGTTGCAAAGAGGTGACTGGAACAAAAAATCAGTGGGTCCCCAGGACTGACTTGGAGACTGACTTGGAGAAGCCCTGCTGTGTAGTATACCATTCCTAAATTCAGTCACTACCATGTTTCCTGCAGTCTGCTAGGATCAGTGGAAAAAGCATGGAACACTGTCAATGTACCATTCTCAGTATATTAAACAGTCTTTTCAACGCTTACAACGTATCGATTGCGGTGCAGATGGATTGTTCAAGCCATGAAGCATGAGCTTGAGATCAGAGCAGGGGACATGCCAGCCCAGGACATATACCAGCTGTCCCCCAGCAAAGTGAAACAGCTGCTACTGGACGTTCTCCAGCCACAGCAAACTGGACGGTAAGGCCGCTTTCTGACCACGGATACAAGGGAGCATTGCAGATGATTGGTTGATTCAACATTGAGGTTGATTAAGCAACATATGCCATAACACTGTATAAATGCATGTGTTTGTAGGTGCCGATGATGCATTTCCAAGGTTGTGATTGACCTGCCATTTTGTCCTGCCTGCTTTCGGTAGGTCCTGGTTGAACAGGCGCCAGATCGATGGCTCTCTCAACCGAACGCCTCTGGGTTTCTACGACCGTGTCTGGCAGATTTTGGAGAGGACTCGCGATGGCATTGTGGTTTCTGGTGTCCACCTCCCACAGGTACAAACTGTACTTACACTTATCTAATGATATTATGTTTGTTTCCCTTGGTAAGCACACATTTTAAAACGTATGACGATCGTTGAATATTATGCAGCCCATAGCGGGCCAATAACATCAAACATCAGCACCACACAGCAGGCAGCTCCAGTGTACAGTACAAGTACAGTACAGAAATATTGTCTGTTCTAGGGATGAAATGCTGGTGATTAGTGCCTCCCATGTGGGCTTGGAGGTGCGCTGTAAAGGCATAACAGCCTGTTAGCACTTTCGTACTGTCAGGAACAGCCCAACCAGTCTTTAAACTGACCTTACTCCATCAAGTCTGTATGCCAAGCACTGGGCAGGAAGCGTACCTTTAGAGGCCTGCCTGCTTTCTGAACTGCCCTGTGATTCAAAGGAAAAGAACAGATGGTAAGGAAGTAGTTCAAAATGAAAGCTGGGTTTTTTTTCCTTTTATAACCTTTTTAACTTTAAATGAGGTTTCAATGGAGCGTTTCCAGCCAAATAGCTAATAAGTGCACAGTCATTTACTGTTTAGGAAGCTGGGATTTCAGCCTTTTTGCCCGTGTTTTCAAATTATATAGTATACTCCCTGACCCATTATCTTTTGAGATTATTCTGAGAGGACTAATAATAATAATAGGAAGACCATGTTCCAAATTGAAAAGACAAATGTGCTGAAGCTCATGGATTTGCCAGCCAGGAGATGTACATTTGGCTCTGGATACAGAAAGAATAAATGAGCTTGCAAGTCCTCCTTTTTTAATGAAGCTGAACTCTTATCTCATTCACTTATGGTCTGATGCTGGAATTCACAATTATAGAGCCTGAATCACACATTTAGAAAGCCATTTTAGCACACAGGCTATAATTAAAACGATTAATGAAATCACTGAAATAGAAAATGTATGAAAAGAAAACAGGTTTTAGAGGTTGTTAGAATAATTGCTTAGGTTTTAATAGGCGTTTTTAGCAGGCATTTTAGGTCTGAATGGGTTAAAACTAATCACAAAATTTATAAGAACTTTTAAGTTATATCTTTAGACTTTTCAAATGTTAAAGGTTCTGTGACTTCTATGACCTAGCTTGAATAAAACACTAAATGCCCTTGTACATTGGGCCATAGTCATTACAGAGTTAGTACCCAATTGGAAACTTATTTGTGATTGAAATCAGGTACTCCAAACATTCATTGAAAATGCAACTGGGAATGCAAGTTTTTCTTTTCTTTTGTGGTCAAAAATTCAATTCAGGTGGCAGCACGGTGGTGCAGTGGATAGCACTGTCACCACACAGCAAGAAGGTCCCAGAAGGTCGGATACCGGCCGGGGCCTTTCTGTGTGGAGTTGGCATGTTTTCCCTGTGTCTGCGTGGGTTTCCTCCGGGCGCTCCGGTGTCCTCCCACAGTCCAAAGACATGCACGTTAGGCTAATTGGAGAGTCTAAATTGCCCTGATAGGTATGAGTGTGTGAGCGAATGTGCCCTGTGATGGATTGGCGACCTGTCCAGGATGTATTCCTGCTTCTCGCCCAATGCATGCTGGGATAGGCTCCAGCCCCCCCGTGACCCTGACCGGGAATAAGCAGGTTAGATAATGAATGAATTCATAAAATAAAATTCACACTTTGAATGTAGATGTTTATGAGGAGAATATGGTTTCCCATATGTTTGAGCATAACAAGATACTAACAAGAACAGTTTTTAGGTAGTTTTATCTATTATTTATGTGGATGTATACTACTTTATATTAAATATAATATAATATATTGTTCCAACTCTAATTTAACTCATGCAATGTCCTTCATTCATCACACTATAGCAACCCACACTGTCGGACATGACGATGTACGAGATGAACTTCTCTCTGCTGGTGGAGGACGTGCTGAAGAACATTATTCTTCCAGAGTACAGGCAGATCATTGTGGAGGTAGGCCACATTATGCTTCTCTCCTTTGGGTTAGGATCAATTGGCCTTCTCAGATTGTTAGCTTAGGAACCCTGCTCATTGTGCTGAGTAACAATGAAAACCAGTAGACCCTTCGGCTCTCCTGGACCAGGGTTGCTGATCTCTGGCTCGGGACCTTGCTCTTGTTGTATTGTTGGCGACAATGGCGAGGGCAGTGGATTGAAACCTGCAACAGACCTACACCTGTTACACATGTCAGAACAAAATGTACCTGCAGTGCTGAGAACATAGGGGAAGGCCTCCCGCGTGGATTCCCCGAACCGGGAGTATTGGCTGTCCGCCCCAGGGAGGGGGGAGGGAAGCCGACGTGACGTTCGCTGCGTATAAGAGTGGCCCTGTAAGTAAATGATTGGCCAAGGACTTGACCGTAAAAAAGCGGGTCATTTGGGATAAAATCAAAAAAAAAAAAAAAAAGAGAACATAGGGGAAATGATTGGCCAAATTGACCAAGCATTTATAATCTTATGGCTATTGATTGATTTGAATAATTAGATCGAGCGTGACATTGTGTATGTTGTCATATTGCAGCAAAATGTCCTGGAGTTATTAGAAACATTGGTTCTACTGTATATCAGTCCCTTCCTAATTTGAACCAATCATAGCTTTATGCTGTGGAGGGCACAGTCTTTTGATTGGTCAGTGAAGGACAGCACATGGTAGCTCTGCCCATCGTTGGGTTTGTACTTGTTCTTACTAATTTATAATTCATTCATTTGTTTTACACTTATTTCACTCCTATACATAATTGTAGCTGTTGATGGTTGTGTCCATTGTACTGGAGAGAAACCCAGAGCTGGAGTTCCAGGATAAAGTGGACCTGGACTCTCTGGTGAAAGAAGCCTTTAATGACTTTCAGAGGGATAAAGCCCAGCCTGCAGGGTCAAGAAACAGGTTGGTACTGCCCTCTGAGTCCCTATTCTGGAATTTGAGCCAGTACTGACATACACACCAGTTATAATTTGTTACTGTTTTGCCGAGTGTGCATATCAAGATGACTCCCAAGATGATATAGTCACTACCCTAAACTGCTCTCGTCTACGCTTGTTTGCACAAGAACCTATGAGCACAGACAACACACAGCGGCATTTGTGGAATTTTATTTTGGTGGAGAAGCAGTTTGTCACTGAGACTGATTTGATTTAATCAACAGCTACTGGAGCTGTGAAACTTTTATTCTAGATATGTTTTAAAGTTTAAAACAGGAGAATTATATTTCTCATTGCCTTGTTCCCGGCCACCTTGGTATGTAGCCTTCACACATCCAAATGGAACTTCAAAAGGTCATTGTAAAATTTTTAAAAAATAATAATAAATTGTGACAGCTCACGCTCGGCCCTGAAAACTGAAAGTGATTACCTCTGTGTGTTACTCAGGGGGACATGGAGGCATTTTACAACACCCCTCCTTTGGGCAAGCATGGGACATCCAGTTACCTGACCAAGGCTGTGATGATCCTGCTGCTGCAGGGGGACGTGAAGCCCAGCAAGGACGACCCCTGCTCCGTCAGCTAAGCCCCACCCAGGGGTTCGGACAGCCCACCCAGTCCTTCCACAGAACACCCCCCTCCCCCAATGTTCTGATATCTGGAAAGTCACCTTTGAACAACATGTGGACTTTCTTTTCGCATGGCATGTCAAGAGCTTTGTTGAGAATTTGCAGTGTGGCTCCAATAAAGGCAGGCCAAGGCGAGCGTGTTGGCGATTTGGCCGTTCGGCTTTCAAAACGCAGCTTAACAGGACGTCGGGAGATGAGACGACCTGCATGCTTTTACCGTAGCAACTTCAGGTTTATGTTTTTCCCCCTCCTATAGGGCTGAAAAGGGGAATGTCCTTAAACTTTGTGGTTACATTTTTCTTTGTGTGGTTTGGATTCCATTATGGAATGTGTTAATACCTGGAGCTACATAGCCATTTGTCTGTATTGCTTGAGGTGGTGTTATCAGTTGTAACTGTCTGGTAGTTAGTTCTCAGGAAACCGTTGTTTCATTCTGCGTCCCCATACTAGTGATGGATTGTGCAATGCAGCCTTGTAGTTGTGCTGGGTGTACCTGAAAAGCATGAGAGACTGTTACAACCTGATGATTGAATGAAGGATTTACTTGGATTTATACACCTAAATGAAGGAATAACAAAGGAACATTAATCTGAAGATTAATCAGATTACTAATCAAGAACACTTGATTTTTGCTCTGCTGTTAAAACAACAATTGCCATTTACTGTGAATAAAAAAAAGGTATACACAAAGAGCTGAGGTTATTGTGAATGTCCTTATTAAACGCTGTTTAGATAATCACTGCACAGAGTTTGCATTAAAAATCTCCTCCTTACGCCATACCTGCACCGATAAGATGTCCTTGAAAATACTACCGATCTTTCGGAAATCTTGTTTGTTTAGAGAACTGTTGGAAGCAGAGGAAGCCTGAACAGGGTTTATTGAAATTTGTTATCGCGACCTTGAAAAGCTTAAACATATTTTTAAATTCCAGGTAAATCGTTGGGGTGAAAATTGATTCCCCTCACCCTCAGGGAAATATGTCAAGACTCATTTACCACCTTTCTGAATAAAGTATGTGCTGTTTTACAATGACGCACATGTTATTTTTGTGTCTGGTAATGGAAATAGAAAAACGATTGCGTTCCAACAGAGCTGCGCACCTCACCGCGTAGGGTAGTGTTTGTAGTGCTGTCTCTACATCACAACACCACACGCGAAAAATAGTCCCAATAATTGTCCTTACATACAGCATGAACATTATGTACCATTCATTTAGCAGACACTCTTATCCAAAGTGAGTTGCAAAACTAAGTGCACAAGTGCATTCAAATCAATGGAGTAAGAGCAGCAGTAACTACAGGGAAAGGAAACACTCTTAGAGCCATTGCGGATTCACCTGTGCTATTCGCATATTCAATTAACCTGACAACGTGTCTAGAATTAAATTAAGTGCATACACATCACAATGATAATATGTGAATATTATAATTGTGAAGGCAGTTTCCATGCCTTCATGTCCATCTTTATTTAATTAGAGGCTTTCTGTATGAAGAAATATTTGTCTGGAATAACTGCAGTACAATACTGGGACACAACAGTCGAAACAAAGGCAAATTCGAACGGATCAAATTTGGTTAACTTTGCACTCTGTACATTACCGCACATAACCTCAGCATATCCTGCTCCAATGCTTTCCCACCTAGACAAATGAAGATGTAAAACATTGGTACACAGTCCGTGTACACAAACATCCAAGGAGAGGGAGAAATAGGCAGAAAATACTGTGTAGAATGATTGATCTCTGGCATTGCTCAAAATCTTTTGACGGCTCTGAGTCCCTGCTTCTCCTTTCTCAAAATCAAGCATCCTACCCGTCTGCGGCGGCATGAGAGTGAAATGCCCGATGGCCAGCAAACAACTCGGTAAAGCCAGAGCGTGGACCACGGCGTCCCACAGAGACAGGGAAACACACCGCAGGTTTCGGTGCTGAAGGATAACATCAACGGCGAAATGCTGCAATAGAAAAGAAGCTGCGAAGCAAACAAACAGATGCAGACTTTCACTGATACAGATGTGTATGAAACTAAATTGTAGACGACGTTCTACTGGTCACTCTCGCCTTTTGTTTCCCGAGGAAGGATCCTCTCTGAATGGGTGAGCCATCACTCACCCAGGGAATATTCCTGACACATTCTACATTAATAACGCGAGGAGTGTGTTGGTGTAAAACAGATGGCCTGCAGTTTGGTAATATAAATGATTAACAGAAAAAAGTTTCCAGTTTATCAGATGATGTATGGTCATGTAGAGCAATAATGCTTTGGGACCTAAATAATTAGTAATCACAATGCGCTTTTTTGAGCGCGAGTGGACTGTGGACTCACAGTGTAAGTGTGAGGTGGAAATAAATCAATGTTTTCCAGCAGTAAACTATTACAGAAGTACCACATACTGTGTGCTGTTTCTTGACATCTTAATGGAATTCCCCCCCCCCCCCGTTGAGCATTTTAATCTAGAAAAAAATGATTTTTTTTGTTGCACTGTAGTGATGCAATACTGTAAAAATGCTTCACTCTATGTGGTTGTGAATGACACATTTATTCGCACCTGTCTGTTTGGCCCTGAATGAACAGTCATAGTGTTGAATCACCATTTGTGTCTGCAGGACTCTCTGCAGTCTGACAACCAAACAACAGCCCAGACCAAAATGGTAAGGTAATTCAAGTTGAACTCCAAAACTATTTATATGTATGTTTGCAGATACACAATGAAGCACTTCTGAGCCTTGAGTTTGAAGATTTATTGCAGGCTTGAAGGTGGTAAAGCTTTGCGCAAATCTGATGTATCCATTCTCACACAAGGGAAGAATTCACCACATAATTATCTGAAGTATGCACTGAAAGAAAAACAACCCCTAATTCAGAGTATGTGATATTTATTTCAGACTATACAAAATATTATAATTTGGTGCTCTGAGGTTAAAGCTGAATGGAGGTAAAGTGGATTCACCCCCTGGGTAGGCATCTGCAGTGAATATGTTCAATATTTATCCAGCTAGCAAAATGTATATTGTAAATTGCACTGGATTTGGCATTTGTAGATGCAAATACATTCATACCCCTCTCTCGCCGACTGAGTGGCTCTCTGTGCAGTAACATCACTTCACCACTACAGGGCGAACTAGCAAGGTTGTCTGAAGAACTGAATAACATAATTTGATGATGGCATGTGCCTGGAACTGCTGTGACATGAATGATGAAGTTATGAATTTGAGTATCCAGGATTATATGAAATCTGTTGTATTCAAATTATGCCAGTTGAATACTGTGTGAAGAAAAAGGGGCCACAATGTTGTTGTCTGACTTGCAATGAATTCAACTTGATTCAAATGAATTTGTTATATTTGTATCAATGCAATGTTTCTATTGCTGTGTTGTGAATAGATATAGACCATCACAAATGCAGTGGCATGAATTGGGCTGTGGATTATGGTACCTCAGTGTGGTTTGGTTTAGATTTGAGTAAGATGCATGGAAGATAAAGTAAAACCCGGAAAGGGCTATGACATTCACAGCTCTTCCACCACACTGAAGTCCTTGACATGAACTGAGATATATATTTTTATACAGCATACAGTATAAACTGTTCCACTTGACACTGATAGTGTAGCACAATATAAAAGGTTATCTGTTACAGATTTTTATAGTCAGCCATAATTCCCTCTCACATTGAAAAAAAACAGGACTTTTAAGCCCCCTAAGCTTTGGGCAAACCCAAAGATTATTTATCTGTTGGCAAAATGCCTCCACTTCCCCACAAATTCCACTGACTTCAGTGTCAGACATTTATGTCATTTCATATTATACTGGGGCAAAAATAAATAGTGACAAATCAATCAGAAGAATAAATACTGGATCCCACAATGTTGAGAAAGCAGATTTGTCCAGAAACATTGCAGGTGACAACTCAGTCAGCCATAATTCCCTCTCATCTTTGGTTTATAGAAGGAGATATTGAAAAATATATTTGAAAGGTGAGTATTTAAGAATGGGAACCAAACCTGACACAAAGTTAATCACTCTGGGAAGAAATCCAGGAAGTTTACTTGTGCAGTATAGACTAATAATGCAACTATGAAATATGACATTATTTTCCCACGTCACTGAGAAAGGAAGGAAGAACCCATTGAGTCCAAATGAGGACCACGTTAAAGAGAATGCTCGCAGTTGACCCTCTGGTAATGTACAGACATACCTCTACAAGCTATTCCAGTCTTTGCAAATGGAATGTATAACAACATTTAATTCAAGTATTTCAGCCTTTTCCAATTTCATTTTGAATGCATATATGAAAGATATTAAAAGAAAAATAACCGTAATGCACTTCAATGGGAAAGTTGTTCATTTGTAAATTGCTGTTAGTCCTCTGATCTGCAAATGATAATGATACTTCTGAAACTAAGTTTCAGAATTCCATTTGAACCATGGGACAGGTATCATTCAAAATCTGTTGCAAAAGTTCAAAACATATGTGTTCAAAATTGCCAATTTGGGCCACTGAACAACGGCTTGAGAGAGAAGAATCACGAATGAGGTTTGCTTACAGGCATGGTGGCAATGAGTGATTTGGACACTGTCTTCAAGATACATTTAGTGCTATTCAGCAGATGCTAAATTAAAATGTACTAAATAAAATAATAAAAAAATTAATTTGTTTCCCATACTAGAGTGCCTTGACATTATGAAAATACACAGCAGTATAGATACATTAGTTGACAAGAACAGATAACCAACATTACATTTAATGGTATGAGGACTTTTAGAGAGAGTGCCACATTTCCAGGAAAGATTATAAGCTATAAAGCTATAAAAAGCATTTTGGAGATAATAATTAACTTGATTTGATCATAAATGCTGCAATTATACTTTCAAATCCTCTCAATTCAGTTTACCTCTTTAAATTGTGCATTCGTTACAGCAAATGACAATGCTTAAAATTCAACTAATCTAGCAATTTCCCATGATCCAAGTGTCTGGCATCTTTGACCTCATATAAACTGTGGCCTCAACAGGCTGCTGAATGTAAGATGTATTCCCATGACCCAAGAAGGGGCATGCTGCTTGAGTAGATGCCATAGGAACCAATGGACAAGCAGTGCTTCACATCAAGCCTGATCATCAGCTTTGACAATGCAAGCATAATCTGCTTGTATGTTGAATACCTTCTTGCATTTATACTGTGCAGAACAGTGACCAAGATTTCAAAGTCACACTTGTTTTGCTGGGGCATCTTCTCAGCTACCAAATTAGCATGATATCAAATAGTTAATCCATGTTAGCTTAATGATCCAGAAGTCATCTTCAGTATGCATCAGATTGGTGAATCTGCTGCAAACAGCAGGCGCCCGATTGGTCAGGAGTAGCTCTTGGATAGTGAGACCAAAAAAATCCCACCAACTGAAACGCTGCCTCTCTGTGCAATGCTACTGCCAATCATGATCAGCCTCGAGGGGCTGCCAGTCACACTTGGCACTGGCATGGTCAGAATTCAATAACAGACCATGGGGTGCATCCAACAAACTGGAGTGTCTGGAGATATTGTACATTAGTATATATTTAATTAGTTCATGCTGTAATTGATCAGTTAATGCTTTGTATAAATCAAGCTGCCGAAGCAGTTTTTTGGAAGACACAAACAATATCTCTGGCCACCGAAATCAGTGCCCTACTCTAGCGCTCTATGTGGCCAGTGCTTCAAAATCTTTTAACACCTACAGCAGATTTATAAAAGTCATAAAGTAGGACCAACTCATTTTTCAAATGCACCTCTTCACAGATGAAAGGAAATAGGCCAGTGTCTGTGCTGGAGGCAATTTATATCTGTGTCAAATAATTGAAAGAAATGGATGCTAGGGCCTCCAAACAGGTTCTGGAAGGGAAGATCAAGGAGAGAGAAGGCAGGCAGGGTCAGAAAAGAAGGAGAGAAAAGGCGAGAGGGAGGAAATGGACTACCTTAATTGGGCTTGGTTGTTTGGCAACAGAAAAAATGGGTCTAATCTATTAAATCAATTTGGATCCGCTCAAATGTATACAAAAGTTGTTGTGTCAGAAACTAATTTAGACTATATACTATAGATTTTATATATTTATATATTGTTATATTTTATCTAGTAATTGGGGTACTGCTGGCAGGAGGACTAGATGTACAGTAGACATAACAAGGTTATGTGCACTTTATTACTAGCTTGTGCACTTTGAATAAACATTTGCAGCACCTTTCCCACTATATACAGATGGGTGTAATCTATTTGCCACAAACTGCATGTTTTCACAGTACAACACAATTACATTCCATGACAGATGACTGGGTTAAGACATGCCTATACAAATAAGAAAATATGAAATATTTTGAACATTATTGACACTTGCTTTTTGCAAACAATGATTTATTATTCATTGTAGGTGCGTCATGGGCCTAATCATTTTTAGGATATTAAAAAATCTACAGTTTAATGAAACATATTTTTAAATTATGGAACCACAAAACTATGAAATTTGTAGCTATAGAGAACAGACAGAATTAAATGTGATACATTTTTCGTTGCTTTTCTAAATAATGCTTAAAATGCTTAAAATAATTAAATTACAATACTATTTTGTCATTATACAGTTATTCAATTTGAGCTGAATAAAACATATATATGCATGTACATTTTCCTGAGCACTGTTTCATAAATTGGTGCTGAATTGCATGTAATTAGCAGTCATTAATTTACTAATTGAGATGACTCGGGCATTGCAATGGAATTACATTTAATATGCATTCAACAGATGGCTTTATGGGGAAGCTGTATTGGCATCTTGCCACTAGAAGACTGAATTCCAGGCTTAAGACTCCAGTTATTAAAAACTCAGAGCTCTAGTTAAGTTAAAATCACTTTTCTTAATCAAGTAGCATTGGTAATGCCTTGAATTGGAATTAACTGTAATGTTGTTGTTAAAGTATTGACTACTTCTGAAGAAACATTTCTGTCTTATTAAAGTGTTGTCACTAACTGGATTTTTATGTACACACACAATCCTCAAGTGTGGCAGAACTTACTTTAGTCTCTTATGTAAAGGCATTGTGCAAAAGTCAGATGCCAGCTGCCTATCAGCTGGATTGATGTGTATAGGTAGGTAATTCCCTCCAAAAATGCTCAGTATGCTCCCACAACACTTGGCCTTTTCCATTTAATTATAATCAGTGTTTTCAATGCACTTGCCTTTGAACCAGTGACTAAATTTGCACCCTACATGCCACACACTACTATGTATAGAGCTAGAGCCAATTGGAGCACTGTACCTTTTACTAATGACAATGGGACGACTGAACTTTGGGCACCTAGCCTGTTATTGGGAGGAACAAGGAACCCTGGGAAAGCAAGTTTTAATTGGTGGGACAAGAATAACTCTATTCTGCTACTGCTGATGCTTGGACATTGTCAGCTGATGACATGGTGTGACCTCGAACCTGAAAATGCAGGGCCCAGTCTACACTCATGGTGAGTATCTTTGCCAACTTAGTTACTTAGGACCCCCCACCTAAATGATTCAATATGATATCAATATTAGAAACATAATCTCACAATGAAACACATTGAACTGAAAAGCTCTAGTCATCCTCTGCATTACCGGCAAACGATCTTCTTCCATTATTTCTCTCTGCTCAGCATGTTTCACTGTTGGACTTAAGATTTAGCACAGTGAAAGATAATTACACATTACGGCCATTTAGTTTCCACAAATTTAGGAAAATCCAATTGAAGGTAATAAAGCCTACACTGCAAACATGGTGGGTGGAATAGTGGCAATCAAAACCGAATGCTCTTTAGGAGCTGTAGCTCTTTTGAGCTCAATGGAAGAATTAAAATAGGAGAATTGATAAATGTGTTTGAGGCAGGCATACTGGTGCACAATGATGAACAAATACTCAACTCTGTTCGGTGGTGATACAGATGAGGCGTTTGTTCGCCCATGCTCCAGAATATGGATCAATGCCAGTTCATTGACAATTTATCAATGAACAATTAACAATGGAAGAAAATAGATTAAATGCCCCAAATATGCTTCTATTTTAATGTGTTTCTACACGATTCTTTGTGTCTTTAGGTGATCAGACAGCTTTCAAATTTCATTTCCCAAAATCAACTATTTTTACATTTTTTGAATATCCATTCATTGATTCTAATCTAAAGCTTTAGCAATGACATCATTTAACATGCATCATTTAATCATTTAAAGAAAAAAATAAGAATGGTAACCATGATGTTGTTTTCCTTAAAGATTTAATACTTGAGTAAGGGCCCTTTTCAGAGTTGGCTGACTTAAGCACCTGCTTAAGTCCCTCCAGTTAATACATTTGTGTGGGAAAAGTTGTTTGTATTCAGACTTCTGCGACATACATGCTTAACTCTGAAATTAGGCGGAGCACCAAAAAAATGTAAATGTTTTTTTTCTGAAAACCTGCCCTCTGATAGGCAACTGTGGAATCAGATAACAGTGACGGTGGGCTCTTTGGGGCAGTGTAAACGTAATATACAATAAAACATCAAATTTAAATACAAAAATTACAAACTGAATTACAGAGACCTGTGAACCCAAGAAAAAGCTAAAATTGCCAAACACAAGCAAACAAACAATATACAATACAAACAATAGCCAGGTAGTGGCACGCTACTTATTCAACCTTTTTTTCTTGAGCCAGCATAACTTCAGAATAGTCAAAATAGCAAACATCTCCAGAAACGCCTCTATTTTTGGGAAAACCCATCCCTAGATGCGTAACTTGCCAGGGGCCACCTAAGTCTATAAATAAATTCAAAGTCTGAACATGAACAAACAAGTAAGTTGCATAATTTTTGACTTATCTCCACATAGCTAAACTCTGGATTGGGCTCTACATGAGTAATTCTACAGGGATAAATAACAGTCAACATTTAAGCAGTTCTGTGTGGCTCAGTAGATAAAGCTTGAGGCTGACAATGCTTAGGTTGTGGGTTTGATTCCAATTGGGGCCACATATACTGAAAAATGTATTAATTCATTACTAATACAGTATTAAGTCAATATGGATAAAAGGGTCTGCTAAATGGCATATATTATATATTATTATATTTATTATATACTATTATTAGCATTATTATTATTATATTAGGTACTACATACAGTATAATTATATTTGCTAATTTAATATTGGCCTGCTGCCCTGCAGCTTGAGGCATCCTACTAAGCGAAGACTGTGAGATCTCCAATCTGTCAGCAACCCCCTGATGAAAGGTTCCTATTGCCCAAAAAGTGTGAATAACCAAATCTCCTGACACATAAACATCTCTTTAACCTTCCAAATTCAATTTCTCCTTCAATACTCTGAATTGATTCAAACAAACCATAATACAAGTGAACATCAAATAGTTTACATCTCACCTGAGCAGCTGGGGTTCCACAAGGCTTCACATTAGGCCCATCTCGATTCAGTCTGTATAATTATGATCTTCTGTGGGGTTTGGTACTGATATACAAATGTAGAAAATCAGTGTACCCAGATGGCAGTCACTCATTTTTTGTGTATTGCCAAGGGGCTAACAAATGATCATGGCAGAATTGGTCAGTTCCACACGTAATCTTCAACACAAGCACAAAGTCATGCACACTATGCATAATAAAATGCCTCTAAAACATTTTCTTAATTTATTTTGATTCTTAGATTTAGATGAACTAAGTGTAGCATACTTATGTTTTCAGTAAAGGTAGTGTAGACTTTAGCATGCTTCTCTCAGTTGCAGTGGACAAAAAGCTCAAACAATTCTATATGCCTTTTTGAAGAAAAAAAATAAATAAAACTACAGTAAAATTCAAATCTAAGGTCACTCAGAAGTGAGTGTTTATCTGGTCATCGAGGTAAACACAAAAGAACATTAATACAATAAAAAGTTACAAAAACATATTGTGTTTTTTTTTTTAAGTCAGTGTTTTGTGTGGCCTCCCTTAGAATGCAAAACTGAAGCAATTCGCTTTGGTAGACTGCCGTGTATTTTTTTCAAATAGTCCTGTGGTAAATTCTTCCAAGCTTCATGCAGGATTTGCCATAACTCTTATTTTGACTTTGGCTCCTTTTTGTTATTTTCGCTGTCCAAGTGATCCCACACAGCTTCAATCATGTCACCAATCTAATACTGTGAGTGTTCCATCTGCACACTTCCACTCCAAGTAGGTCTTAATCGTGTTTGCAGTGTTATTGTGGTGAAAGATAAAGTTTTTGGCAATCAGTCGTTTTCCCGAAGGTACAGCATGATGAATCAAGATCTGTTTATATTGGCCTCCCGCGTGGTCTAGTGGTTTCAACATCCGATGCTGGCCACGGCGACTGGGGTTCGATTCCCCGTCGTGCCAGAGTCGGCTCTGGCCAGGAGTGCCATCGGGGCGGCAATTGGCTGTCCGCCCCAGGGAGGGGGGAGGGAAGCCAACACAGTTCGCTGCGCACAGGAGTGGTTCTGGGGTATCGGAATTACAGTCAACAGCTCGGCGAGTGCTGTCTCTGAGGAGGCAGCGCTTCCGCCTTTGTCACTGCCGGTCACAGAACTATGGCAGTGAACTACGAGGGAGGGGATTGACTACCAAATTGGGAGAAAAACGGGGTAAAATCGAAAAAAATGTTTATATTTCCCAGAATTCCAGCATAATTCCATCAATTTTGACCATATTCCCTACACCGTTGGCTGAAATGCATCCCCAGACCATGACAAAGCCACCACCGTGTATCACAGGAGGCTGCAGACAGGCATCAATGTACTTCTCACCAGCTCTTATTCTGACATACTGGCGTCTTTGTGAACCAAATTTGGACTCATCGCTCCAAAATAATTTCTGCCACTGGTTGTCACTCCATGTTTTATGGTCTTTCATGTATTGCAATCTCTTCTGCTTGTAGCTTTTCCGCAAGAATGATTTCTTAGCTGCAACACGTCCTATAAGATCATTTCTTGTAAGACGTCTTCTCATGGTCGAAGCATGTCCTTTAGTGCCAGATGCTGAGAAAGCACTTCACTGGATTTCCTTCTGTCTCTCAAGGAAGTGACCTTTAAGTACTGTTCATCAGATGCAGACAGATTTTTGGGTCTTCCACTGCGTTTTCTGTCTTCAACTTGCCCAGTTTCTTCAAATTTCTTTATGACAGCTTGAACATCACATCTTGAAAAGATGGTTAGGTGGGATATTGCTTCCTAGGAATTGCCTTATTGATGCAAAACTACAGTAGGCTGCGTTTTTATTCACACCCCTGATAAAGATGAACAAACAAACAAACAAACAAACAAACAAGTAATGAGGTATATTTTATGCTCAAAATATTCAGAAAATTCCAAACCTACATTACTAATACAATAGTAATTCAGAAAAATATTTTATTAACATTTAATTGAATTTTTTTTCTTTTTTTCCAGAAAACTTCTGCATCACAATTATTCATATCCAACAAAAGTTCATTGGAAGGTTATGGAACTATACAGTGGCCTACAATGGTTTCTTGTTTCCCTTGGGTATAAAAAGGAGGGAAAACACGTTTGAAATACTGTGGTCATCTATCATCCTGGTTAAAGGCAAAGAATTCCCAGATTCAACTGATTCAGAGTTGCTTGTCTGTTCTGCCTTGCATCTCGATCCAATGCACGGACATCACGGTCAAGGAGCAAGAACTCCTTCAGTTGAGAATGTCTTTCCCTTAGACTTTTATGCCAACACCACCTTACCCATTGTCCCTCGTGACACATCAACAAGTTGAGCAGTCTTTGTCACTGAAGCTCCTGCCAAACAGGCCCCAACAATCACCCGTCTTTCAGTCATTGAGATCAACTGGGCCTGCCCAGCATTTTTGTACATGACCCTAAGCATGATGGGATGTTAATTGTTTAATTAACTCAGGAACCACACCTGCTTTCAATATACTTTGTATCCCTCATTTACTCTGTTTTTCATTTATTTTGGCAGTGACCTTATATATATACATCTGTCATAATTTGTAGCTCTTCTTCCTATCATTTCCTGATATCCAATATTTGGCCACTGTAAGATATTCATAGGTAGACAGGGACAGGATATTTGAGGCTCATATTCAAGGCTCTCTGCTGTCATCCAGTGGACATTTTTTAGAGTACATTAAGATACCTTGCTAATATTCATATAATTCCCTTATCAGTGAATGCCATTATGTGAGAATGTTCAATTCTGTAATACTGTTTGTAACAAACATTATGAACTTAACTGACCTTTGTGAAACACTGTTTGCAATTCTGGACACACAGTACACGAGGGAGCTCTAGAAAAATCTATATTAGCAGGCACCTTCACATATCTCATGTTAGTGCATTTTGATGCTGAAAAACACCAATATTTGCTGTTTTTGTCTACATGTCTACATTATATGCTTTAATGTAAGAATTGTTACCATGAGCTGAGTGGAAACATCCCATCCCTGAAAGTTCCAGTCTTGTATTTATGTCCAAGGCTCATACTCTAAATATATGTTTTAAAAACACAGTTTGCATGTTTAAAAAATATATATTTTGCTTGATTTTGGAGATCTGCCATACACTTGTAGTAGTTCTTGAAACCCATTTGCCATGGCTCTTACCTGCCTCCCCTATATTGTTGTGAGAGTGATCACAGTCACATTTAATAAAGCCATTCATACAAGCTGAAAGGGGCTCTATTGATGTTCCGATGGTTTGGTGGGTGCAACATGCAGATGTGATTGCCAATTGGGTAGCTCATGACTCCTTCATTCTGGCCCACACTGTAATTTCAGAGGGATGGCCATCTGTTGCTGCTTAGTGGGGTTAATAACACCCCATTAAATACACCGCCGGGCTGGCGGATAGCGTAGCAGTCTAATGCACCACACTTTGGCTGGTCCGGTGTGGTGTACGCTGCCTGTCTGGGACGCGGTTCGAAACCCGCGTCTCTACCAGACCGGCCCTGGTTGTCAGGCCCGATCGGAGGCGGCATTTGGCTGTCCGCCTCCGGGGGAGGGTGAACCGGCACGAGTCCGTCGAGGAGCAGGAAAAGGCGTCCGTGGTAGAATTCTGTCTTGGAAGAGGCGGATAAATCGGCCCGGAAAGAGTGTCTCGACCCGGAGGACGGGCGGCGGACTTGTGGGGGAGGGGAATTGAGATAAATAGAGGGTATAATTGGCAACCAAATTGGGAGAAAAACTGAAAACATAATAATAATAATAAATAAATAAATAATACACCGCCAATGATGTGGTACATTTTTTTACCCACACTTATATGACAGCAAGCTTTCAATCAATAGAAATGGATGCCAGTGGCATGGTTATGAGTGAAGGTTTTAAATACTCAAAATGCTAGAGATGTTCGAACAGGTCAGAAGTCACACTACAATTCAGCCTATCAGATTATACAGATCTGCACATTTCAATTCAGTTATTCAATTCGAAGCTCATTATTATGGGTAAACACATAATAAAAGTTATCTACTTGCCAATATTCTAGGCATGCCATTGTATTTTGAAAAGTTATTGCCACTTTTGGACACAAAAATTTGGTTTAGACAGAAATAAATTGCAAGTCTACCACTTATCCATCAGGGGGCAGCAGAGATTAGCCATGAGCATGATCCAACATTTGCTATTGCACAGACCAAAAGAATATATCTCTAGAAGGTAGAAAAGTGATCTATTTCTCCAGCATTGTATTCACCTTATTGATTATACCCCTTTCTTTGATCTGAGAATATATTTCAACATGCACATCGACCATTGGCATCAGCTCATTGTATTTCAGTAAAATGTTTGTTCAGGAAAAATTAAATCGATATCGATTAAACATCACAACTGTAAATCAGAAGGCTGATTATATATATACTTAATTAGGTAAGGTTTAAATCGCCCTCCTCAGGATATCAACACCAGTGGAGTGCTGATATACTGTACACACGGCTAAGTAATCATGGATTTAACTCAAAAAATATGTTTTAAGGAAGAGATCATGGTTGACAAAAGCCAAAAAGGCCTGCTAGGATACCATAACTATGTTGGTGTACCTCAAACAATGTAGCCGACTCACCACTGGGCAGGTTACTGAGGATTCTATCAAACTTTATTTGTTCTTGAAAGTATTATTGATGAATCTCAGTAAGATTTTATGAAGGGCAGACATATTAAAAACAACATTAGGCTAGTCTTGGACATCCTTGACTACTCCGATCTTATTACAGATGATGGTTTTGTTCCTTTCCCAGAGTTCTATAAAGCTTTTGACACAATCGAAAATCAATTCATTCTCAAAGCGCTTGAAGTTTTTGGGTTTGGGAGCTTCTTCACAAACACAATTTAAACTCTATAAAAATGGTAATTGCTCTATTCAATCGCGTCATGGCACTACCTGAAGATTCCAGTTAAATCTGTCAGGGCTGCGCAATCTCTCCTTATTTATTTTTGCTAGCAAAGCAGCTTCTCTCAACATTTTTAGAAGTTGATCCCTTGGAAGGTATTACCATTGGAAATCAGACCATAGCTATAAGTCGACTAGCAGATGAGGAGACTCTTTTTGAAGAATAAAGCTGAAATGATTAAAGCCATCAGAGCTCTTGATTTATCCAGTCTTCACCTCGGTTTAAATATATGTGGGCTTCTTCCAGTGAGGAACTGCACAGATAGATCCAGTAAGTTGGTGGAATAAGGGCAGTGGGGATGGACACAATAAATTCCATCCAGCAAGGAGGATGTCACCATTGTTAATGTGGCCACATTGAGAGTTGTAAGAACATTGTTGTTACATCCATACAGTCATTCCTGAAAAGCATTAAAGAGAGGAAATGACATTCCAGATATAGACAGATTTAAATGTCCGTCTGCAAAGGGAGCATCTGCTTAATTATTATTATTATTATTATTTATTTTTTTCATTGAGGGTTTCTATATCACATCCTGAGATGTAGTCCTCGGGCACATCAAGGACAAAGACCATATTTTCTTCCACAGAAAAGCCCACAAAAAATAATGCCTGATTTGAGGATTTGACCCTGAATTGGAGTGGACCTTTCATTCGTAGAGGTGCCCTGTCATAATCTTGGCAGTGAGCATCCGTGATTTCTGCTTCTCTCCTTTAGCACCGGGGGGGTGGTGGGGGGGGGGGGGGGTTATGACTGAAAACAACATTATCCCTTAGAATTGTCCCGTCAGCTCTTAGACTTTCACAGTCACATACAGTGTAGGGCAGACCCACCGGAGGCAGTGGGTGGCTAGGATTACAAACATAATGAAAAGGAGAACGAACACTGTCGGTGTAAGAGACACTGTGGTGAAGGAAAGCATGAATTATCTATTACATTGTCACTTGTACCTCTCTATACAGTATTTAAATGAAATGAATATCACACACCATTGTTTTCTTTGTGGAATCATATGTAACCATTTTAGAACGGCTTCAGGGTAATGGAGATATTTGTGTCACTTCTTATCTTGGGAAATGTAATATTTAAATATCTGATACATACATGTGCACAAGGTCAGCTCCCAAGGGGGCTCAGTTTGTAGAGGAGCCTAGGAGGAAATGGCTGGCCCTAAAGTTGAGCCCTTACAGGTCACCAGCTTCACTTACATGGGCGCAGGTGACACAGTGGCAACTTGAGAGGCAATACTGAGATATTAGTTCTGAGGATTAGAGATATTACCATATATACTGGATTAAAAGATGCACTGGTTTATTTAGGGCACAATGATTTTAGAAGAAAGTGATTATAAAAATATTTTGTTATTTTCTCGGTTATTTACTCGAATTATAATCAGAATAAGCATCAACGAAGCAGAAAATAACATTTGTTGGATAACAGAATATAATTATATTGTTATTACAGAAATAAATAAACCTGGATTCAACTTTTAGTTCATTTTGCTTTGTTGACAAACTGTATCTGTGCAGTTGGACTAAATTAACATTTTCACAAACCTAGTCTATTGTTTGTACTATTGTAAACTGTTTGTTTACTGTAAAAAGCAAATGTTTGTTGTAAAGGAATTTGTCATGACCGTAAGAAGAAGTGATATCCCTTAATAAACAAACTGACTCATGTCTGACACCGAATGCTGTTTTTTATACTTTTAGAGAAAGAAAAAAACATACCAGAAACTGTTTTACTGTACCATTTAGAAAAAATGAGCAAAATGGCTTTAAACTAGAGCCAAAGGAAAGATTCCACTTTGTGTGGACAATAAAGTTATTCTATTCTTTTGTGTATGTTCAGGCCTTTTAGACCAGAACTGAAGCTTTCCCAGCTGCTGCATGGTAGATACGTATACTGGGGATAATTGGATATTTAGGCCACATTACTCACAAATAGTACATGTCCTGAAACACACACACACATTAGCACATAATGGATAAAAATGGCTGTCATGCAGAAAGGGAATGATATGTTGGTTCCTTGATGGCTGGCAGCCATTATTTCATTGACTTCCTCTTCATCACTCAGTGCCCATTTCTATTGAAGCACAAAACAAAAGAGATTCACACAGTCAAAGTGTGTTTACATAGGTGAGAAAAGCTTGCATACATTCTGAATATGAGGCAGCGCAGGAGGTCTAAGGAGAACTTGGGGGTGTCCATGGAAAAAAAAAAAAAAATCCTCTTGTCTAAACCCGAGAACGTCCTGCTCCATAATGGAAAAAATGTGATCGGTGATTCATTCTGATTCACCAAGTTAGATCCCAGCTGGGTCATTTGATATGATTTGTGGAACAGCTGAAACATTCTCCTTACCAGACCACCACTTTAAATCAGTGGTGTCCTCCCAAAAGCAGTACTTTGCACCTTTTCTTCAAGTTTACAATTTGGATATATAAACTGATAGCCCCCTCTGGGTTATGCTCATGCCATATCCTTGCTTCAGTAGCAGCTGCCGGCTCTAGAACCTTATGAGGCAGGTAGAAGATGAGAGCCAGAAGTGGGTGGATTCATGACAACATCGTCAGTTAAAACTTTTGAAACTTCACTGATAAAAAACAGAAAACAAATGTAGAAATGAGGGCTGTCAAAGTTAACACGATAATAATGCGTGAAAGCAGCAATGGATAAAGAAAAAGGTATTTTGAATGGCAAGTTCAGCGACAAAGCCCTGCCAGAAGTTATTTGCAGTTACTGTCGATGTTGAGTTACCACCGGAGTACATCTAGTCTCAAATACCATTTGCTAGCCAAGGACACAGCTAATGCAGACAGCCCCGTTAGCCCCGAAACGTCTCGCTTGCGGCAGACCACGCTTGATAGTGTGCGAGGGAAATCCCTGGACAACTCTACAAGCAGCAAGCTTTCAACAGCAATAGCTAAATGGGTGGCTACAGCTTGCAGGCCAATTAACATTGTGGGTCTGCGTGAAATAATTCAGATCGCATCCATCGACTGCACTTATGAATTGCCTTCGAGAGCCACCACTGTATCGAAGATACACAACTTGTATGAAGACCAGAAAGCAAAAGTATCGGAGGAATTGGGACAGACTACGATGGTTACGCTCACCGGAGACTATTGGACTTCACTCAGCAATCACAGTTACCTCGGGGTAACAGCGCATTATTTTGATGAGCAGTGGCAACTTCGGTTGCATGCTTTGACTGTTATGAAGACAGAGGAGAGGAATTTTGCTGAAGCGTGCACCGATCACTTTATGCAAGTAGCCAAACAGTGGAACATTGAACATAAAGTCAGCACAATAGTGCCCGCAACATGATTGCAGTGGCACGGCAACTCCCATTTGAAGAAATAGAAGTATAGCCTAACTGTTGTATCCAAAGAAATGGAAGTATAGCCTAACTGCAATATCCTAGTTTGAGTCCTAGCTCTGTATTATACTCCCTTTCCACTGTTTCCTTCTCACTTTATTTATTGTTTGTTTTATTTTGTATCATTCTGTTTTGATCCCACATAGCAGAAGGGAATGTTTTTGTGAGCCTTTATTTTCCCCATGTGAGGTTGGACACAATTACATTGTGTGATTTGCAATGTGTCTGTTGTTACAATGCAATCCATCGTTTTGTGTTAATGCTTTAAAAAACTAGATGTTTTAGTGAACCTTTATAGGCGTAAAGTTGGACACACTACATTGTGTGAGTACTCATATTACTAAGTAATGTTAAATTAAATTTAGCAGGTCAATATGCCCATCTGTTGTTGCCTGTTGGGCTTGAGTTTGCCATGTTATGATTTGAGCATATATATATATATTTTTTTACCTTTGAGGGTTTCTGGACAATATTTGTCATTGTTTTGCATTGTTAATTGATTTCCAATAAACATACATTTTTGCATAAAGCAAGCATATTTGTCCACTCCCATGTTGATAAGAGTATTAAACACTTTAAGGCACATTTTGAACAATTTGCGATTAATCATGATTAACTATGGACAATCCCGCGATTAATCGTGATTAAATATTTTAATCGCTTGACAGCCCTAGTGGAAATACAATATAAATATGAGGATATAATAACCATGGGTGCACATAAGTGGTATGCCAGTACACATTCCACGTCTTCAAATGTTAATTCCGTACCAAGCAAGACAAACTTTTGAAACATACGCGACTTTAAGTTTGATCAGTCCATCACTGGTAAGTTAATTAACTTAGTTAGATAGTTTGTTAGTTAATTAAGTTACCAGTGATGGACTGATCAAACTTAATGTTGCGTATGTTTCAAAAGTTTGTCGCCTTGCTTGGTACGGAATTAATGTTTGAAGATGCGAATGGGTACTGGCGTGCCACTTATATGCACCCCTGGTAATAACAATGAAATGCAGATTCTGAAGAGGATATTTTGGGTTAATGTTTGACCCCCAAAATTGATGGATTATACATTTGAAGACAAAAATGGGTCTCAGAAACTATAAACCTGGCATGTTACTTTCATTTAAATATATTTAATATATGACACACTATTTTCTTTTTCTTATTGACACAATACTTTTGTTAGGCTTCCGGAGATCAGGGCCCGTATTCACAAAGCATTTTAAGGGTAAAAGTTGGTCCTAACTGCGCAATTTAAGAGCAACTCCTAAATTTGGGGGATAAGAATATTTCACAAAGGGTTTGAGAGCTAAAAACAGCTCCTAAGTCCAGGAGAAGTTAAAAGCAGCCAAGAGGACTTCTAAGTCGCTAAAGACCTACTCACAGCGATCCGAAAATCTGCTGCGGCCGGCAATCGTTGTCGCAATCGCGTCAACACTGGAGATATTGAATGATACAGAGCTCATAAAAGGTACCGCCTCAATCGCGAGGGTATTATATATATAATATTATATATATTATATATAGATACCCTCTGATTGTTTACAAGATGCAGACATGTAACCAATTGACTAGTCAGTATTTTTGGTTTCATGTTAAATCAGTGACACGTAGCCTACATTTGTATTTTAGAATCTTTATTAGAATATAATAGGGTGCATCGGATCATTTTTCGGATCAGCAAAAAAAAAAATAACGGGACCAAAGGCACGTTTTGAATGAATGAATGATAATTTCAGTTTTTCAATGTAAGTTATTTCACTAAATCTTTATTCGAAAATTTCACAAAATACATTTTTAGATTCAGTACACCTTAGGCGATTTAACTAGGGTGGTTTTATGCCTGAATTAATTTAATAAAAAATTAAAAGATCGCTAATGTTTCTATTTGATTTAATTCGGTCGCGTTTCTAAAAACCTGCCTCCCAGAAAGTAATTTAGTATGAAAAACAAAGCAAACCAAAACATACCATGGTTGTCTATCTCTTCACTGTAACTCTGCATCGAGATTTAGGGAATTGTTACTGTAAAACGTAACAGCGGCAGAAAAACTATTTCTCTATGATGACCCATCCCCTATATCAGCCAATCGCTCTGGGCATTTTGAGTAAGCTCGTTCATGAGAAACAACGTCATCCCTAGCAACGACGTCAACCCCGCCCTCACTCTTAGCTAGGAATTCCTTAGTATGAGTTTGTCTTTGCAGCTTTGTGAATAGGTTTTAAGGTGGGACTCCTAACTAAAAGATTTTAGTGCGATTTAGAAGTACTCCTAGTGGTAAGATAAAATGCCCAGGGCCGGTTTGTGATTTATCAAAAATCTTAAGAGTTACACTTATGACACCTCCTAAGAGATTACTTTGGAGTGAAATTGCTCTTCGCTTAAAGAGGTTGGTAAAACGTAGTTATCAAGCAGCTCACACTTTCTCTTAAGAAAGTCTTCAAATATTCTCAAGAGTAGCTCGTAAGTGTGTTTTTGCGACAATGAGGGGTGCCGCAAATTAAAAGATTAAGATGAGGTCATCAATCGATGAAATTACAAAGAGGAAGAAGTTGGGTTGCCAACCATAACTTTGTGGTTTTACTGACATGGCTAAGTTGGACTAAGTACTATACATATTTTTTTACTGAGACCCATATATCGGTCTTAACAAGTGTGAAAATAAAGAAAATTATACTCATGCTGAGGTGCTGCTTTTGTGGTCGTACATCATAATATTTGCAGCATTTATCATTTCTTTAGTGGGTCGGAAGCTTTTGCTGTCTTTGACAGTTTTAACAGTCAATATTCCATTCAGGTACATTGGCCTATCTATGCTCTTCATCAAACTTTAGTTGAACAAAATGTTCATAACTAGGAGGAAAGTTTGACACCATCAGAAATTTAGCAACAAAGAAAGTATAGGGTGATCGAAAAGTCTCTATGCAGTAGTTATACTGCGGAGAGACTTTTCAATCATTCTGTAGTAAACGGAACATTTTTGTGGACAGAAACTTTTTTACAGATTTACGGACAAGGTGAAATTAAGAATTGTTTTAAGGACGGTTGTCAACCCAGGGAAGAACCAATCTGCTTTTGGAAAATCTGTATTCTTTGTTGGTCAACACAAGTTGGTCCAATAAAGTTAAACAGACCCTCATTATAAAAGATGCCTAATTGGCTAATGTTAGGCTAAGTAAAAAAAAGGATTTAAAAAGAAAACCGAATTGAACTGTAGAGTAGGTAGACTCGAAAAAAGAAATAATTAAGGGAAAATATAGCCCCACACAACACAACGACAAAAGTCGTCATAAAAAAGAGGCATGGAGTCAGATCGAAGACAACAAATGCAAGCTTTGCCTCTGCCATTCGGAGCCCGGAGGAAAGAGGAACAATGGTACAATGTTCTATCCAAAGCACGTCAGGAAAATCTGCGCTTTCAAGAAGGCAACATCTGGCAATGGTTCGTAGTCTTATTTATTTATTTATAAGGCACATTTGTTTCATATTTCAATGTTGCTGATGAACAACAACAGTTATTAAAATTATTTTGACCGCAGTGTTAACATAACTTTTTAAATATGGCATATCTGCCATAACTGCGCTACTTCTCAAAGTTGCTGGTCATATTACATCCCGCACAAGATCAGTGGCAAAGATGATTCCCTGACAATCTAGGCGATAAAGTTTGATTAACTGTGCACCATCAAACATTTCTAAAACATTCTTCCTGTCTTGGAAGGTGTGCTCCGTCTCCGCAACTGTGCCGTCTTGCCTACTCCTAGCCGTGTTAAGAGAGCTCCAGAGGTCTCTTAAATATCTGACAATTTAAGAGTACTTTTAAGTCCAGAGAAATTTGATAAATCACTTTTATTCTTAAATTTGAGTGTAGGAGTAAAGGTCCCCAATTTCTACACTTGAGACCAATTTTTTACTTTGAGTGGCTTTATAAATATGGCCCCTGCATTATATCAAGACAAGTATGGTCTGAAAATCTAAATAATATGATCTTAGCAGAAACCACATCTAGTAAATATACAGACAAATAGGTTTTATCTCTTTATAAATAGTACTGGAATCCATATCGGTGCCTTCATGGATGCAAATGGAATCGGAGCCCCTATAGTATATTCAGGCTGTTTTACTTTTACATTTATGGTACACAAAGGAACACTAAACAAATGCACTGTTTTGGCACATACACCAGACATGATTTGCTTTCACAAGATAATCATATTAGAAACATTGCAAGGTGATAATGTAAAGAAGGTTCCAGTGCTTAGTTTGGCCCAGTATCCTGGAAAGCTGGATACTGAAGAAATAATTTGTGATGTATTATTCTGTAGACAGATGGGCTGTTGGTCTTAAGGTATGTTTTACATCCCTCTGTGTAAGCTTATGTTTTGGAAGGCAGTTTAAGACTGGGGAATCCCTTGGATAGAAGGACCATAATATGTCATTAAGATAGCATAACCAGTTAAAATGTACATTTAAGAAAGTGTCGGATAAAATATTTTGTCCCTGAAACTTGGAACACTTGTATTTTTCCTCTCCACTGAGAACAAAATATCTTTCAATGTTATTTAGCTGAATTGACAAACAAACCACTGAATTTTGTAACTGAATGCTGATCTGAACTTGTGTTTTACATTTTACTTGTGTTTTACAAATTCCATTTAAAAATAAAGTTCCATTTACTTAAACTGCAGTTTGAACATCTACAAAAAAAGATGCCAATAGAATATATAGACCTATTCAGAGACTACACTAAACAAACTTAAAACTTTTACTCTTAAAACTGAAATATTTTGTCTGCATATGTTTTGCTTAGAAATGTGAATCAACTTCTTCGAAAGTTTTTAGATAAACAGAATTATACATTATTATATAGTGAAAGGTAGGACGGATACCATAGAGTGCTATTACAAAACCATGTCTCTTTGCATTTGGGTTGAAATCTCTGTGTAACTATATCACAGAAAAGAACTGCCAAATGACTTCCACTTGCGTGATTAATAGCACATTAATGTATTTTGATAATATTATAATTGTTTTGACATTAATCACACCAATTTCTCAATGACAGACAGCTCAGAACTCAGAAGTTGCATGGATAATTTCTATATTGCACGCTACCTTTCCTTTTATTTACATGAAAAAGGCCAGAATGGCTCTGTATATGTATTTTCAGTTGGCTCGACGTGATTGTGTGAGGAGCATTACCACACATTCAAAATCATCACCAGAGCTCTGCTATAATAACTCACACATGGTGATGATGAGGTCATCACAGCCCAAGAGCCAGGGTCCTGTCTTTCACTTTTAGGCATTCTGATTTGAAACCCCCGATGTCCAGAAAGAGATAAAAGTTCATCTGAGATAATGACGTTCTTTGCTGCTGGAACACTGAATTCAATTCAAAGTTTGAGTATTTTCATTTTTCATATATTAGAGTAATTACATTTTTCATATGTTAAGGTAAAGGATGGCATATCCATCAGCACACACACTTAATTCATTGGATACCCGTATTGTCAACTTGAATCGTCTATTAAAAATAACATATCTGTGATCTCCAGAAAATGTTGTTGGTTCACTAAAAAATTCAATACAGGGCATGCTAATCTTAGGAGAATGACTTTCAGTTGTCAAATAATACAGCTTTGACCAAAGAAGGGGAGGTTCTGTGATCAATTGCTACTAAATCAAATACACTGCACTGGACAGTAATTGGATGTGATGGTCAGCAACATTTTGGATCAAATAACTCCAGAAACAAATTTATACCTGATTTTAGGTCACATGTATGCCCATGTAAGGCACATGCCCATAAAAAACCCCACAAAAAAGATAAAGCCACATTTACATCAATTAGGTGCGGTTGATTAGATGTGTTGTACTTGGCACTTCTTGCAGTGCGACAGCTGGTAGAGATTGTGAGTTGTTGTGGCAACCTGGTATAAATACTAGGTTTCTACTCTTTGAGTCTCACTCTGATGAGTGGAACTTTAAGGGGAAGAGGCTTCAAAAACATCAACAACAGGCCAGCAGCAACATGGCCAGCAATGAACAACAGGCGCCAGGTGATGGCACCAAAAATGCTTTCTTCATCATCGACTCGCTCCAAATCCGCTTTTCAGCAACTTATCCCAGTTGCAAGAATGCCAAATGGAAATATCAAGTAAGCTTTGTCAAGTAAGCTTTGCGAGTAGCTGACCTCATGTGAATTTTTAATATTTGTATTCTCAATATGATTATCAAATATACAAGCTAATGTTTGCTTCCATAAGACTTCCTGCTGTATTGCAGTAATGATGTGTATGTGCATATTCTTTACTGTAATTGTGAGTGGTTCCCCAAATGGTTCCTCCAAATATAGATGCCTACTCTATCTTCCTTAAAAAATTGCATCAAATGGACCCCAAAAATAACTAGATGAAATGTAGAAAATGTTGGCTTGAGAGATTTGTCATTTTTTGTCACATCAACAATTCATATTTATTTTAGTCATAATAAATTTTTTGTGATTAGGTACACTTAAGCATCTTCTGTAACAATTCTTCATAAACCTCTTTAAGAATACATTGTTTTCCAATTTTAATTAGCCATGAAGAAAGCTGGGGCTTTGAGGTTGCAGTTGTTTTATATTCAATATCTTGCTCACAGCATTTGGCTCTTTATATTTAATTCACTCCATGGATGCCCCAGACAGGAAAAATAGTCAGTTCCCCCACACCACTAAACAACCATCCCAAGTGGTTTCATGTTCCCCACCGCTCCATGAAGGATTACTTTACCATTCAATGTTACTTGACTTATGCATACCAAAGAACTGACCAGACAAAACAATGCTGAATTATAATTGCACTTTTTTTAACTTTAGATGTGGTGGGACAATGTTTTGCACAATAAAAAGTCTCACTGACCTATGCCCATTGGATGTATTTTCCATGCCCCCGCCCTAGCGAATCGTGTTCTCGTTTTCTTCTCTTTATTTGTCAACGATTTTGGGGTCTTTTCCAAGAACATTTTTCAACAGAGTCAAGAGAACAAGATAAATAACTACCCACCGTCCCTCCTGACCCCACGCCCTGTCGAGTGCTCTCTTTTCGATATTGTTCACAAATAATCATTCAGATACAGCCTGTTTTCAATGTGAAGGCAGGCTAGGCCATAATACTCTCTAAATCCCTCTCCGAGCATATCAGCAAAGCTGATGTCATCGTAATGGCTTCCAACAGACACTCAGCGATAAAGGCAAACAGAGAGAAAACGTTTCCCTTGTATTTATTAAGTGCTTGCTGCTGGACAATGACGCAATGGAGAAGTCAGAAATACATTATCGGAGTGGCACTGCATGTTCAGTCTGTTCTTTCCTGTTATTTATTTGAGGTCATTCTGCTAGACTTTCTCGAGCACCTTTGACAATAGAAATCCATATGTGAGCTTCTATGAGATGCCGTGTCCTGACTCACACGCAGGGGAACTTCATGATACTTCACATGAAGCGCTGTAAAATGGGAGCTTGCGTGGCAAACATTCACGCGAGGCGGAAAAATCGCTGCAGGAATTCCACAGACGATCGGCGTTGACGTAACAAATAAGGCCAACGGTGGGGGAATCAGCTAAATAACTTACAATAAATGTTTATTTGAGTGAAAAATGGTGTTTGGAATGTATTTCATTTGGAGTTTTACATAATCGTTTCCAGGGTTCTTGATGTTTCCTTTCTGTCACATGTTCAAATGAAGGAACGGATGTAAACGTGTTGTGTATGGCGCACAATCGCATCACTCTGTCACCTACTATAAAATGTGTAATGGTAAATTAGCATTTGGTTTTGTCCTTACACATATGGCACACTGTGTCGACGTGAGGCCATACACTACATGTCATTGCTACTCTACGAGTGACATGGTTTGTTAACAGGTAGAACTTCATGCTTGCTGCAACATGGCCAGGCTACTTTAACGACAGCTTTGATGTAAACAGCTTGGAGAGATCCCCAATTACCTCAATATGTAACGAGGTGATTCTATTTAAGGTTGGTACCTACAGGTACTGTCTTGTCTATTTGGATGGGATGAAATTGATTCAAGTAAAAAGAATACAAGGCAGTAGTTAAGAGTACTATAGGATTCTAGGAGACCGATATCCACTTGCCAGCATTGACATGATGATCACTTGTGAGCATGTCCTACGGCATGTGCAAGAGGTATGTCCGTATTACTCAGGTTTACTAAACAGACATACCCAGCGGGCCTCCAAGGCATACTGCAGTCGCTACAGGGACATTTTTACTGTACCACTATTTGACTTCAGTAGCTGTTATAGTAGAGAAAGCTGGTAATATTTTCTGCACATGTGTGATGGGGTGTGTCGCGGGTGGATCCTGTCGATGTTTGTCCCAACACCCTGTTGTGTGAGGGATGGCAAACAGTGGGAGATGAAGGAAGCGTTCTGGTTCTTCGTCTGATGGATAGCTTCCTCACAGTGGGGGAAGCAGACAGGAACCGGCGCTGCCGTGCCAGACGGAATTGGGGACATCTTTGGAAAGCCTCTTGTATGCCTTTCACCATAAGAAAGGGAGGGGGAGACTTGTGTGATTCAGAAGGACCCAGGGTTTTACCTCTTCCGTCCTCTGCACATGTGCTGTGGTCAGGGGAGGACACGCGTCCCGGAGAACGCTCTGTCCACCAATGACTCGACACCCGACACCCTAAATCTCCCATTTGAGGCTCCGTCCGCTCGACACTGCATACCCCAGCTCCCCCTTTCTCTGAGAGGGGGGGTGGAGCAAGAGTAAGTGAGCAGAATGAGAGAGTGGGAGAAGAGGGATGGGAATACAGAGAGATAATCTCCCCTGTTCTCCATCCACAGCACCAAATATAAGTCAAGATACTGAATAGCCTTGCCCTCCACCCCATTGCTTACTCTTTGAAGCGCTCTTTCACGTGCAGGAAGTGTTGCCCTGATAAAATCTGAACTGTGTGGAGAAGCGGATGTGTATATATGGATTGTTTGCTGAGAATAAGGCCCAATTTGATTAAAAGCAACTTGGTTGCAGATGAAAATGGCCCCTGCCTACATCTACATCCAGTCCAGGTGTTAAAACCTCAGCTGCATCATATGGATTCATGCAATGATGCAGTCAAATGGGCTACTAAACTTTCTTGGTATTATTTACACCTGACTAGTATTGTAATTCGTTGGATAATAAAAGTATTGCCATATTAAACTCAGTAAATAATAAGAAACATCGCGTAGATCATTATAATTATAAACCATGTTCTTGGAAATAGTTCTGTGAGCTACCACAAGATGGCAGTGCCAAGCAACTCTTTACAATGTTGGGTTAAATGAGACTGAGATCGTTCAATTAGCATTATCATTTATACTTTTTTAATGACATCACTGGGTTGGAAAGTATTAAGAAACAGACAAACAAACTAACGAATGAAGGAATTGACCCATTCCAGTGCAATAATTAAGACTGATGATACAATATACTCTGTAAAAATCTAGGGGACACATTAACAGCTGTAATGAAGACAAGAATGATTCGCCAGCACATATCAGCATCACTGCAACACGGTTCACTGCTAACAGCAAAGCTCTCAGCTCTGTACCTCCATACATTCAAAGGACCTGAGAAGGCCAAATGATTAGGTTTTCTATAAACTGCTCATTGCCAGTGAAGTTGTGGGTCATATTTTAGGAATGGCTCATGACCCTGATAAAGGGTCTGTGTGTTTTAGCCACAATTTGGCATTACCAAAATCAGTTTACCAAAAACCCTTTACAATAGAATGCAACTCTTTACGACTGCGTCTCAAAACCCCACTATTGCATTTTGGAAAGTGCGTAACATGCAGCCTTGTAATACTACAAATCGATACTTTGTGAAAGTGGATTTTAATTTGTATTTATGGGTAAATAAAAGTAATGCATATATACATGTGTGCATGTGTGTGTCTGCATTTAATAACACTGTCAGAATGTTTTGGTTTTCACAATTAAAACAACCACGTGTATGTGCCTATGTAGTAGGGTCTCACTTCACGGTTTAGGCGAGAAGGAGCTTGCTGACAACTTGAGCACTTTTCACATGTGGCTTATTGTACCTGCCAACTTCATAACACGCTGTAGCGGGGATGGGATGCAAAACAAAAATAAGAATCACTAAAGGAGGCCTGGCTCTCTTTATGGTATGTCCCGAATGTTGCCACGGCTCTGTTTGGAATAAGGGGAAGCTGAATACCTGCAACCCCAAAGCTGTGCCAATATTCATGATCCATCATGGCCTCAAGCGCCTTATTGCGATTATGAACTGGATTTACATAGTTACATATTCAGAACATGTGGCATGTGCCTGTAAGCTATTTTTTTAATTCTAATAAAATGAGTGAAGAGGCCATTGATCACCAATAAAAATGTCAGGATTCTCAGCACACATTCATGTTATAGACTGCTTCCCACATGACTTTTGGAGAAATTGCAATTGAGTTCACTTATTTCTGTACAGTGGATAAAATAAAGTAATATTCCTTAACAGGTTGAACAGCCTAATATTCAGTGCTGCAAAGTATGTCCATTAACGGCATGCAAATCTATGTTATATTTAAAAACAAAACCTTTTTAAGAAAAACCAGTTCAGTGTATTTATTGCCATTTATCTCTAGTTACTGGAGTTGCTTATAAACCACACCAGCTCATTTCACTGTAGCAAATAAAATAATACAATGTGAGGTATACCTTTTCTTGGTGCCATCTGACATTATTTTTTAAATTCACAGTAGTCTTTGGTAGCATATAATTTCATATCTTAACAGTGTTCCGAAAAAATACGCAGTATTTAACATCAGCAAGATGCGTTTTATCGGATTTACCATTTTCATTTCTGGCACGATTCAGTTTCAACACTGTATTAACAGTTGCGAAAATCTGACTCAGACTCCAAAGTGCAGGCATCAACCACATCTGTCCATGTTTTCATATCTTGAATCAATAATATAATGGCATTGTTTCAGACTCAGCCCTCCATTCTACATTCTCTTAGCGGTATATCAACTTCCATGTGTTCCGTGAAAACGAGATACAAGAGCAAGTATGGAAAATGGGTGGGGCGAAGAAAAAGCAGACACATATGCTATAGATATACACCAACATACGTATATGTTTCTCTTAAAAAAAAAAAAAAAAAGAATCTCTGACTGTTTGTGATTTAATGTGAGCCATCTTTCCGAACTTCCTTTCTGCTGCTCCCATCTCGCCGGGAAATCTTCAGAGATTGCGGCAGTCCGCCTGGCAAAGAAAGTTCATGTCCTCAAATGAATGATTCTCAGTACCAAAGAAGAAGGAGAAGAAGAAACTAATTAAAAATGTGCCCTCTTTAATCTGATCAGAAATCATCGGCTTAAAGGATCATTCTTCTTAGTAGCCTCTCTCAGTGCCTTAGATTGGTGATCATCAGGGCTTGATTTTACCTTTATTTTCCCCAAACCCCCAATCCGCTCTTTTCTTTGCACAAAGAGGGAGATGAGCTGTAAAACATCTTCAAAAGATGATTCAGGCTGCACTGACATTTCGGAGGGGGGCAGCGTTGAGAGACCAGACAAGAGGCGGATGGGCCCGTGATTAAGAATTATGGAAATGATTAAATGAAGATCGCTTACTCTGGTCTGTCAGAGTTGGTTGTAGTTCGTCTAAGGTTAAGCACCTTAGAAGTTTGCCTCTCCGGTACCATGGAAAGCAGCTGTTAACATCAGGCTGGGTACAAACTGTTCACATGCAATGGTACTTTTAAGATTAATGGTAGATTCTGCCACCTTATATATCTTGCATTTCTAGGTGGATAGCATGTAGGGTTGGGTACATAAAGGTTATGATTTATTACCAATGTCTTCAGTTTTATGCAATTTACTTATGCCCCGACTACAACCTTTTAGGCCTAGTAGGAAACTTAGGAATAGTTATTTATTTTCAAATTATGAATATACAATAATGTCATTTTATAGCTTTAATATCTGTGTGTTATTGTTGTACTTAATTTTTCAGGTACAGCCATGCCACTGATTTAAGATTTTTGTTCATATATGAAGGCCAATTACAAGCAGTCAATTTTGGGGGACGTGCTGTCAGGTATGGGGTGTGGTCTAATTGAGTAAAATAATAAAAATTTCACCTGGAAAGCAGTCCATTTACCTGCTCAACATTATATATATGTTATATATATGATCCAGTGGTGAGAATATTGGAACTGAAGGACATTGTTTGCTTCCAGTTTTACACTTGAGCTTGGTACTTCACCCCAGTCACACTAACATGCCAACTGTATATATTGGATGAAGAATCTGTAAGGTCTAAAAGGGAAGGATTTGCAAGGCACTGAATAAGGGTGTCTGCTAGGCAAATGTAATACAATCTCATTTAATATACAATTATGTGCAGTCTGGTAATACATCAAACCTCATTCTTCTCTTTTTGTGAGACAGTAATTTGCTCCGGGATGGCAACATTATACATGAAAAGGATATTGACTTACTATCATCAAGGAGTATTTTTTTTTGTGGGGAAGGTTGAACAGTGACTATGCTTCCAAACCACAATATTAATAATGTTTGGTTACACTGAGCTAAACTATTTTTACATTTGTAGAATAGCACATTCATAATAAATTGTATTGATTCACTGCCGTATTGGCTTTTGGAATATGCCTCCAGAACTCCAGAACAAATTAAACGGCATGACATTTTAACTGTTGGCACATTTCATAAGAAGTATTGCTGCTTACACAAGAGCATGATTGTGCCATGATGATTTTGTGCATTTTAAAGTTGAATTAAGGGCTTTGGTTCAACAAAAACCGTACGGGCTATTTTGTTGTTTGTAATTACAGACTTGGTAAGCCTTGACTTAATCTTGCCACAGAGTTATGAAATCTCTATCCTTTCTATTTCTCTTTGACTATATTAACCTCAAAATCCAGAGCTTCCACCAGCCATTTGTTTTTGATTATAAAGTTATGAAGATTATTGATTGTCTCGTTGAGTTCATTCATTATAAGTAAACCAGAAAAAATGTTTTGTTTTGTACACAAAAGACAAATGCATTTTGGTCATGTGTATATGACTTATGATTATAATAATATAATATCATCAAATCATCTTGTCCTCAAGATCCTCCATCAGGGAGCCCACAAACTGTTGTTCTAAGTACACATAACACCAGTCGCAATCATTCGTAACCATGAATGACACTTTATGCCAAATTACTTGACACTGTTAAGGATCATGCAGTGATATTTGTTATGAATATTCTGATATCCCTATATCGAGTAGGTTATTTCTTGTTCTTTGTCTTTACAGTTATTATGATTACATTATTATTACAACCTGCACTGTTATGTTGTTTTAGCAAATCCATTGAGCATTGAGACATTACTTTTTTTAATATAACAGGCAGTGAATTTGAAAAGAGGTGACCTTTAACACGAAGTACCGGCATCATTTCACTTCATTTAATCCTGCCAGACATTAGGAGCCTTTGCTGAAGATCAGGGGAGCTGCTGGAACAATGTTTATACCAAACACTTTAGCAGGAATTAAAGACCTGGGGGGACAAGTGGGGATTTCTCCAATAAAAAAGGGAACCTGGAAAATGAATCTTGACAGGCGAGGAAATTCAAACATATAATAGACGGATTTGACAGTTAGGTATACCATTAATGAAACTGGATTTTTCAGACCAGACAGTATATTTTTGATAGATTTGAGAAGAAACTGAATGCTAGGAAAGAGTTAGAGTGAGAGAGAAAGATGGAGCAAGAGAGAAAAACCTGTGTTTGTGTGTGAGTGTTCAAATGAATATAGTCAGAGTTATATCCGTAATTGTTGGACATTCTGCATTCAGGACACATGAGCCTTGAAGACATGTAAGCTGCATTAAATTAGATGTATTTTCTGTTGGAAAATGCACTCGGAGGGTGACTATGGCAGCAGGATGATGCAAGGTTGGAAAATCGCTGTATTTCAGGCAGTAGCAAAGCTTTTGCTCTCAAGTATCCATCTGTTTCTCACTATAGGCACAATTTACCGTTGGTTCAGACCCAATTCCCTGTTAAATTTAATTGGTGCATATTTGCTTGTTTTGGGAAAACTCACCTCATCTCATTTATCGATGGGTGCGAATGGCTTGTGAGCAGCTGCCTCTCAGGATATTTCAATGAAATGCACTGGCCCTTGCAAGTTCACCTGCAAAATCAATTCACAGGAAGGAAAAAGACAACCGCACTTGGATAGATCAAAATATACAAGCAGAGGTACAGAGTTTCCATGGACATAGAGAGGATCCATGAGAGGTATTTTACCCTTGACTTCTCCTCTTCCCTGCTGGGAAGCACGTCCATCTCTTTTGGAGAACATTCCTGTAATTCTCCTCTGGGCTGGTCATCCCGTTCTCTTTGGTTCTCCCTGCTTGTATGCATAAAATAAGGAGGATTCAGTTTCTCCCTCTCTCTACACTAGCAAAGACTCAATGGAAGCTCATGATGTCACCCATGTTGTCTAAATGATCATTATCCACATGCCATCTTGGATTATCTTTCGGATTATCAATCAGTGATACTACTAAAACTACAATTACTGCTACTACTTGTAGTGATACTAGTAACAATAATAAATATAAACATTATGAGTATTTTATTTTGTATCAGTATTATAGTAGTAGTAATAATAGTAGAAGTTGTTGAACAAAGCCAAGACTATTAATATGTTATTGTATTGATAGAAACATTTCCATGGTCAAGCGTGCCTGTTCAAAAGTATCAGTCACACTCCTTGGACAGATGGAAAAGAATATTGACCAATCTTCTGCATTGCTATCTAAGTTATTCTCCTCTGTTTGCTTTAAAGGAATTGAAGGTTGAAGGATGAGGCTAGCAAGCGGTGTAGTTAGCAGGAGTTGGTAGATGCATGACCTGGAGCAGATATCCTGCTGAGTTCACCAAACGATTTTTCTTGGAAAAGTCCTACGCAGATGCTGAAGAACCTTAAGCCCCTCAAACACAATCCTCACCTCTGGTTCCTGCTTCCTCTCATATGTCAGTACATGCTGCTAGCGACATGTCATTTTAACCATTAGTAACCATGGTAGATGACCAAGTCCAAAATGACAGTAGAAGAAATGCATTTGATGAATGTCTCATCTAAGTTCAGTTTCTCAAAGCTTTTCACACATTAAATATGGTTTTATGCCAACAAAGCATATGACACAGCATATTTGGCAGCGGCTTGTGCAAGTTTTGCAGACTACATTGAAATTTAATGGATTACTCCAAGGCCCTTTCTCCAACTCTGAGAGGTAATACTCTATGACCTGTCTGACCTACAAGCAATGGGCCTGTCACACGGTTGTCACAATATGCTTAGTTTGAAATAAATTATATCCAGAACAAATATAGAGTTGTATCTACCATTTTTTGGCTGGGTTTCATGTTGAAAATTGTTATTCCATGTCTGGGTTTTTTTGGCAAGGGGAAATGTATTTTATGCACAATTTTGCAACATAGATTTGCCATTCCATATACATACAGTACATATTTGTGTATATACTGTATACACACACACAAACATATATTTATATTTATATATATATATATATATAGGCTATATATTGTTTCATAGGCACTTGATTGTGTAAAAAAAAAACAATGGCGTTGTCTACATTGCTGCTTTAGTCAACATTGATATCTCTATATTTTATAGCCATAGACTGTATACCAAATGAATGATTATTCTAACGCCTGATTGATAATTACATTTTACATTTACATTTTAAGCATTTAGCAGACGCTCTTATCCAGAGCGACTTACAAGATGTGCATTAATACATGGTAGGAACAATCATAGTTAGCGCACGAGATCAGTGCAGGAATATAGCAATAGACATCATTGCAGGCATCAGCATACCACACCTGTAACACCTGTAACACCAGGAAGGAAAAGGTTAGTGTGTTTTTTTTTGTGTTTTTTTTTTTGGGGGAAGTATAGTGTTGAACAAGTAAACAGTTGGTGAAGACAATTTAGCTAGATGGACAGAGTTCAGCGGTAGTGGAGTCTGAAGAGGTGGGTTTTGAGTCTCCTGCGGAAGATCGCAAGTGATTCCGCGGTCCTGACCGATTGCGGAAGGTCGTTCCACCAGCGAGGAATCAGGACAGAGAAGAGGCGAGACCGCGAGGAGCGGCTGCCAGGCGCCTGGAGGGAAGGGACAGTCAGTTTACCAGAGGAGGCGGAGTGGAGGGGTCTGGGAGGTGTGTAGGGAGTGATGAGTGACTGGAGGTATGGGGGAGCAGTACCTCTGGCCACTTGAAAAGCAAGCACCAGTGACTTGAATCTGATGCA
Organism: Aldrovandia affinis; assembly: GCA_029706075.1. Classification (NCBI taxonomy): domain Eukaryota; kingdom Metazoa; phylum Chordata; class Actinopteri; order Notacanthiformes; family Halosauridae; genus Aldrovandia; species Aldrovandia affinis. The sequence goes on from JAINUG010000076.1 coordinate 501,655, forward strand.
TGCTGCGATGGGGAGCCAGTGCAGAGAGGAGAGTAGAGGGGTGACGTGGGTGAACTTCGGCTGGTTGAACACCAGACGAGCGGCAGCGTTCTGGACTAGTTCTGGACTAATTATTGTAACTTTGTTGTTTTTGACAATATTTAACAGCAAAGCTGGCTAACTAGCTAAGACTTTCTTTTATACAAGCTTGGCAGCTGCAGTATGGAATACATTGCAGCTACCAAGCTTGCAGAAACTTTGGTGGGTGAGTTCACAGGGCCAGTAGCCTCTCTTGTGTGGGGTGTGGATCATTTCCTCCACTGACTCTTCAGGAGTGTCAGTGAGGCATAGCACTCACGTTTCATTGACCATCGTAGACACATCAATCACCTCATCTGATCAATTATTCGTCCCATTTTTGGCACAATCCCCCCCCATACTATAGTAGTTCGGGGCAGCTTTTCGACATGCTGGCACACTGATACGGTCACTAAGCATCAAATATTTTACAGGTATTTACCTAGTGATCTCTCTACACTAAAAAAGCTAACTAGGTTTAATAACATGGTGATCATCGACAACTGAAATCACCTAATCCAGACTGAATTGGTTGCCAATCAAATGTTAGATCCCACCCACTTACTGACAGATTTAATTATTTCCTATTTCACACCACAGACGAAATGTGCCAATATGAATTAATGAAATAAATGCATAAATAAATATATAAATAATGAATTGTGAAAATAAATAATTATATATTTTACATGTAATTATTAATGTACACATTTCACTTTTTATTGAATGACTTAATATCGGCACATTATATCCTCCATACTCGGTATCAAATACAATCAGTATAAATAACTGATTAGTTCTCTAAACTACAGAGACAGAGATTTCTAGAGTAAGTAAAAGCTTTTTTTTCAATCACTAAAATCCGTTTAAACGAGAGAAAAAAAGTATATATGCATTTATAAACATCCCCCCAAAGGACAAACAAGCTTCCTAAGGATGTATGGGCCTTTCAAGTGTGACAGCCACAAACAACAAATAACACTGTGTTTATCACATATAGACAATAGACAGTCAATGTGTGTAGCATGATGTCACGTCTCAAATTCCCTATACATAATATGAATTGTCTAAGATAAAATGTCAGTGACGCCCAGACAGCGAGAGAGCAGAGCGCTTTATCCGACATATCCAAATACAGTCGCTGCTCATTGGCACTAATCAGGGCGGAAAATCGCAGACAAGGGCCTACCCTGGACTGCCCTTCAGACCGTGGGCGTGCTGTGGACAGCGTTGGATGTTTCCTCCGCCTTGGAACCCTTTCAAAGCACCCACGCGGGATCAGTCCAAACAGTCGCCATTGTAACGGATCATTCGGGACACAAATGTCATCCCTTTGAAATCAATAATTGCAGTGCTCATGCTAAGGGAAGGGGGAGCATAATGAGGTAATTTGGGGTTTTCATCATGCCGACATGAGAGCATCACGCGCAGAAAGGCCTGGATGTGATGTTCGTGTTCGCGGCCACGTAGAGGACGTAGGGGTGAACCTGCTGGGCCCGCAAGTAAGATAGCGAACAAAGGGGGCATTTTTGCAACAGGAGGACGTTGACGTCCATTGGCGGGAAAATATGTGTGGCTACTCAACCAATGGCCAAAACAAAGCATGCTGGGTATCCTGTCATTCTGTGATGTGCATCACGCCACAACAGCAAAATAAATATACGATCATCGTTCTGTTAACTGTTAGCTACAAGCACGGTTGTCCGAGTTAAAGGGGTCCACCTCTTCCACAACATTGTTGGTCACCATGTCCACCATAGGAATAACCCATAGCATGAGAGGTGTGGTCTCCTAGTGTGGAGTAAGAGCCTAGGCATTCCTATGAAATAATTCAGGACACTGCTTTTTAAAACATATGGAGGTTAGTGGAGAGGGGGTGGAAAGTCTTGACTGGAAGTTGGAATCAAGTGGCCATTCAACACTTATGGATGAGAGTGGGCCATATTGCTATCATTAGAGAGCAGTTATCATTGTATGATATCCTTGTGGAAAGAAATTAAGAGTTCTCTGCTGTGAAACTCATTCTTTACTTTTTAGTATACAGACCTAAATTGTAATGAAAGAAAAATGTTTTGTTTTTTTAGCCAAACATTATATATTACTTACTACTGCTTCATTAAGTACATTATAACAGTAGTTGCGAGTGTTCATTGTTTTCATGTAGTTTCTTAAAGTTGTAATACAGGATTTAAATATAATGTAAACAATAAAATATGCTACTGCTTTAACTGCCCCACTCATCTGCACTCTTGTAAGGTATTGTATTTCTTGTTCATATATTAATTTATTTTTCATTCTATTTTTTACTTTTTATTGGTACAAGCAGAGTTAATACTTCTAATCGAATGGTTATTGGATAATGGATGGGGTCACGTTTAAAAAAAATGTGTACCCATCCATCTGACAGAAACAGACAAACAAACATAGGAACACATTTTTCCTTAGTCAGGACTTTTTTCCTGCTTGGTAAGCAGATTGCAAGTGAAAACAGATGCCCTTACAAAGGCAAAGGCTTAATATACAGATATTTATATGAGGAATTGCAAAAACTGAGGTGCATAATCTATTTAAATTCATCACATGTGAATTATCCAAATCTTTGTCCAGATCAGTCCAGGACTCAGGGTTCTATCATCAGGGTCAGATATCCTGCCACAATCAATCGCGTCTCTGCTTTTGTGCTTTGAACATAGAGGGACTCCCATGCTGCAGTGTCCTCATAATCATGGAACAGTTTGTCTTTTGATATATTATGTTGATATATGTCAGTGAGGCAGGTAAATGTCCTGCACTGGAATAAGGCTGTGATTCATAATTATGCAATGCAATTTCGATAGATAGTTTTCTTGCAGATGCTATCAAAAACACAAAAAATCTGTATGAATATCTGCATGTATATATGTCCATGAGGTCTGAATCAGTCAGGCAACTGCAACCCACAATCATGTTATCATTTGAAGCATACTGACCAGTAAAATGATATATATATATATATATATATACACACTACCGGTCAAAAGTTTTCAAACACCTCCATTTTTCCTGTTTTTATTGAAATTTACACAGTTTAATGTTTCAATTTACTCTGAAATTAAAGCATCAAAAAATCATGGAATCATTTTGGTTAATAAAATTGTATCTAAATTTTTGACTCCTTTTGCAGATATGACAGCCGAACACACTCATGGCATTCTTTCTACAATGGAAACCAAATATTGTTCGGAAAGTTCTTCCCAACACTGTTGCAGAAGTTCCCACAAATGTGTTGCACTTGTAGGTTGCTTTGCTTTCACCCTTCTGTACAGTTCATCCCAAACCAGCTCGATGGGGTTTAAGTCTGGAGACTATGCTGGCCATTCCATGATTTGAAGCCTACCGTCTTGTTCTTTTCTTCTAAGGTAGTTCTGACATAGCCTGGAGGTACGTTTTGGGTCATTATCTTGCTGTAGGATGAACCCCTGAACAACTAGGCGTAGACCAGAGGGTATTGCATGGCGCTGCAAAATGCTGTGGTAGCCCTTTTGGTTCAGGGTGCCAGTTACTCGAGTGACAGAGTCGCCGACTCTGGATCTAGCAAAAGAGCGCCAGACCATCACGCTTCCTCCTCCATGTTTGACAGTTGGTGTCACACACTGAGGAACAATCCTTCCGCCTACTTGACGGTGTACAAAAACCCTGCGTGATGAACCAAAGATTTAAAATTTTGCTTCATAAGACCTTCTTCCAGTCTTCAGTAGTCCACTGGCAGTGCTTCATGGCCCAGACAAGCCTCTTTCTTATTTTGTCATCTTAGCAATGGCTTTCTTATTGCCACTCGACCTGTCAAACCTGCAGCACAAAGTCTTCTCTTCACAGTTGAAACTGAGACTTCCTTACTTCAACCAGTGCTTGAAGCTGTGCTGTTAAGTTAAGCTGTGCTTGAAGCGGTTGTCCTGTGAGCCGCCTATCACGCAAGCTGTTGACTCTCAGAAATTTGTTCTGATTTTGTTGTGGCTTTGGGTCTGCCAGACCTCTTCCTGTCAGAGTTTCCTCCAGTTTCCAGGTGCCTTTTGGTGTAAGAAACTGTACTCACTGACACCATGGCCTTCTTTGCAATTTCTCTAAAGGAAAGGCCTACACTTTTAAGGGTTATAATGGTTTGTCTGACTTCCTTCCTTTGTTAATTGCCTTTTTCTCGCCATTATGATAGCAATATACTACTTCCTGCAGTGCAATATTGTACAAATAATGCTTCAGAGGGTGTAGTACCACAGTCTTTTCCAACACTGCTTTTATACAGACAGAGGGTTTGTAAGTAATCAACAAAAGTTGGGACACCTGTAAGAAGTTTGCATCAACTTTCAAGGCTTAATTTGCTTCCATTGCTGCAGAACAGCTGTAAGTTGTTAACCCATTACTTGTTCCCTGAAAAGGGCCTTTTTTTTATAACTCTGAAATGTACATTCTTTTTCAGTTTTTGGTAACCTAAACTTATTTTTTTTAACCTTTGGCTTTAGTTTACCGCTTACTTTTGTACCATTTCAGATTATTCACTGGACTTGGAACTGCTTAAAGTAAAAGTAAAAACTTTAAAAAATGTAAGGGGTGTTCTAAAACTTTTGACTGGTAGTGTATACTGTATATACCAATTAGCATTGTATAGCCAGCAGGTCAGTCTCATCAGAGAGACATGCCTTTTCTCACAAACTTGGAGAAAATATACACGAGTATAAATAATCAAAACACTAATACAAACAAACATGAGTAGTACAACAAAAGCTCAGAATGGTAACACTGGAACACTTGGCTAGCAAACACAAGGGAAAAACCATTGAAGACAAAACAAACCAAACAGACCACTTAAATAAGGGCACAAAACAAGGCACAGGTGAAATCACTCAGACAATAATACACTCAGACAATCAGGTGAAACAAGACAGGTGGAAAAACTCAAGACAATGAAACAAGGCACAGGTGAAAACAATCAAAACAATAAAACCATTAACTAATTATATAATAAAACAATTAGGGAACACAGAGTGGCGGCGAGCAGAAACCGTTATACTAGTTTAATAAAAAATCCAATGTTATAATGATTTATTCTTATTAGTTATGTCATTATTTAGCTACCTAGTCACATTAGTGAAGGTGACCTGTCAGACGAAAGTTGGAAAATTAATCAAAATGAATTAAAGAAAGCCCTCAACCAAATAAATTCAGATTGGAAATCATCTATGAATTAAAAATCGAATGAACACCTTCTGGTTTCTCAGTCAATTTATACTCCTATTGCTTGCCTGAGAGATCTCTGATACTCACGAGAACAAGTTTCTCTTTCCACTTTCGACAATGGAAATTGAAATGTTATTGAAAAGCTGTGCTTTTCAGATTTTTTTTCAGGTAGCAAACATGTCCTTACAACTTTACTGGAAAGTTTTGTTTGGGGGAGATAAGAAAGACACTTTGTAAAAAAGTTGCTATAACCTTTTTATTAACCACAATCTTACTACCACATTGTAAAACGTTGAAGTAACGGTTGGTGCTAGCTAGGGCGCTTGTATACATCCAATGATATGATGACATACCTTACGCTAAAGAGCCCTCTGTCTATAGGGGCCGCTGGATAGACTTTGCAATCATACTGCAGAAATTGTCTTTGTTATGTTGTTCTGATGTGATATTTTGCTGAAGTTTAGCTTGATTCCTTTTCCCTTTTCTATGCAATTGTTTTTTTTGGCCTTTTATCTCAACGTTGAGGATAAAATACCTCAAATGCTTGCATGAGGCAGCATCCCATGAAATGATCATTAGATATCAAGTTGATTAACATGTGAATGTATAATCATGAACACATTCACAGTTGTATATATAACATGAAAGTGAGTATTTTTTCATTCCTAACCCTTGGAACAAGGCACAAAGTCATTAATCACTCGTAATATGTCACACTGTCAATTACGTAATGTTGCTGCTATCTCATGGCAATCCAACCTTAATCAGTTAATTGAGGTTTTCGTGCAGTGACTATATGTGTGCCATGTTTGGAAGTGTTGTGATTGAAGGCTAGTAGAATTGTATTCGTTTTTTTATTGAGAGAGTTGACATTAAGTTACCTCACCAGGAAACTTACCTTTCAGTTGTTTATTTAATGCCTCACATGGTTTTAACTGACAAACATCTGAACTTTTGGCTACTTTTGATATACCCCAACGCATCTTGTGTGCTTTTGTGTTTTGGGCATGCCAGGAACCCTGTGAACCTGATTATCAAGAGAAACCAATCCCTCCATCTACATGTATGTATTCCGTACATGCAAAAACAGAGTGACATACAGCAGGCTATATAGATCATATCATCACACTCCATAGCCATGTCCACCCTGGGAGAAAACAATTTGAATCAATATCAGGTGTAGATATTGAAAAAGCACCAATTTCAAACCACATTTACAGAGATTTCTCCATTCTCAATTCCAGTCATTGCCAATTAAACTGTAAATTTGATATGTCCAGTGACTATTTCCAGTCCTTGTATTCCTGTGGAACGAAACAGATACTTGGAGAAATTAAAAAGAATTGGGAGCAGCGGAGGGTGGACAAGCAGGTGATGACTAACCAACTAGCTAAATGAAAACAGAATTTATCACTAACAATGGATGAATGCATCTGTTAAATGTGTCAAACAATGCATTGAAACGTGTTTTATTACACAGGAGTACGTGCCGTTGTCTTTTAGCTGAAGTTTCTTGACGAGCTAACATTACTGCTGCTAAACTGATGGTTCAGTTACTGAGAATGTTTGCTCTGACATGTCTCAGTGACATTGTAGCTAGCTGTGTAGTAACACAGTTAAACAAGCATGCATTGATAGTAATACTATATCTATGTTTACGCAATGTTATCTGTGACAAAATGTTGGCTGCACACATGTGTTCTGCTCCCACCGAATAGCTTTGCAACAACTGGGTTTTCATTTTTGCTTTAGTGTATAGGGCCACACAGTAACTTTTTGGAGTTAAGTAGTATAAATCTACTTAAAACCCCTTCTTAAAAACTAGTCTATTTCAGTGGGCTCCTATGCAAAACTGCCAATGTTTTCCCCACAGTGGACGTTGTCATTATGTTTCACTAAAGTTACCCGGATTTGCCATCTTTGTCTGTACCCAATTACCTCTGAGGTGTAGTGCTTATACAAAACTTAAAATCACTCGAATGTATTATGGTCAGACTGTCATGAATCAATCACACCAAAAACATTGAATCGATATCGAAAAACTATAGCTTGAGATAAATGCTTGTTCAAAATAAAGGCAAAGAAAGCAGCAAAGAAGCAGGAAAGAAGCAACTGTGTAGCATATATAACAAAAGGAACATTTTGCCAAGGTGATTTAAAAAAAAAATCTAAATGAAAATGGCCATAGCCGTACAATGAAATGCAAGGTAGAGAAAGGTTCAGTTTTTACCTGCATTGGCAACAAGCAACAATATGTTTTGACCAGATGTGGCCAGAGCAGTTGGACTAAATCCAGATAAAAGCCGAAACCATGTCTGCTCTAAATTATGTTGTTTAGCACTAAACTGTATACTCTTTATAAAAAAATGTCCTTTAAAAATTAACGATATTAATTTTACACTTAATATTAAAGCTGGTCGACAACTTATAAAAACACACATGACTAAACTCAGCATTTATTGAGGGGTTGGGGGTGTTAACCAGGAGAGTGATGTAGAATTTTCCTGTGTAGTTATATATTTGTTTATGTTGTGCTGATCATTCATTCTAAAATGAAAGTGAAAAATTGTGAATTACAGAAAAGTCTTTGGCACACAATAGTTAGCAAACAAACACTTGTCATTTAAACTAACATTTTTCAACTGCATACACAAAGCCACAATCATTTTGAACTCACACACTGTAAAATGTATGCATGATTACTACTGTGGTTTCAGCCTGGGACATTACGTGGATAACGAGATAATTACTCTTGACAAATGTCAAGATTCCGAAAGATAACTTATATAGTTAATTTCCTTTGAAGCAGTAGATATATTTTGTCTGTGGGCTTTTTATTAATGACTTATCCTGACTCAGTATAGATTTGCATCTACCCTCGCCCAGACTAATTTGATTTATATATGAAATATCTGTGGAGAAATAAGACATGACTTTGTAGGATTTTTGTAGGATTTTTGAGGGGAGCAGACTCTTCTGGTATTTGAGAACAGACGTTCATTCAGTAGACTCCCTTAGTCAAATGGAGGGAACGATAATAAACGGAGAATGCAAGGCACAAAGACCAGGCCATTTCAGGTATGCCGGCACATCCTACAATCAAAATAGAGAGATAGAAATGCAAACAATAAAACAAAAAGAAAATTGTCTTCTATAATAGGTACTGTCACACCACATTGTCTTTGTAACGTTTAGTCATTAAAGCCCCTTCATTGAGCCTGGGAAATGAAGTGTGCTCTCTTCTGCCTGTGTTCATTCCAGAATGACAGACAGTGATGATCTATCCCACAATAAAATAACCTGAAAAGGAAAGCCCTGCCAAAAACCTTTCCCTGTGAATATCAGTGTTACCGGTGTGTACATTTTGATTGCTTAATTGCATTATCACCCTGGAGGTAGCACACCCCACGGATGAAAAGAGTGGAGAATGAAGGTCTATTGTGTAAGGGGGGACGTGCCCCAGCAGATAGGGAAGTGGAACTGGAATGAGCCTCAGTGTAACATCTTCTTTTTAATTATGGGGTAAATCACCTGCATTCGGTACGACACACTGTCTTTCAGAGAAGAATTTCAGGTGTGCATTTAGCTGAGCCTGTGTGAAATGCCTTTACAAAGGCATTTAACATAGCTGCAGGTAGCCCTGCGACACGGCATAGTTTGTTTGTATTTCCATGAGTATAATTAAGCAACTAGAGTCAAAACAGTTAAATAACCATAATCAAAATAATTCACCCAGTCATCCAATAATGAACGGATTGAAGAACAGATAGATAGACAAAGGCCAGGGTGTATTTCACTGGCTATTGTTTAGGAGCCCACAGCTCATGGCCTGTTTGATTTTATGGAATGTAGCACATGGAGGTGATTTCTCGATATAAAAATAATGCAGTTCTGCCATATGGTCAAGGTCATATGGTCTCCCATAAGTGCATAGCCGAGAAGTGGATTGGGGGCATGAAAAGTATTTTTGTAGATCAAAAATTAAGTACATTTTTCACGCTGAACAAGAAAACCAAAACACATGTTCAGGTGCCTGCTCTAAGCTGCTTATTATAAAACATTACCCTCTCAAAATGAAGGCATCCCAAAAATGACAAAAATAAGCTGGCTCACACTTCTTACAAAGCCTCTACTTTTACAGAGTTACTTTTAAAGTCATGCACATTAAAGTCTACATATTCACTCAGATTCAAACTTTGTTACTTGTTACAAGTGAAGTATAACAACTTTCACAAGGCATTTTCACAGGCTTCTTTCAACAGCATTTGAACAAATTCAAATTCTAACAATGTGTTTTGGAGAAGGCCAGGCAATGAAAGCTCACTTCTGTCAGTGATTTTGCAAGTTCATCTATTTTCACACTCTTGTCATGATTTCATTCGTTCTTTAAGGCAGCGACATGGGCAAACACGCCATGCGTGCTCCATGTGAAAACTAGTCTTGTGAACACATTTGAAATCAATGGCTACAGTTAAGATAACCTTGTGCTCTCTCCCTCTCCTGGATCTCCATGGTGTCCTGTTCCATTTTCGTTCTGCGCAATCGCGGTACACTCTTGTGGTAATACCTTGCATTTAAGAGAGCAGGGAGATAATGAGATTTTAAGTGGACTTAATGAAGGCTCCATTCAAACCGAGTAGACCCCATGCTGTCGCAATATCCTCTTTCCTGCTATCCAGGGCGCCCGGGTCAGAAGGCCCAAACTTGGCCTTTTCCGAGGATGCAAGGTGGGGGGTGGGGCAGCATCCCCATTCGCCCGGCGACAGCAAATGATCTCACCACTCCTTTGGTCACTTCATCAATGAACTCCTTTTTCTTTGGTAAGTGCTGTGCCATCATGTCATGTCACTTTTCACAAGCGAAGTGGTCCCCCCACCCCCCACCCCACATCTCCCCCTCGCCCCATGGTTTTGTTGGACCGGGGCACAATGGGGCAAGCTGGAAAATCAACAATCCAATAATCTTGTGTGTAGACCTTCACTATGGAGGGGTCAGAGGTTCACGCTCCTCTATTGTAAGGCCCCGGAGACCAAAGGCGAGGCTGGTTTCCAGGCGCTGGCTTTGGACAATGGAGCAAGACCGGTGGGTGGTGAGGGGCAGCGGTGACCCCCAGTTTATGTTGAGGATTTTTGGTGGGCGGTGAGGGGAGGGGAGGGGTGGGCGGTGGGGGGCGAAGGGGTTCGAATGGACATGCGGTCACTGAACTTCACACTTGTTGCATTTCAGCTGATACTGACCCAAACTGATAAAAATCTTTAAACGCTGATGTGGCAACAGTGTAGTTGCTCCTTTAATGGCTTGCCCTTAGCCACACTGTTATAAGTCTAGTGCTATTATTATTATAATTTTTTTTGCATACTATAAAGTGCTATTTAGTATTCATCTACTTTGAGACGATTCAATATGAGAAAAAAAAAGATCCATATTCCTATTCCAGTTTCTCTTCCTTCCATTTTGTGGTATGCTTTATACACAAGTGATACACATGTATAAATACATCTGAGTACATGTCCGAAAGCAATCATTTAACCCTCAGACAAGGAAGCCGCAACTTTGGAATTAAATGTCTCCAAAATCGGGGATGAGACGATCCTCAGAAGGACGTCTAAAAATACAAAATGCTCTGTCCTCGATTCACTGCCCGTTCACCGAACATTGGAAATGTTTTTCCGATTTATTTTTACAGGAGATGTTTACCCTGTAACTTACTTAACGCTGTAATTTTGGCCATTCCGCAGTGGCTTTGGGGAGAGAGACGGCAGAGCTGACCGCTCCCACGTTCCTGCTGATAGTGCGCAATGCCATCCGGCGAGACCCTGAGCTCTGTCACGTCTGTGCGGCCCTCCATGCCAGCCACCAGCCGCGCAGTGCCCACCATGCCTGCAAGCCCTGTGGCAGTGCCAGCTTGTCATCAGGGCTGCAATTGCTTCCTGATGGGTGAGAGCTGTGTGTTGGCACGTTGTTGTGGGGTATGGCCGAGTCTGGTCCTCCCAGCCCTCATTATTCAATTTTCTCAGAAGTGACTCATTTGGAGAGACATCCACTGTTTGTGTGTGTGTGTGTGTATGTGTGTGTGCTTCCTTTCATTGGGTGTGTGAAAGTAATGTTCGTCCAGCCCGATGGAAGACTGTTGTAAGTTGAAATAATGATTTTTTAAATTTTTCCTTCAGCAAGGGGGAATAATAAAAATAGCAGCGATGCTATCCAATGTTACTCTACTGAAACACATGTTCAGCATTGTCAACAAGTGCAATCAGAGATTGCATATCCTCGGCCCGTTCAGCCTCGCCATCCAGTGGAAAAACACTGTTATTGTGCCTCATTGTTGTGGAAAAAGAGAGACAAGTAGGCAGAAAGACGTTTGTATCCAAGTGCAAGCACCACTGCAAGCAAAGCCCACTTTCTAGCTCATGTAAAGGGAACCAATCAGAAGTAATTAGTGTGCAATTAGAGTGTTACTGCTTTTCAAGAAGGACTCGGCTTGAATTGCAACTCGCTAATAAATCTGAAATGATTGATCCCCTGAAGATGACAACTGGTTTACTTGGTGCTGTCCCCCTGGGCTGTGGGCCAGTGGGCCACCTGTGGATTGCCTTGATCATTTGCAAAAGAGCTTGCAAGAGCATTTGATTTTTTTCCTGGGCCTGGGCTGATCTAGGATCAGCCTAATGAAATCCAGAGCACCCAAATCTAACCGGGATTGGAGATGTCATGGTTTCTGCCTGCGAGCATGACAGTGGTTTTCAAGAGCACAACACCATCAACTTGTCAATGGACAGGCTGATACAGTGTTGTATTACATAATGGCTTTTGGTAAAAATCAACATAATTGCTTTTGGCCAAGGCAGATCAGGGAGATCGGGGGGAAACACTTTGAAAATGTGGAAAATGATTCTGTCTGTCTAGATATTTGTGTCTTCCCAAATAAAACTTTGGTTTCTGTTATTCGGGTAAGTATGATTTTGCGAGATGCCATGGAGTTGTGAGGATGAGAAATCTCCCTCAATCCAAGAAAAATATACGAAGGCTTCGATTCAATTCAAACCACAATGCACTTTGCCCTTAGAATAGTATTGTTTTTTTGTTACACAATATCACAGAGTCGAGAATAAAAAGGAAAATGGGAATACAAATTTTCTTATTTTCTGAAATCCTAAGAAAATAAGGACAAAGCATATTTCAATTTAATTGAATATGGGCCTAAGCATTGGATTTTTATTACTTGTAGAGAGCTCATTGTCTTTGCACATTTCTATTGACCAGAAGCAAGAAGAAATATAACATATCTCTTAAATATAATGTGAAACACTTACAAGCAAGGTATGAGTTATGCTTTCAAATGCTTACATAATTGCCTATAGGAAAAGTTAATAATAGTTCATAAAAGTGTTGGTATCTTACTGGGTGTTTTGTAATGGTGTCTAGTGTCTTGCAACAGCTGGTAAATTACCTACACAGAAAACGAGTAAAAAAGAGAAGTGGATGAGCTTTATCAGGGCAGGCACGCCTCTCTTATCTCAGCCAGTTACAGTTCATAAGTATAGTGATTGAAAAATGGCTGCTTCCTTCAAAAGACCTTACAATTTACATAAAAAGTTAAAAAATAGGTCAAAATTGTTTCAACTAAAAAAGATTACATGCAAGTAGGCTGTTATTCTTTTCCACAGTGTCCCCGGTCTTTATTCTCATTTACATTAATGAGTGACAGCCACCTCCCAACACAAAGCTTTGCTTATCCTCTAAATCCAAGAATAAATCCAAATTAATTTCACTAATCCCTGGCAGATATTCTTCATGGATCTAATAATATTAATTAAAGCTTCCCTGAATTATGTCTGAGGGGGAAAAAAGCTCACTTCTGTTCACATCTTACACCTTGACATCTTAAAACCAAAAAGCGCACAAAGAAAATATATCAGGGGGCACCAAAATCAAACACTCTGTCAAGGCCTATGTCAGTCTATGTGCTGTAGCCTAATGCATTAATGGTCGCAATGTACTTGACTGACTCGCTTTGTAAGCATGTGCTTCAAATAGTTAATCCCTTGGCGTTCCTTTGAAGCAGCGTTTTTTTTCTTTCTCCTCTTTCAAGATGTTCACAGCTCAAAGTGATCAGTCTGTCAGGACTTCTTTTTAACATTTTATGTTACGGTCATGACTTTTTTTTCTCCTCTCTTTGTTAGCCATTCAGTCGATGTTTATGGAAATATCTTTACCCAAGACGCAAGAGGCTCATTGGCTGTTCACCTTGACCTAGAGATAAATCCAGCAAAGAGCGTGGAGGGTCTCTCTCATAAATCAACCACTTAAAAACGGCCTGAAAATACTGTGTCCAATTGACATTTTTGTCCCTTTCTCAGACGTCTGAACAGTTTGATTGAAGCCTCTCTGCTGGTCCAGCTGCGTCCATTTACATTCCATGGTAGGACTCCTTGTACTTATTTTCTATATTTGCCATGTCTCCATTTCAGCTGTAAAAAAGGAGCACAACAAAGTCAACCACTTTGGATGCCTAAATAATAATTTATGGGTTGGCAAACATAGAAGAGGACGGTGATCTGGCCCACAAGGGTATTTGTGTGGAGTCCTGTTGACAGAGAGGCTATTCTGTGCACTCTTCTTTTACAAAATGCAATTTCATCGCTGATTCTATTTGTGCAACAAAGAAATGTGGACAAAACCTTGAAATTATTAGGAAAATTCCACCCAGGACATTAGTTATCAGATGCCAGTTGTGTGAACTTACAGGGGAACTACATTTTTAATGCTGAAAGTGATGTGATTGGGGGATTGCTGTGAAATCGTATCAAAACATACCTGCAGTGCAGCTGGACCTATTTACTGCAGACGTGAAGAAGACACCCACGTCGAGTGAGCTTTGAAGGCCGCCGGTTCAGAGTTGTCTTCCCTAGAAGAAAAGAGCCCTTCAAAAAGCCCCTCAAAGATGTCTCTGAGAGATAATTTTTAACGATGCGCCCTTGTGCTTGTCACATTGACCTTCAGTGCCATTATGGGAGATAACTCCTCTCTTTTAAGATGCCCGGATGCCAAACCAGGAATGAGAACAGCCTATGAGGTTGGACCAGGATTCCATTGTGGTTTCTGTTCAGTATTGTCTCCTGGTTTGTCCTTCTCTGGCATTCCTGAGAAGGACACAAACTAAAGCAATACAACAGGATATGCAGTTATAATAACTTTGTATCATTATAACATATGCCAATGTATCTGAACGCCGTATAGAGCAGTTCACCCATCTCAATTTATTTCCCTGTATTTGTTGTTCCAGCTGATATTTCAGTACAGTAGTATCTGCTATGGTAAGAGTTAGATATGTGGTCATTCCCTGTGATGTGATCTTGAGGGGAAATATGAAATTACAGGTTTCTAAATGACTCCAGATAGATACAAAACATATGCTAATGTCGGATGCCAACCGTGCAGGGCACAAGTGAGTGCCAATGTAAACAAGCTTTTCTGCACACTTCAGTGGAAATGGGTCCTGTTATAGCACCTGGTGTTTTCTGTTGTTTAAAGTCGAACAGGTCTTGTTCTTGCTCTCGTTACAAATAAATGAAACACCAAAACATTGATAAATGCTACCCTGATGGAGTATCTTATTAAATTATGTCAATATCTATCTGTGTTTATCAAAACAGTTGATTTTTACTCTGTGGAGGAGCAAAGACCTCCGATCCTTAAACCTGTTGTGTCATTGACTTCAATAGAATAATATTCAGAATCTACATCAGAAATACACCGCCTCTCCTCAAACCCATGATTGAACAACAAAGACGGTACAATTAATCTAAATTCAATTACAAAATGTATTGTCATGAGACTGGATGACCTGCAACTTGAAACTCCCTGACATCACCTACTGAGAGAGTATCATTGATGCACTGAAAGCCAAAAGACTGCATGTGATAGCGACAAATGGCGTTTGTCATTTTATTTGGCTCCAGGCACAGAATGAGGTAACACTTTTCATTCACAAAAAAAAGGTGCTCACTAAACTGGGTCATAAACTCCCATTGTCTGATGGGTAATTGGAGTCGTTCACACAGGCATGTGCCTGCCAACTTCCCTTAAAAAAAACTGAGTAGATAACTATGCTTAACGCTGTGGCGTTCATATGAACCGTTTGGCTGAGTGTCTCCTTTTATCTGTTGAAACCTTGCAGGGACATGCCACCTCATGTTCTCAGACTGTGTGGAGCATGTTAACAAAGGTTAAATATTCATCTGTATGCCCCTCTTTCAACAACATGAAATTCAATTCATTTGTTTGGGGCTTGTTTGAGTGTCATGGATTCATTGTCAGTTCATTGGAAGGCATTTACAATTAAGATACACAATACACTTTCATGCATAATGAAATGCATATATGCTGCAAGGTTTTAATGCCTGAACAAAGCACATACTGTTCCTGTACCAGGACCTGATATAACTTCCTCTCTGGCATTCATTTGATATTTTGTTTCCCTCTTTGCCATCCAGTTAGACACTCAAGGGCTTATAATCCACTTCAGTATGTTAAAACCACAGGCGCAATTATGAAGCACAAACACTAGAGCGGCTATTGTTCACAGCTATTGTTCCCGAACCAAAGCTTTAGAGACAAAATGCTAATCTCCCACTGGATCACTTGAAAGAACATATGAGGTCAGCAATCAGATGCTAAAAATGTTTAATAGCAGAAGCCCACAGCTTTCAGTGTTAAGGGCTCAAAAGGGACTATTTAAATGCATCGAGTGCAATAGGTTGGGTCTCAGATAAGATAAAGCTCAGCTCATTTTGGTATGAAACCACATTGAAAGCTTTTCCTATCAAGATTGAATTGAAGTCTGAACTCTGAAATTAATAAATAGCTTTTGGATGTCAGTGAATGCACACATATATACAGTATATATATGGAGAGCTATTTGAGCTTTTTGTCATTTCTACTATGTTTATGTATCAATTTGTATTTCTTCTGCTAGATTTGTACTACAGTGTGAGCCTTTAAACATAGCCAAGATGGTTAAAGCATTTGATTGCTTTACATGAATATGAATCAAGTTTCGCAATTACCTTGTTCAATGTGCTTTTTACAATGGTTGAAGGATTCACAATGTCACATAGGGATGCACTGGTAGTTCAGCATTTCAAACCGAGACAGAAGAGGAGAGCTTTTCTGTCGTTTTAAATACTCCAAATAATCTGAACAAAGCCTTTTCCTTAATCATATGCTGTGCATTAAAACAGATGATTCATGAATGAGGCTAATAACCTTGAACCCGTTACCCTTCCGCATCGTGATGTCCATGTTAGCCGCAGCTGCCGGGAGGAGAGTGGCAGCAGTGTCTGTGCTTGAATGAGCTGGGGCTGTCCAGGGCCCGGGCTAAAGTTGATTTGTGGAGACATCTCTTTACGGTTCCTCGCGGAGAAGAATGACAAACTGCCACTTTGCACCAAACCGGATGGCGCACACTGTGCTATTTGGGGGTGTTGGGAGGGGGGATCCCTTTTCGGAGGGACTTAATTCAACGAGGTTCACGCTGTCCCGTTTTCACACACTGTTCTCTGGGGCAGGGGAGGATAACATGTGAGGGCTGCTGGAACCAGGAGCCGGGGAAGCGACGAGAAAGGCCACCGGGTATTTACTACTTTGAATAGACACCTGCAGGGGGGGGCCCAGTGGGCGCCTGGCCTGCCCGCTGTGACTAAGACCCACACGAACCAATGGAGAGTCTCTCTGTTGTCCACAAGAATACCCCAGGCCAGCTCTTGATCCATTTAAATCCTATTCAACCTGCTGGGCTGTGCGTAGGGGATCTCTCTCTCTCTCTCTCTCTCTTCCTCAGTCTCTCGAGGTATAAACAGTGTTCTTTTCAGAGTATGTGAGACCCAACAAAGGTGTACTGTTTCCATTGTGGCATTTAGTGTTGGAAGAACACTCCAGAGTAGAAAGCTTGAGATTGTGCCCCACTCCTCGAATGCAAGTAATTTACAGAATGGCTCAAAAATGACATCATCAAACTGAGGACCCTTTTTTTAAGATGGTACAAACAATAACACAAAAAAACCCCTTAAAAAACGCTAGAGCTCATTTACCTTTACCATTGACCTTTCTAAAATCTAAAACTAGGGAAATGCTGCAAAGAGCATTGTGCTGTGCACTGTGCTTCATTTTGATAAAAGTGGGTCTCAAGTATATATCAAGTAGTCTTGAGTCTTGGCACAGCAGGCTTAACTTAAACCAAGAATACCCTTCCCAGATTGGCACTGCTCAATGAGGGGAGAGAGGATATCAGGTTTGCCAAATGGTCCTAAACATGTGTCCTCAGTTCCTCTGTGTGTTCTGAATGTTCATTTGAAGCTGTTACCATGCTTGGCCTGGGCCTGAAAGTAATATTATTTTTAGAGGGCAAATATCAGTATCCAACTTCCTTATGATAGGTTTGTTGATATAAATCACAACATGGAATTCATTAATAACATTTTACATTTTAAGCATTTAGCAGATGCTCTTATCCAGAGCGACTTACAAGATGTGCATTAATACATGGTAGGAACAATCATAGTTAGCGCACGAGATCAGTGCAGTAATACAGCAATAGACATCATTGCAGGCATCTGCGTACCATACCTGTAACACTGGGAAGGAAAAGGTTAGTGTGTTTTGGAGTATGGTGTAGAACAACTAAATAGGGGTGACAACAAATTAGCTAGATGGACAGAGTTCAGTGGTAGTGGAGTCTGAAGAGGTGGGTTTTGAGTCTCTTGCGGAAGATTGCAAGTGATTCCGCGGTCCTGACCGATTGTGGAAGGTCATTCCACCAGCGAGGGATCAGGACAGAGAAGAGGCGAGACCGCGAGGAGCGGCTGCCAGGTGCCAGGTGCCCGGAGGGATGGGGCAGTCAGCTTGTCAGAGGAGGTGGAGCGGAGGGGTCTGGGAGGGGTGTAGGGAGTGATGAGTGACTGCAGGTATGGGGGAGCAGTACTTCTGGCCGCTTGAAAGGCAAGCACCAGTGACTTGAATCTGATGCGTGCTGCGATGGGGAGCCAGTGCAGAGAGGAGAGTGGTGACGTGGGTGAACTTTGGCTGGTTGAACACCAGGTGAGCGGCAGCGTTCTGGACTAGTTGCAGTGGCTTGATGGCACAGGCCAGAAGGCCTGCCAGCAAGGAATTGCAGTAGTCCAGACGTGAGATCACCAGGGCCTGGACCAGGAGTTGAGTGGCGTCTTGGGTGAGGAACGGTCAGATCCTTCGGATCATCAGGGAGCCCTTTGCTGGGAGGAAGAGCAGCTCTGTCTTCCCCAGGTTCAGCTTCAGGTGGTGGGTGGACATCCATGCGGAGATGTCAGCCAGGCATGCAGACATCCGTGCCAGGACCTGGGTATCAGATGGAGAGAAGGAGAGAAAGAGTTGAGTGTCATCGGCACAACAGTGATAGGAAAAACCATGAGCAGAAATAACAGAGCCAAGTGACCTGGTGTACAGAGAGAATAGGATAGGGCCTAGCACCGAGCCCTGCGGGACTCCGGTAGAGAGGGTGTGGGGAGAGGAAAGGGATCCTCTCCAGGCCACCTGGTAGGACCGGTCAGCCAGGTAGGACTCTAACCATGTCAACGCAGATCCAGAGATTCCCATCTCGATGAGAGATGAGAGCAGGATCTGGTGGTCCACGGTGTCGAATGCCGCTGACAAGTCGAGGAGGAGGAGGATGGAGCTAAGGGATTGGGACTTAGCCCCATGAAGAGCCTCAGTGACCGCAAGGAGAGCAGTCTCTGTGGAGTGGCCTGCTCTGAACCCAGATTGGTTGGGATCAAGCAGGTCATTCTGTAAGAGATGAGCAGACAGTTGGTTATAGACAACCCGCTCTAATGTTTTGGAAAGAAATGGGAGGAGAGAGACAGGTCGGTAGTTTGAGATGACTGCAGGATTCAAAGAGGGTTTTTTGAGGAGGGGGACAACATGAGACCATTTGAGGGAAGAGGGGACAGAGCAAGAGGAAAGAGAGGAGTTAATGACATTGGAGACAAAGGGGAGGATGTCCACAGCAATGGACTGGAAGAGGGGGGAAGGAATGGGATCAAGACGGCAGGTGGTGGGACGGTGGGAGAGAACAAGTTGAAGGATGTCTGAGTCAGGGAGGGGCGAGAAGGAGGACAGAGGGGTGAGAGGTTTCGGTAGCGAGATGGGTGAAGGAGAGGTTGGGGGGAAGGAGTTGCGAATGTCATCGACCTTCTCGCAAAAGAAGGATGTGAAGTCATCCGTGGTTAGAGAGGAGGGGGTGAGGGAGGAGGAGGGGTGAGGAGAGAGGAAAACGTAGAGTTTACGAGGGTTGGAAACAGAAGATTGAATCTTAGAAAGGAAAAAAACGCTCAACTACAGACACGGGCTGATACAATAAGACCGATTGAAAACAGCTAAGTAGCAATCAACTTTGAAATAAAACTTCTAAGCAGTGATAGAAACTAATAACCACTGGAACATCAGCAACACAATACTAATTAAGATAGCCAAGTAGCGTTAACTGTAATAAATAATAGATAAAATGCAATAGGATAAAGCCAAAAACAAAACAAATATCAATCAATCAATCAATCTTTATTTTTGTATAGCGCCATTTACAAACAGGTTGTCACACAGCGCTTCACAATTGGCATTTTCCAGAGGGAATCAAAAAACCAGAAAACCATTGGAGCCAATGTGGGAGACTGGAAAATTATTCCCTGACCCCTTAAAAGGCGGTCAAGATGAACTCCTGGAAAATTGGGGGATACAGAGAAAAACAACACAAATAGTCCTTGAGGCTCATGTGGCTTAACAGACCACCGGAAGGGCATTCTAAGTGTAGGAGTGGGGTGGACCTCATCCCTCCAGATACCAGGGCAGGGCGGGGGATGGAACCAGCAGCTAGGGTCTGGGCCAGCGGCATCCGGCTAACACATGGCAGGGGTGGGAGGTTGACTCTGGGGCAGGTGAGCTCCGGGCAGGTGCCACGAAGCCGGGGAGAAAAGAGGAAAGGTCAATTATGACTATGATAAATATCACACCGGATATGCAATATCCAACGTATTGTCATATATATTGTCATACAAACACGTGTGCACACACAGGTACACACACACACACACACACACACACACATAATGCTGCTCACCAGTCCTTGCAATGCACAAAACAGAATTCAATTACCAGTTATGTTGGCAGGATGTCTCCTCTTAAAATGGTCTTTATATATACAAATTATTTTGCAATATCCTATATATATAATATTTCTATAAAGGTAGAAAAGAATGCTAGAACGTGTCCACATTTATAGGAGAATCGATCAGATTGGAGGAGGATTCTATTTTCAAACCGGTCTGCTTAATCTGGTTAAGTGTGCGATGCAACCCGTCCAAGAACGGCTCCTATGCAACGTGATAACAGGATCACTCCCGACAATGCTGGTTATTTTTAACCATAATTTAAATGAAAAAAGAGAAAAAATCCCAAACCTATACTTTCACTTTATTTTTGGGGTAGAAAATACTTTTACTGCAGCTCATCAGTCTATGGAGTCTATATCGCGGAAACACGTTTGAGGTAAAAAGAGAGAGCGAGAGAGAGAGAGAGAGAGAGAGAGAGAGAGAGAGCGAGAGAGAGAGAGAGAGAGAGAGAGAGAGAGAGAGAGAGAGAGAGAGAGAGAGAGAGAGAGAGAGAGAGAGAGAGAGAGAGAGAGGGAGAGAGAGAGAGAGAGAGAGAGAACGAGAAAAGAAGTGAGCCTTCAAAGCTCAATATTCTACTTTTAGCAAGCGGAGTGACCCTGGCGCGGACATCGGTCTGTCAGAAATAGCGCATCGGGACTCCTGACGAAGCGTCCGACCGGTCTCTAATTACACCCAAGGGTTATTGATTAGACTTCATCCCCGCGGCCGCACCGCGCATTGGAAGCACATGTTGCGGTGGTAACATCCACAACAGCAGTCCTCTGGGGTTGAAGAGGATTAACTATTATGGGATGGTTTCTCCTCGAACCTTCATGTTGAGCCTGGGCCTTATGAATCTAGGGCAATTTTAGTGGACCAACTAACATTTACTGGATAAGACAGGACACCGCAAGCTTGCCAGTTAGGAAAAGCGTCTGGCTGTTTCGTGGCACGGTGAATCTTTAGGAATCGGGCGATTCAAACAGGAAGACTCGGGAACACATACCACCAGACCGTTGGCGTTGTGAATTAAATCATGTATTGAACAATCACCAGGGAGAGTGTCACGACTTTACTTGAATTCAAGCTCAGTGGTCAGAAGTCAATTCAAAACACAGATTGTGATTATGAAATGTTCGTTTTTATCTAACGTTACTTAAAACAAGATGCGCACAGTAGTCAACGTTACACAAGCCAGTTCACAACGGCAGATATGACACGTTCCATTTCCGTTCTGTGTATGAGCTTTCACTGCACTTCACAAAAATGAAAATCAAAAGCAGGAAAAGAGAAATGGCCAAGAATGCAGTGCCCCTCAGGGTAATATTTATAACGTCTCAAAATGCCTGTTTGATCCTCAGTATCTACATAATTTTAAGGAAAGTTGCCCTGAATTACCAATATAAATATCTGACTATTTATACAATAATGTATGCATTGGAACTAGCAATGGAATGATACGAATACAGAAATAATACATTGAGACTTGTTATTAATTTAAAGCTCAATTAGTAATGGTACAGTATGCCCATTTGGTGGTTGTTTCTGTAAACATTTACTTGGAAGAGCTGAAAAAATGTATGAAAGATGTATCAAAGCTGGGTAGTTTATTCTGCAACAAAGAATCAAAATCTTCCCTGCAAGAAATATAAGAAAATGAGAGTACAGATATGATAAGGCTCTGCATAGTGCTTTGTCTGTCTTGCTCTGTTATCCCTGTCCCAATCAAAGGGAGATACTCCTGGTTCCTCTGAACAGATGAAGTTTCAGCTCCATAGGGTTTTATGGCGGCCTAAAGGTCATTCATATAAGCAAGTCGAGGAAATAAATTCTGGGAAAGAGTCAGACTCAGTCAACAGATGCAATATAATGGATGGGACGAGGTTTGACAGTTTCAGTGCTATACTTAATTTTATCTTATATGGGGCCCCGTACAGAATAACCTCAGTTGGCTGTACAGTAATTTGTCACCTTTCTGAATTGCGCATACGTAGGACTAGAGAGTCATCAACGTGCATGCTTAGCTACAGCATAAAGAAAAATGAATTGTGGGGCTATTTTAGATCAAAGTGCTAGGGACTGTATTCGTGCAATATATCTGTCAAAGTGCAGTGTCACCACCCATGCACGCTGACCGAAATTCACCCCTCACCCCGTGGACTCCGAGCCTGAAAATAAATAGCGACGTTCCACAAGGAGTCGGAGCTGCACTTGACGTTGATTAATACAGCATGATTCAGTGGGGCTGTGGGTTATGTACCTCTCCCAGTCCTCGGGCTGTCTCTGGTCTGCCCTGGGCCTGGAATGAGAGTTTACAAGGCACAGATTCAGGACAAATTATAGCCTTTTCCTTAAGCTTCTCAGCTATGTGCCTCCTCATGCAATTTCATATTTCCACACTTACAAAAAAAATATTTGGGGACCACATCTTTGAAAAAAAAAAAAATCCCTCACTTGACATTGGCAGAGATCTGGTTTACAAAGGTCCCACACCACTTTAGAAAGCTGAAATCCACCAACCGCCAGGCCATAAATAAGAGCCCATGGTCAACATAGTTTGGTTACAGTTGCACTGGGGCATGAGTGTGGACATATCCGTCAGAAAGGACCACTGCGGCTCAGACCGGATCAATAGGGCTCCAGACAATGTCTGGCACTCACACATCATACCTGAAAAAAACTAATCCGTGGAACAAGAAAAACATTTGAATTGTAAAAATAAATCAAGAAAACTAACCCGTGTCAAGATTCTGTACATGCGGACATGGGTGTCTGTGTGTGTGTGTGTGTGTGTGTGTGTGTGTGTGTGTGTGTGTGTGTGTGTGTGCAAGCACATGTGAGTGTGTGTGTGTGTATGTGTGTGTGGGAGGGGGGAGTGTAAATGTCTAACAAGAGGGATGGAGGAGAAAGAGATGGCGGGTGAAAATGGAAAGCCCAGATAAACCCAGATAAACAGTGCTATGTGTCCTCTGTATTTTAGGTGAGATGAAATGCACTTGAAAAGGAGCTGGCCCTTTTCCAGGGAGAGACCAGGCGCCTGGTCCGACGGGCGCTGCCCACCACGGTCCCCGGGGGCCCACCTACAGAGTGTGCTCGCACAGGTACCGTCCCCGGCTCCGCTCCGCTCCACCCTGTCCCACTTCCCCCTCTTAGCATGGATTCCCAGATGGTTTGGAGGGCGGCCAAATAATATGCTTTTTGATCACATTATCTAAACTGTGATTAAGGAGCTTAGAGCAGGAATGTGTCTGAGAAAGCAATTTGCACGGTTCTCATTTGCTCATTCGTCTGGATACATCGAAAAGGTGACTCTGTGATTCTAAGTTCCATTATTTTTGAATGTTCACCCGTCGCACAGAGGATATGGAGGGGGAAAAAGGGAAAATCTCCCAAACTTTTTTTCCCTCCTCTGTCAGTCACTCCTGGGTCTGGCAAAAATCGTTTTGGCGTGCGCAATCGCAACGTGTTTGCAGCGTGACAGACCACAGAGTGACACAGGCTGTGCACATATGTAACAGTTGGTTGTGCCATTAGTACGGATAGATATTTGACTACATAGTTCAAACAAACTGGCTGAGGAGTGAGGACATTTAAAACATATCATCTCCTAATCGCCCAAAAGATCAAAATAAATGTGGGAAAGCCCCACCACACACTCTAAATATTGCAACAGGAAAAGTCTGTCTCTACAGCTTAGTTGAAACAACTTTTTGTTTTTGTCTTTTCACATGAATGTGAGTACATGGCAGTGGGAGCAAATCACTACTTTCATTGCTATACATGAACTATGAATTACTGTGTATACACTTATATATTAAAGCATAGCCACACTAATGCTGCATGTTTGAGTCATTAAGGTCCTTAATGGCAGCCAATACTCCTTATAGAAATCCTGAATGCACAGGAGCGTTGTGAGGAAGAATATTCTAACTTCTTGAGGAGTAAAAGGAAAGTCTAATGCTGGAAAGTAGATCAGAATTAAATTAAGTCAGTCTGGTGAGTGTTAATCACCTATTTAAAAAAGGAAAGAGGACAGAGATGCAAGGAGGCTCAAGATGTCTAAGGATGTCAACTGCAATTTGCAATCTTGATTTCAGTCTCAGTATATTTTATTTCAACTTGTTTCAACCTAATTCTTCACAGTAGAGTCTGTGTCATGGTTTGCCAAAATTGCATGCCGAAGGTGCGCCTTTTAACTGAAGGCCCTCTCACGAATCAGGTAATTTGCACTCAGCCATTTTTAGGTCAGCACACATTGTTTTAAGAGGAGGGAGTGGGCTTGATCCTGGATTAGGAAAAGTATTTAGAGTGACTAGCCGACATCTTATCAGATCCTAAATCATTATTTAATACACATCTGCGTCCTCACTTCTCCTCCCCTCTGATCTTCTCTCATCTCCCCTTTCGCTGAGCTCCCAGTTCACTACAGTCCCAGATTTGGGTCATGTTGGCTGAACCTTTCATTTCCAAAAACAAGCTTTTGATCTAGGTAAAGTACCCGGCATGCAAACAAGGATTCCAATGGCTGCAAAGAAAAGGTAAACAAGGATGCATGTGATGTTTCTGCCATTGGATACTACAAGTAGAAAAAAAGAGCCAATGGCAAGTTGCTGTGTTGACTTGCCATTGTCCTCAGCCTTTAATGACCCTTTGATGGTATGGAATCTGGCTCCTCATTCTTAGCCACCTTATTAGTACATAGGTTTTGAATGACCTCGTTGGATGTTACAAAATAACTATGTTAACAAACTAGGCATTGGACACGATGATGGATTTGCATGCATTTGAATGAGCGAAATGCTAAGTTAAGAGTACTTAAAGTGTAATAAAACTGGAGAAAAGGTGATTACATGCTAAAATATAATATAGTATATAAGCATAATGGATAGAGTATGTGTAGTGTATAATGTGAAAAACTCAAGCAGCATTCCTAGTTGTGCACCAGTCTTTTGTACAATTGTAGAATGCCTCCTCCCTACAGAGATAGCTGGTATCTATGATTGCCAGAAGGACAGAGCGTTAAGATTTAAACCAGTCTTAAAAGGCAATAGCTGTGACCCAGATTGTTTGGGCTTTGAAGAGCAGACTCAAATAAACACAGGAGTCCCCCTGTCTAAACCCAAGATTCTGGTCATGTTTCATGGGCTTTGATGCTTGTCACATTGCCCTGGAAGTGATATTTCTTCTGTGCTCTGGATCAATAACTGCTCTAGATAATTGTAAGTCACAGAAACAAAATGCCATGTTTTACGCTACATTTGTTGATAAATCTGTGGCCATCCTAGGCACTCCAGAAAAAAGTATTCTATGGAATACTGTAGAATTGCTGTGCTGTAGGCTTTATAACGACATATGAAAACTCGTTCAAAAATGTTGTTTAACTGAAAATAAGAATACATATATCATTCAAATTTTCTTTTTTGTATTATATAAAACATGTGTTGTAATTACCATTTTTCTCGAAGACCAGATTTATTCATTTAAGAAGAAAAAATGTGCATTCAATAAAAATGAAATTCACATATGCAACCATTTCCATAATATGTAAACACTTAGAAGACTTAGCAGGGTTAACCCTACCTCAAAGTTTTTACTGTATCACTATGACCCAATGTATTTGGCTGAAACCACTTTGCCCTTTGTAGGTATAAGTGTCATTAATTTCTGACATACGTTTGTCACTTTTCTGTGTACATTCTTCAATTAAGTCAAATTCTTGAAGCTCATAGCCCTCCCCGCCAATGGACCAATGTTTGAGATAATTTCCAAATGGTTATAATAAAGGGCAGCCTTACATGTACAGGGAACCCTGGAACCATAGAGACCCCCCCAACGGTTGGCAGAACAAACTTATTTTTATCTGACAAATCTCATGTATTTCGTGCATTCAGAATGTTCTCTCTCTGCTCCATAGGTTTATAAGAAGTATACCAGAATGTATATAATTCTGATTGGCTCATTTAACTGTCACTGTTTTGTTTGTAAATCTGGTATTTAAGGAGCAATAGAATGTCTGCATACTGGTACTAGTTGCAAACCTACCAATGCCAATATTCTGAACATGCTCCAAAGCTAAACTTAGTCCCTGAGAAAATAATTTATAGGAAGTTCTTCAGCTGTATAAGACTTTTTCGACAAAGAGAGTAAAAGAGAAAGAGTAAAAAAGTAAAAGAGGCCCAGCTACTTACATGATCTTTGCAAGGTCCTGAAGTGTGGGATGCCATTCCACTAGTCTATTACTATATAATCTAAGAGTCTCCCCCAAAGACCTTTAGTGGTATTGAAGGCACGAGGGCACACTTGCAATAAGTTATACTTATAAATGTGGTCTTTTCAATACCATGTTATTTTATTGAAGCATATTTGCATTTAATACAAAGTTTTAATTTTCTTATGTGTCAACATAGCAAAATGCCATGTATATAATGCATTCATATAATATGTCCTTGCATACACATACTCATTTTTACATATTCATATTGCCTTGTTAAAAATACTGGGCATTTCAAAGCTATAAGCAGCAAAACAACAGCATATTTTCTTCTCTTTGTTAGTGTATATAAAACTACATTTATGAAAGACTGGTCGAGAAGGAATGCTGTAACATTGCAAAAGTCACAATAGGCACAGGGTCAGATGGGTAAAGATATATACAACAGCGTAGAACAAAGGAAGTTCTGAGTGACAAGCAAGCATGTGGCTGCCACTGTGGCAACCGCTTACCGTGCCCAAAATAATCCAAAAGAAACTGCAGAAACCAAACCCCTTTGCAGATACAACTAGCAATAAAATTACAAGGAACGATTACAAAAAAAAATCTACCATAAATTAGTAACAGATACAAGGAGCATTGACTGAGATGTGGCAATAACATCTGAACTTAGATACTGTTTGAGTACAGCGAGGCATGGAAAAAATACCAAAAAGACACCACGGCAAAGAGAAAAATATACGACTTAGTGGAGCAACTTTTATACCAACTTCTAAGTCACTTCAGTGCATCAAAGTACTGTAGAAGACAACGATGAGGAGTATGGGTACAATGGGTTAATTTACTGTGAAGTGTTCCTGGATACCTTCACTATATCTATCATTTTTCACTAATCCTGTGACTAGGACTGTACAGTTTGCAGTATGCACATCTGTGATATGTGATATCTGTGATACTTTACACTCTCAGAAAAAAGGTACCATGTTGTACCTATTAAAGTACTAATGCTTGTCACTGTGGCAGTACCCCTGCCAGGTGCTGAATTGTCCCTTTGGTCAGAAGAACATAATTGTACCCTTGTGAGAAAAATAATGCTGCTTGCATTACAAGCCTAATTTTTTCCAATATAGCTGCCAGTGTGAATAAGGATTCATTGGAATATACAGATCTGTACCTTTACACAATTTGTACCTTTTTCACTGGGAAAATGTACAAAACCGTATCATGAAGGATCTTATGTGTACCTTTGAAGGTGCATTGAACACATTTGTGAAGAAATGTACCCTAATTGTACCTTTATTTTTGAGAGTGTAGGTTTTTGTTTTTTTAGAATTTGTTTCTGATTTTCTCCCATTTTAATAGCCAATTACACCCTCTATTTGTCATGTAAATCCCCCCCTCGTATTGTGAGTTCACTGCCATAGCCCTGTGACCAGCAGTGACAAAGGGTGAAGTATCGTCTCCTCCGAGATGACACTCGCTAAGCCTATCGACGGTAACTTGGGTACTCCAGAGCCACTCGTATACGCAGAGGACTCATGTCGGCTTCCCTCCCTGGGGTGGACAGCCAATTGTCGCCCCCTAGTAGGTTTGTTTGGTCAGACCTCATACACACAGAGGGTTGAGTGAACTCCTTGATGTCAGAGTCTTAGGACCTGAAATAGCACTGAAAAGAAACTCACCTCTCAGCAATGCAAACATGGAGCTGCTTGGTTCTGGGACCTCTGTGTCTTCCCTACCCAACACAATCAGAGTATGACATCAATAATCAAGAGAAAGGATATTTCCCACAAACAAGAACATCTGTGTACCAATGGTTCACCGGTTTTGATTGGCCTGATATAATCAAGTCTCCTAGAAAAAATATATTTTCCCATGTTGTCCTCAGACAACCCAGCGGCGTTTCCAATCATCTGACATGCATCTGGCAGTTCACAGCATTCTGGCTCCTACATCTTTCCACTGTATGTTGGTTAGCACCAATGGTTGTACCGGTTTTGATTGGCCTGATACCCTGTCTCATTCTTCTGACGCTACTTTCTCAGTCTTAATTGTGTTGCTATCATTTCTGATGTTCAAAAATGCAATTCAATGACATGTCTTTTCCGAGTTACTCTTCTGTACGACTCATAAGGTATAACAAGGCCAGTCGGAACTATTATTATGGAATAATACACCAACAAATAAACAAACTAATGAACAAACAAAAGGTCTCTGCATGCAAAATATTTTATTTGCCTTCCATGCTCAATGTCTGCATTACCAAAAAGAGACCTAACTTTGAAGCAGTAGTGTAGAGTTGCAATGAAACCATTGATTAGTTTCATTGTTTGTGATGTTCTATGGACAGCTTGATTTAACAAGTCCATTGGATTAACTGCCCCTTCATGTCATGTCCTAAAAACCTGAGAATGTTCAGCAACCACTGCCCCTCACTCCAAACTGGAATCACCCACTGTCATAAAAGTAAGCCACATGTAATCTATAGAGGAGGATGGAAATTGTTGTGTTAGTACATTCATGCATTATAGCCCTGATAATGTACAAGGAACAGATGGGTCGTCTAAATGTCTTGGACTGACTGGATCTATACAATTCTTTTTGTGAAATCAATGCACGCACTGTGAATTGCAAAGTGAAAATGTCCCTGCTCATCAGTTACAATTTGCGGGCTAGATATCAATAACTACCAAATTATTATTTTCAAATATACATCTAATAGAAAGCTGACACACAGTATTTTTTGCACAACCTTGTGCTACACATAGTGCCACTTACTGCCAATAGAATAGAGCAATAAAGCAGTACTAAAGTTAGTTAATTAACATGTTACAATCAACAAATGTGGCTTAAAGGTGAGTTGGTTAAAATAATCAAATTATTCGAACACTAAAATTCCTGCAGATCCTGCATGTTTTGGTTAAAAATGTAATTGGTCAATTCTCAGGGATCTGCAGGAGTGGTTTCAAATTGTACCAGCATAACCATTGCTCAGTCTGCGACCATACCTGGGTGAGCTTTCAGCCACAGGAGAAGCATTCTGACAGAGGTGGAATTCTGGTTCTGAAAGCGGCCACAATGAAACATCTAATTAAAAGGGGACATGGCATCCTTGTGCTAAGGTTGGGGCTATACAGTCCCTTGTTATAGACTACTAGTCTATTGTGCGACAGGTAATCTTACAAGCACATTTTAGATGATACTCACAAAAAGGTTTATATGTAATACTGTACTTGGAGTTGGGTCAATTGCGTATTGTTAAAATGCCTTAGTCCAAGATCGAAAAATATATTAGATACATGTGCCACAAATGTGTTTATAATGTATAATTTGTGGGTCTGTTTATTAACTTCGTTATTAAACTTTGTTATACATTTATTTTCTTTGGGGGTGGGGGGGATGTTGAAAACAGTCATATCTGCTCCCCCCCAATAATTTGTAGATATAAAACATTCCCTTTCATTATGTCTCCTCAAATATTTAATATGTGGTTACGCCCTTGGTCTCTATAGTCCCACTCTGCTACAATGGATGAGCATTTGTAGCCCTGCCGTCCGATTGATATTATTTGAAACGATGCCGAGCCATGGCGGAGGAAACTCGGTGAACTCCGCTCCTTTTGTTGATAGATTGTCTGACAGTGGAGCGCCGTGATCTGCACACCTCGCGCAGAATTCTGTGCGTTGATTGGTCACGCTGCTTCCCTCCCGCGGGGGCTACTGCTGCCGTTCTGTGCCTGCACGAGCCGACTGTCACTGTTCTGCACCGGCAGAGCAAACTCAGCACTTCAGCTAACTACCTGTCTTAGCACGCCAGCATAGGAAAGCACTTTCTTGCAATTGAAGGAAATGGATTCGATGGACTTCACGTAAGGAGCAAGCAAAGACAAAAGCAATTAACAATGTCTGACAATTGCATTATACGCTGCCGCGGGTTATTTTTGCGTTTTTCACGGAGGAGGTAACAGACGAAGTGCATGCATTAAATCATGGATTGCCTTTTCCTTTTGATATGGACTTTACCTCTCCCATTAGTCAGCAGCACTTCAGTGAAGTTATCCACCCTGTGGTTTGGGAATATTATGAAGGCAGGTGACATTCATTTTTTCTCTCCAAAGTATTAGCCTACTATTCTTCATTTTTGCATGGAATTGCATCAAACGAATTATCGTATATCATTAGTTGTTTGTTATTAATTGTGACCTGAATTTCTACTTGCTATTTTGTAGACTTTGCAGATATGCTGCTCCTTTTCAATGTCTTCTGTCACAGCCACATTTCCCAGTGTCATCAGTGGACTAAACAATGGTCAGTACATCATCCACTTATTTTACTGAAAAAAAGTTGTAATGACTTTCATCTGATACTGTTTAACCTAAATGCAACATATACATTTCCAAACGTTTTTTTTCTTCATCAAAATGATAGATTTTATCGACAGTAAGCGGAAATAAAAAAACATTATCACACAATTTAGCTGAGTAAATCAAAGTACGTGAGTCCTGAGTACTGAGTAAAGTATATGAATCGATAACTGGATACAACCTTAGGGTGTCATGCACGCAAACTCCTTATTAAAATCGTCCGTAGTAACAGTTGCCACGCAGGTCTGCAGACGAAAGGGATTCCCCGTAAGGTGGTATGTACATCTACTTAGTTGGCAGCAAGAAGCAAGCCAGATGAGATGACTCACGTACTTTGATTTATCAATGAGAGAGAGCGAGAGAGAAAGAGAGAGAGAGAAAGAGAGAGAGAGAGAGAGAGAGAGAGAGAGAGAGAGAGAGAGAGAGAGAGAGAGATGCTTCTGGAATCAATTTGCATTGAGAAACTATAAAACATACACACTTATCAATCATAAAAATGTGTTCTCTACGTGTTTAAGAAACATTGCACAAAGACTTTCCATAAATGTTGTAACGCTTATTTTTCAGGTGGGTTGGCATACAGTGTACACGCTTGCGACAGATACATTTTATGTGTGTTGACTTCTGTACAGATTACGTGTTTGTAACCCCTATCGAGGTGGACCCCATGGGTGGTTACGTCTCGCACGATGTGATGGGGCGCAGTCGGAGGAGGAGATCTGTGCTGTCTGCCAAGGACTCCCTGCACTACAAGCTGTCAGCCTTCGGGAGGGACATGCACCTGGACTTGAGGCCCTCCAAGGTGGTGGCCGATGGGTTTACCGTACAGACGCTCGGCACAGAGGGCTTCACCACTGCAGCCCAGGAGCCTGATGTCCACAACTGCTTTTATCAGGGATTTATAAGGAACCACTCCGCTTCATCGGCAGCTATATCCACCTGCTCAGGCCTGGTAAGTCCTCTCTCTCTCCGCCGGTCTGAGCCTCTACCGGTTTTGCCCGTTGTTGTCCCTACATCTGCTAATGAAAGATCTTAAGGTTTGTTTGTTCAGAGATGAAAACTGGTACCCTGGTCATGAAGCCACTCTTTTAACTGTATGTGTATCACCTCTATTTCTAAGCCTGACGCATAGAAAGCCTCATTCAACAAATACAATCACTTTATGAAGTTATCCTATTATATCAGTATGTGATTAAGAATGAGACTCGAATAAAGATTTGTTCTAAGTTCGAGCACTCCAATGTTTCAAGATATTCTTGATTTAAGTGTCTTCATCGAATAGTCGGTGGCCTCAAACAACTTGATACAGTGTTTGCCTTCAAAGTGTTTCATACCTGTATAGGGGTCCCTGCTCACAATGGGCTGCTTGATGTTACTGCATCCAGGAAGATTTCAGTTATTATGCCTTTGTCCCCAGTGAATGACCTTTTATTGTCACAAAACCACACACCTGTGTGATCGAGAGGCGCCCTGACTGTGGCGCCATATATGAAGTCATAAATTGGTCTCTTTCCCTGAATGGATCTTGGCGGGTGAGTGAGGACACACAGGAAATGGTCCACTTGAAAGATTTCTTGGCTCACCTCCCCGGTCCTCTCCCTCGGACAACCACAGCGATCACATGTCCGCCCGGGACACTACGCTGCGATAAAACGTACCTTTTTTTCTTCTTCTTTTCAAATAGCCTCTACCTCTTTCTCTGCACCATGCTCCTTCTATTGTCCCTTGTTTGCCCTGCATCCCTATCCCCTTGTTCAGTGCAATTAAACCCAGAGTGAAGTTTCAGCCGCTTGGCTAGCAGCACTAATCTACGCTTTGTCCCTTTCATTAGTGGTAGCTTCGCCATAATAAAACAGCAGTGACCCATTCTTTAAAACTGTGCGACAACACAATGTGATTTGGAAGCAATTGCATTTGAATAGACTGGAAGCGCTCTTTGATCTATTTTTTTCCCCTCCCTATTATTTTTCTGTTCTTGGAGGATGACCTAGGGAGCATCAGCGATTCATTTTGTTTTCCTGCCGTCTTTTACATGCGCACGTACCCCGGTTTTGTGCACGTAGAGATATTGCGTTAAAAGGTCAACCACTTTTTTTCTGTTCTTTTTGAAGTGAAACTACAAACTTACAAAAAAGACTCCCCTGTCTCCCCTAAACTCCCCTGGCTCCCCTAGACCCAGTGCGTAGCTGCGAGCAGTTTAACCCTACATGGCATCTCTCTTCTCAAGGAGCTTTGGATTAAGTACAAACGAGGACTCATTCATCCCCTTGATCCCAGCCCGCCTCTTCTGCTTGGAAACCCAGAGGATAACTGCCAGTCGGTTTCAAGCGAGAGGGTCTTGTGCCTGAAGAATGTTAATTCAGAGTTTTAAGTGCTGTTTGGTGTATAGGGGCTCTGTCGCCTCAGCCACACATGCACTCATTGGCCGTTGTGGGAGTTCAGATTTACAGCACTGGCACGCAGACCGGAGGACTGTCAGAACAGCTGTCAGACAGCCTTTTGAAGAGCCATTTTAACAAGCTTACTGGTAGGAGATTCAGCAGTTAGCATTTGAAATATTTTAATTTAATTATGATTTCTTTTCATGAGACAGTCCTTTGTCTCACGGGTATCAAAATCGGGATCATGTTCTAATATGTGCCAGAAAATGATACACAAACAAACGGAAGCTCAGGTGGCTCTGTCCCATGAACATAAAAATCGAGAGATTGGAATCAGGTGAGCGGAAGCTAAATGGCACCTACTGATTGACAGCCACTGTTCTTTGATGCCAAGCTTAGGCCACTCTGCCATTCCTCAATGCTGGTTTCCCTCTCTCTGGGTTATAAATCAGAGCTAGGCGGCAGGATTACCCACAAGTCTCAGCTTGATGCATTGGGCAGTCGTTTTCTGTGACAGGCAGGCTGACTCACAGCATGTTCAAGCAGGTTACAGTCGCTGCGGTTCTTTCAATAGATCCTTTCGCTGTTCGACAAAAGACAAAAGATTTGGACACACTTTGCAAAAACCGCAATTTATATACCATTAATTATCTTATTGAACTTGGGGGGGGGGTCTTTTGATGTGCATGCTTGGTGGTATTGTGGATTGTGAAGCTGTCTGATTGCCCCTTCAGCAGATTCTGATGCTCAGGCTAGCGTGTCCGGGCCTGACAAACACGGACGTGACCTTTCCCAAGCCCTCTGCACGTTGTGTTCGTAGCCATTAAGTTACAAACGTATCTTTGAAGTTCTGTTGTCGGCCATGTCTGGTCACAAGGAAAATATTTCTGCAAGTGTGTGCTCCCTCCTGTCGAAGCGGAGCACTTTTCCACTGTGCTGAATAGCTGTTTATGGGAGCAAGGACGCCAATTGCTTCCCGCAGCCATGTGGAGACATTCACGCAGTCTGTTTGATGGCTAATTGAAGCTCCCAGGCCCCTCCCCAGGGGCCACACTCTCTGTGCATAACTCAGAAGGTGGAGGTGTGTAGATTGCACCCTCTGCACATGTGATTTTGGCTCTCAGCTGCGCAAGCAAGCTGTGTTTATTCAGTTCGGGGGTTGCTGGTTGTCACCGATGTTGTAACGTGTCGAAACCTACTTAATACCCATTAACACTGGACTGATAGACTGAAACCTGTTGCCAGGCTTCATGCCTGTATTTATCTGTGTGTTAATTCTTGGCACTTCCACTGTGTGAAAAAGACAATATAAATGTAGTTGTCAATCATTTGCCACCAGAACCCTTCATTTACTCAAGTGTTTCCTTTATTTTGGCAGTTAACTGCATATATATATATATATCCAGTGGAACTTGAATTTGCAAGTAGATGACTTAACTTGAAGATGCAGTGTAAAAGGACATGTACTGTGGAATCAGTAATGTGAATCAGTGTAAAAGGATGGCCGGTTGTCCCTTGTTGACCTCTTTCTCTAGACTTTGTTTCCCTCAGTGCTAAGGAGCAGTCCTAAAAACCAAGATGGCCACCCATAGTTCGCCGCTGCAGTGCTGCTGCAGTGTCTTTTTTCTCCCTTCTGCGGCCTCTGTAGACATGCAGCGGTGCGGCTGGTGGCCCTGCCCGACAAGTTTGGTTTCCTGCTCTTGCACGGCTCTCCCAGCTGTGCGAAACCCCCAGGGCCCTTGCCGGTGGTGGCCACCTGCATTGAAACCCCGACCAGAACACAAGCGGCTTGGTCCCTCGCAGCTCGTTCGCGGGGCAGAGAGAGCCGCTAACAGGACAGGGCAACAAAAGCCGATTCGCGGGTGGCACCAGAGATTTGTGCTCCTCTCTGTGGAGGCGCACAATTGAAAAGAAGATTCAATGTCGCCGGGCTTTTGTGAGCTGCTGTGCCCCCCTCTAACTCTCGGTGCATTACGCACTGGAGTACCAGTCATCTTGTGTGTGCCGCTGAAAGCAATTCCCAGAGGTCCGGCAAGTGACAGTGATGTAGTACCCGATGTGAGATGCCAGTGAAAGCGCCGAGCCTGTTGCATTCACATACTGTCAACAGCATTGTATTCGCATTCTCACAGAGGACCAAGATAAATGGGAGAGGTGGAAGTGGGCTCCACTATGGAAATGTGGAGCCATACATATTACAGAGGATTAGTCCGAGCACAGACTGCTGTGGGCATTAGAGGAACATATCAAACAGCATTAGCCCTAGATCGCGATTCGAATAGTGCTTTATCATGTCTGCCGAATAACATGCAGAAATCCAAATCTCAGAAGAGAGTATATCCAAACAGAGTGTAGCATCTGGTCAGCTGTTAAAGCAATCATATAAAGGTATTATAACATATGTGTGTAGATTCAGCCAATCTGTGGCAGCGAGAGCCAGACATTAAGGATTGCATCTCTATGCTGATTGGTTGGTTTAAAAATGCACCAGATATTTTATTGTGTTCAGACTCATGTGTGTTCACACTCATTGCTGCCAATGCTTTCTTTGTAGGATTTGGATTTGTTGCATTAGCATTTGCCTTCAGCAAAAGCCACACGATGAAAGACTATTGGATTACAATCAGAAGCTAGAGTTATATGTCATCTCTCTCTTTCATACTTTAATTCTTTCATCCATCTCTCTCTCTCTCTCTCTCATCTCTCTCTCTCTCTCTCTCTCTCTCTCTCTCTCTCTCTCTCTCTCTCTCTCTCTCTCTCTCTCTCTCTCTCTCTGTCTTTCTCTCGGCCCTGCCTACATCCAAACCAGGAGTGTCAGGGAGTGTCCTAATGGGAAATAGTTTACTTCCTGGCTATGTCGCCTGCAGGGAAGTATTCCACTCTCCGGGTGCGCTTCTCCTGTTGGGATTACAGTCACACCCAACTATCCCCACAGGAAAGTTATTGAGGGGCCTTTTTTATGACCATGCTCATTTGTTCAACTGATAAAGAATAATATAACCTCAGTTGTGAAGGCAGTTCAAAGCTTACCTTTGTTTTGTTTTCAAATGAAAGTGCTCAGGAGGACAATTAATGATGCTGTGATATTTATCTAGAGTGCCCCACCAATGAGGCACATATCTATGGAAAGGTTCCTCTTTCCTTATCATGACTTCTGACCCTGGATTAGGATTGAATTGAATCGAATTGAAATATCTTGCAATTATAGATTCAGTTATTCAATGAGTTCATTGTTAAACTCAACAGAGACATTGTTAAACTTACCTAAAACGTACATGATTATGACTATGGAAAAGAACAGACACACAGTATATGTCATGCACTTTACCAGTACAACTACATTACACGTGAGGTCTTGGTCCTAGAAACCAAATTAGTTAAGCTAACCACTTTGTATTTTGAAAGGGATGTGAAATAGGGGCACACCACAGAGTTGTCCTTGTGAATTGTAGATACTAGACAGAGACTTAATTTCTTGATGTGGTCTAGTCTCTGTTTAGTTGTTCTTCAACACTAGTGTTCGCTCCATTGGTTGAACCGTGGTCACATGCTTCACATACTGTAGCAGGAATGCAGATGTGATTTAGAGCTCCATAATAACTGGCTTTGGGTTTCTCCCAGGATTCTCACAGACGTTAACAGCATGTAAGCACTTACTAATTTGGAATATAATGTCATGGTTGGCAGCTTTAAAAGAAGTTATAGTTTACACAAAGACAAGCTAATTGTGTTTATTATGGACTTAAAGCAAGGCAGACAAGTTATGGACCACTTCCCACAATGACACCAAAGATGCATTTAGTTGCAAGAATTTTAAATGCAGTGCAGTCCTCAGTCAACTGCATAACCATTCATGATGATAAAATTAATTTACGTGAAATTTCAATTAATTTACTTAGAAAATGCATTGAAATCTCAAATGTATTAGTCGTTTTCTGTAATACAGAATATTTCATATAACAAGTGACTTTTGAATCGAAGAAAGATTCAATGCAATCTGGCTATGCTAACAAGTGTGTTTTCACATTCCCTTGTGATACACAGGAGCATTGTTGTAAAAATGTCAGGACATCAGGTTGTTTCCAGTGCAGACATATCATTTTAAATGGCCAGTGCTAACATATCATATCATGGTTTTATTTCCACCGCTACCACAAGACCATG
The DNA here is from genome assembly GCA_029706075.1 of Aldrovandia affinis. Taxonomy (NCBI): domain Eukaryota; kingdom Metazoa; phylum Chordata; class Actinopteri; order Notacanthiformes; family Halosauridae; genus Aldrovandia; species Aldrovandia affinis. The sequence continues at coordinate 539,221 of JAINUG010000076.1, forward strand.
TTCAAATACCCTATGATTCTGTGTCATGAATATGCCACAACCATACATTGCTTTTCATAGCCCAACATTACCCTATCATACTTTTATATGTCCATCATTACTGTAGAACCTCATAGATACAAACCTGTCATGGATTTGTTTGGAATTCTGAAATGTCGATAATTTTAAAGCAATGACAAAATTCACCAATTTGAAGGATTTTAATTTAAATAGGCTGCACTAATTTTGTAGCTATACACCTTAGTGTATCTGGGGTTTTATACTGACTGCTAGCTGATGACAGATTGGTCAATACAAATCATGTGTCCTTTCATATCATTTTTATTTCAAGTTCTAGTAAATAATATGTATGCTAAATTCTGACTTAGCTGTCTATAAATACAAGTATTACTGAAAATAAAGCTGTCGTGACATGAACCCGGGTACTTTGCAACAGCATTCGTGATTATTTGTTTCACATTGCTGGGACAGCGCCTAGCACCTCGGGAAGCGCAATACAAAATGGGAATTGTGAAAAACCTAGGTGATATCAGCGCTCATAAAATACCGCCTGGTTTCAAGAGTTCTTAAAATTCTCCCGCAAAAAGAAGAGTCGCAATTAAGGCATGCTTTAGTAAATCGGACAGAATACTTCATTGACCTAATTGACAAAATCTCCACCCTGTTTTAGTGCGTTCACCCCATGTATACATATGTATCCACTTAGCAAATCTGACGTAGATATTGCGACCTTTTAGCCACTGCATTTCCAACACAGTCGCTAAAAAAACGTTTTACTACAATCCTAGTAAATCTGGCCCTCAGTGCTGACTGCTTCCATTGTGGTCTTGTACAAATGGACTGCATTCCACATGTAATGGTTAACGGTTTTAGTGGATATTTTTATGGCATCCTTTAAACAAACGACTAACTGATTTCTTAAAATAGTAATACAGTGATATCAATAAAAACTGCAAGTGACAAGAAACCAATAAAATGTAATGCTAATGTGCGTTTGAAAGTCAAGTAGGAAGTTACTTCCTATAGTTGCTTCCAGTGTGTCGTGTTGTCATTCATGCAGATTATCCTTAACTCACTAATTTTATGAAATTTTACAAATACTTTGCAATCGCCTGTAAACAAATTTATTTGGTTCATGTAATAAGTTAGAATTCACTACCTTATGAGATTGAAAGGGGAAATGGCAGTCTAAGCTGTCTTGATTGATCATGTGGACACACAATACAATAGGGTTACTACTTGCATATTAAGCTGATGAGGACCGGGAAGTGTGTGTGTGTGTGTATGTGTGTGTGTTTTCCCTCTCATCCTGTTTTACTGTAATTCTCAGGCTTCTTAGACATCCAGAATAAGCCACATCACCACAGATGGAATCGATTTCCTCCGATTATCAAGCGCACTGTAGGCACCTACATCTGCTAACTGCAGGGAGACTTTGTTAGCTATTTTTACAGTAAAGTGTGGTATGTCTCTGAGACAAATGGAATACATGTGTGATAACTGGGCACAGCTGGGGAACAATGGGAAGTGCTAACAGCGGAGTTCCACTAGGATGTTGGTTAATGTTCGCGGGGGGGCGCCTGCGGAATCCACCGGGGCCGCGTCGCCATGGGAAAACGCTAACGAGATCCTGGGCTAATGAGCTTACCAAGTTACCGAGGGAGGGGTCTGTAAAACTGGAGCGCTTGCGGTAAAAAGTTATTGTGTCTTCTATCCCTCCTCCTGGCAGATTTATTTATTTTGTTTTGGCCACATGTGACTGCATTCCTGTCACATCTAGCATGAATTATTCTATCATTGACTGATTTATTAATGCCTGTGGAGTCATTCTGGGGTGAACTGTGAAATTTTGTGATGGATAAACAGTATGATGTTGACAAATTCCCTTACTGATGAAGGAACACTGTGTGCATCTCTGGTGATGGTTCTTTCCATGAGAATAAAACAGGTAAAGTAAGGACACAGCATTACCAAAGCAAGGACACAGCAACAGTCACTCAGTCTGTTACTTCTGTATTATTGCAATGTATATTTACAATTTCCCAAATATTAATATGTAATATACGTTTATGTAATAAACCATATTAACATTACCTTTTGGCATGCGCTTTCCTCATATAACAGTTTGACATGTGAATTTAAATATTTCAGTCTATTTTATTCGGTCAGTTCCTTGTGATTGTCACTTAATATATATATAATATACGCCATTTAGCAGACGCTTTTATCCAAAGCGACTTACAGTAGTGAATGCATACATTTTCAGTATATGTGGCCCTAGTGGGGATTGAACCCACAACCTAAGCGTTGCCAACGCCGTATTCTACCAACTGAGCCACAGAGAACCACACTTGAGGTAGACGCAGATTTGCGTAGTATGTAAGCACAATAACCGCTCTTATAAGAGTACAGAGCAGTTGAGTATGGTCCAGACATTAATATACATATGCAGAAAACAGCTTAAACCCCCATTCAACATTCATTGTCTTAATTGACCCAATTTAGTTTCCGGGTTTTTAGAGGGTTAGGGGTTTAAAGGTAGCTAGATATGTCTGTAACAGGTATGCCTGTTATATAGAAGTCAGCCCAGCAGTTCAAAGTATTGAGTGTGCTCCAGACAGAGCTTCACTGTGCAAACTGATATGAAATGGCAGTTAGGGTACACACATGACACACTGAATATAGCGAGAAGTTTGCCAGGGGGTGCTATGGCTAACAGGCTGCCTCTGCATGCACTACTTACTCAGCGGCCACTCTTCTGAGGTGTGGACCTGTGGGGCTTTACTGCCATGCTGTATGGGAAATAGTGTCTGGCGCACATCACTAGTTGACGCGCTGTGATTGAACGGTCGCAATTAACTCTGGACTGTTTACTGTAAACCCTTCTGATTTAATTGAGTCTGGACTGAATGTAGAAACATTTTCAACATTCTACATCACAAAAACAGAGAGAGAGAGAGAGAGAGAGAGAGAGAGAGAGAGAGAGAGAGAGAGAGAGAGAGAGAGAGAGAGAGAGAGAGAGAGAGAGAGAGAGAGAGAGAGAGAGAGAGAGAGAGAGAGAGAGAGAGAGAGAGAGAGAGAGAGAGAGAGAGAGCAAGCAGATTTTAAGACAGGCCAAAGCAATTATCACAGAATTATTATCACAAGTGAAATCGATCTGTGGCAAACAAATGCCAATCTACATTTTATTAAACAAAGGTTGGCTCTTTTGATCCTTTGGGAAAATATGAGTAACAATTGAATGGGGCGATGAAGCCACAGCCAGCCTTGCTTCTGCCCCTCCATACGTCTCCGCCTGTGGGTGGCAGCCTGCCATCACAGGCAAATGTTTTTACAACACACGGTTCTGCCTGGGTCTCCCTCCCTTTGTCTTCCCAATGTTTACTTGCGAGTCAGGGAAAATAGGACCGGGGGGTGCTGGGCTGTGTTTGGGGGTGGGCGGGATGAGGAGAGAAGCATCGGCCACAGGGACTGACTGGTTAGAACAAATGAATGACTGAATACACAACTGTTTGGTTAGGTTTTTGGGGGTTAGGCATTCCACCGGCAGACGGAATGTGAAAAGTTCAGCACTTTTCTTGGTGGCCTCAGACTCGGCACAGAACAGACATGGACTCACTGGCCCCAGGGCATGAAGACAGGCTAAGAAATCAAGTCAAGTTTTAAATGAATGATTTAAATACATATTTAATTCAACTCATAATCATTCTCATCCCTTGATGAAACACAAATACTTTAGGTTACACCTTTCTGAAATTCAGATTTTGCCACTGTCGAATGTAGGCATTGGCATGATCAGTACAACTGTAGCTGCTCAGAACCTACAGATGAAACGTGAGAAAATGCAATATTTTGAGCTTCGGCTCTCTTGTCATTGTCAGCCAAGAATAGCTCACCTAAGGCATGCGCGAGCTTGTCGTTTTTGTAGCCCTGGTGCAGGCTTCTCCAAGAAAAACATCTCAGATTCTGCCAATGTTGTGACTGTACTAATCATCATTGCCATCACTGCAACTCACTAAAGTGACTTATGCAATAAATCCATGTATTATTAATTTAGACATTAACAAATTTAAGGCAGCGAATGCTGAGATGATGCCTTGTCAAATGCTAGTCATTTATCACACAGTCACTCTGGCAAAATAGCAGCGCTAAACTGAGTAAACCACTGCCACTTACTGCTACAGTGTCGTGACATATTTTAGGAAAACAGAAATTCTCATTTGTTTCCTCCCCAGTATTTTACGTCCTGGCAGAATCTCCTTTCTAAGTCAGAAGTTGGATGCAGTCAGTTCCATTTAATTAATGGTAAATGTAACGTGGGTGACTCACATTACATGACCGTCTGACAGTATATTTACTATCCTAAAGGGTATTTCAGCCTGGAGGGCTTGCGAATGAATAAATTACTCGATGAGGTGATACATACATACATACATATACATAATGATAAAAGTGTCACTTCTGATGTTGTATGGAATGATGTTTTTACTCTCCTATATAAAACATGTCAGAGTTACAATGTCATTCATGGATGCAATATACTGTTCACCATTTGAAGCTGCAGCGATAGTAACAATAGCAAACACATCAGATTAATCGTGGGACTGTGTGTGCCAGGAATTAGGTAAGTGGTTCCTGCCAGTGTGGCTGGTCTTAGAGGAAAGCTGAGTTGGAGCAATGAAAACCTCTGGCACAAAATGGGAATTACTGTGACTCATAGCAGAAGCTGCATTTAGAAGAGGAGCAGTTGCATGCTAGAAGCAAGTGGGTGCTTTACTGTCTCAGCTTCTGAAGATGAATTCATTTCTGTGTGCTCACCGTGACAAAACACATCAAGGATGTGGGCTGAACAACAATTAATAATAACCTAGCTCCATAGATTTGACAACATTCACAAGGTTGTGTTTGTTTGTGCGTGCGTGTGTGCGTGCGTCTGGCAGGCCTATATGCTCCGTTGTAGCAATGACATGCAGATGTTTTAAGTGCTCGGTGACCCCTGGCCCCACTCCTCAATTATCAACAGAAAGCAGAGCTCTTGACCCGGCCTCCCTTGTGAACTCTGAGCTGCCAAGCTTAAGAGAAACACACGCATTACCGGCGGCGAACGAGGAGAGGCATCGCCCCTCCGCAGTGACAGGCTCTTAGAATGACGAAAGCCAATATTGGATCCCTTTAGTTGGCGGCAGTTTAAATTATCGCCCGGTAGAGTCCCACTCCAGAGGCCTTAGACATGGACCCGCACCCCTAACGCACCAGCGTAAGCAAACAGAGTCGCAGGGGCGCTCGGTCCGCTAATCAAATCGATACAGCCTTTCAAACAGATGGCAAGATAACCCGCGATGGCGGGTGATTAATAACCGCTGGCCGTAATGTGTTTTTACAGGCAGCTGTGTCTCTGAAAGGGTTTTTTGACTTTTTCTTTTTTTCCAGAATCCCCTTTGCACGTCTCCGCGCGGTGTCTGGGAATCTCCACAGGAAGCCTTGTTTAATTAAAGAGCAGCGGCTAGGGGCGAAGCTTTGTTTTGAAATGCTTCTACGTCGTCCTTTTCTTTTTTCAAGCAAAATCTAACCTGTCATTGCCTGTAATGTATAGTCTGGAACTTGGAAGTGTCATAGGAAATTGGACCGTTGGAGTGGCGAGGGTTATGTTATGTGTAACTCAGACAGAGTGTGAGAATCGTCTTCACACATTTTTCAACAATTTGTTTACTATTACCAATATCCATATTAGCAATATCCATGCCAACCGGCATTGCTCACATTTAATAAAACGATCTTTTTTAAAAGCAGGGGTACGAAACCATAACCCTTAGACAATGAGTCTGAAATATCAACCCTCAAATATACCCAAACAGGACCTGGAAATTCTGTATTGGCATTGTCAAGTGACCATCCAACCTTGACTCTACCTTCTTGTGCTTCACCAGTCAGGTTTGATCCGGATTTCAGACGACGAGTTCTTCATCACCCCCCTGCCCCAGCACCTGGCCGAGAAGCACAACTTCAGCGCCCCCAGTGGACATCACCCGCACGTGGTCTACAAACGCTCGGCCGAACATCGAATACACAACAGCGGGTTGGCCCCCATCACCCCGAGCCTGGCCAACCACCACCACCTGCATCACCACGCCCACCAGCACGGGAAACAGCAGAGGCAACACTTCTGTGGACGACGCAAGCAATGTATGTAAGGAAACTTTTTTTAAGGAAACCTTTTTATATTACGAGTACACATCAGTTAAAAATCAGTCTCAGTGGTTCAACGAGATCAAAAAATGAACCGGAGAAAGTGATTGGTTGTATGCACTGTGCATGTGTAAACCTAACTTGGATAGGCCATTTACTTTCTGTGCAGTTGTGAATGTCAACAATACACTTTCAATGGGATTCGTGTTCAAATACTTCTTTATTTTTACTACAAAACTTTAAATTCATTTCAAGCCTCTATAATCAATTATGCATGTTAAATGTTAAATGATCTTTTGAGTATTTTGACTATTTGAACAAAAAAATACTGATCACATGCTGTAATTAGCAATATTCATTTGTATGTAAGTGTTCATGTGAAGTTAAATGTAAAAATGTAAATTGATAGATGTGTCTATCTCACTGTGTATGCCTGAGATCCTGTACTATACTGCAAACACTACCTGGCATGCTGACAAGATTGTACGGAAGCGGCGCATTAAGGGAATGACTGAATCTTTCCTTATCTCTCAACACTACCCAGGTGCCATTATCTGGGATGGCCCTGGGAAGGGAAAAAGTTTATCTGAGCCGCTTTCCAAATCACGCCTCTCTCTCTTCTGCTTGTGATCGCAGACACTCCTAAGCCCCCCGCTGAGGATCGGCCCATTATGCCTGATGAGTTTGAGCTGCCAGGCAGGGCCAAGCGCTCGCCTATCACCTCCAACAAGGTGGGGGGCCTGAACGTGGAAACTCTGGTGGTGGCTGACCGGAAAATGCTGGAGAAGCACGGCAGGGAGAACGTCACCACATACGTCCTCACCGTCATGAACATGGTGATTTGGGGAGGGGTCCTATGGGCGGGGTTCTCAAGGACAATAAGAGATACCATCAGCCAATTGTTTCAGTTACGGTTTGCGAATTGTAATGAAATGTCATACTGGCAAAGCTTAGGACCGATGGGGGAAGAAGAATCATAACAAAACAAAAACAAGCCCTCAAAATGAATTACATTTATAATTTTGCAACCAACAGAAACAAAACAGATGCTGCACGTGCTGTTTCTAATATCGCAATATCTCGTGTTTGTTTGCTGTGTATGTAGGTATCCAGTCTTTTCAAAGACGGCACCATTGGGACTGATATCAACATTGTGGTCGTCAGCCTCCTCCTCCTGGAACAAGATCCCGTAAGACACAGATAGTAAAATATAATAACGTCCTAAATGTCCTAAATAACACATCATGGCCAATACACTCCCCTTGCTTAAAGTGCATTATTAGGAAGCATTCCGAGATTGCGCATGTACATTAAGAAGTCTCATTCAAAGCTTTGCATAGCCACTAAAGGAACCCTGTTAATTCCTCTGCTCATCAGCTTTCCATGTGTCTGCCTCAGCCGTGCATATGTCAACGGCACACAAAACAGGTATTAAGTGCCGTCCGCTCGTCGGCCCTAATCCAAGATTTGTTGTTGGGCTTTGCGGGGGGCAGCTGGGCCTGACTATCAACCACCACGCGGACCAGTCGCTCAACAGCTTCTGCCAGTGGCAGTCGGGCCTGGTGGGGAGGAACGGCGTACGGCACGACCACGCCGTGCTGCTCACCGGGCTGGACATCTGCTCCTGGAAGAACGAGCCCTGCGACACTCTGGGTGAGGATCGCCGAAGCCACGGGATTACCCCGCCACCCACGCCCTGGGAATAAGTAGGACAGGGCTTCGGAGGCAACGGGGGTCACTGTGCTGATTAGCTGCGTGGGCTCAGGATTGGTGACCCTAAGGTCACGGAGCTCAGATCGGAGCTGGGAAAAGGGGCATCTGTGTATCCTTAAGCCTGGGATTTGTCTTGAACTCCTTTGCCGAGCATACACAAGCGCCATTATTGGCAAGTTTATTCAGGTGTACGCATTAGCTTGTTTTAATTAATTGTGCATTCGGGGGTTTGAAACCGCAGGCATGAGATGTTGTGGGAATGTGAGTGTTAAGCATTTTCTTGTTTTTGAACACACGTTGTATTTGAACACAAACGTCTGTGTAACTGCGCTGGTTTGTCTCTCTCCTTCACGCAGGTTTTGCCCCGATAAGTGGGATGTGCAGTAAATACAGGAGCTGTACCATAAATGAAGACACGGGACTGGGCCTGGCTTTTACCATAGCGCATGAATCAGGCCACAAGTATGTTCCCATACCTCTGCATAAGGCCCCGATATTAATATTCACTGCCAAGAAAAGTGACAGGAGTCGGCTTTTATTTACTTACAAAGGCAGATACTTCTAATAGCGTTTAGATGTCATAGGTAATGGTCCTTTGATATCTGCAAGGTTTTCTCCTAAAAGTGTAGCTTTTGATACAGTACACCGATGCTTATGTTAATGAAATAATTAGAGCAATTTCAGCTATGATGTGATAATTTGATGATAAAAGGAAGAGAGAGAAGAGTTTATTGAAAGAGAAAAAAACTATATGGAACAATATTATACTACTGATATGACATCATCAACTCAATGTGTAAAGCCACATGCACTGCCACAGACGCTTCTCTTTTGTTTCTGTTTATGTGTTGCCATCGTGAATAGAGGGCGTTTATATTTGACTTTTGAGACTTTATTTAGTAGTTTACATTTCTTTCCTCCTTTGGCATTCTGTCCACATAAACTGGAAAGAACTTGTTGTGAGAAGTACCAAGCGGCTAACATGTCAGAATACGTGCAATTTTCAATGTCTTAATTGCTTTGGTCAAATGAATGCGAATGCTTCCCAAGAATATGTATGGAAACCACTTTCACGCCAAAACCATTAATCACTGACGAATTTCGGAGATGTAATTTCAAAACAGAAGACACTACATTTAGGCCATAGAGCTCCATAGCTATGCAGCAGAGAATACAAAACATGTCTCCGCAAAAGCATGTTTGTTTCAGGAGCACTCGTTTGCCAAATGTGAGAAAACACTCTCCATGTGCTCTCCTTCTTCACATTTCTTATAAGACTTTCCAGGATGTACAGACATTATGGAGTGCTGATCATGTGATAATGGAGTGAGTTATGGTCTGGGGCTGCTTGTCAAGTCTCCCTGGGTAACGATCTCACCTCTCCGCACTCTAGTTTCGGGATGATTCATGACGGGGAGGGGAACCCATGCAGGAAGGCCGAGGGAAACATCATGTCACCCACGTTAGCGGGAAACAACGGCGTCTTCTCGTGGTCAGCCTGCAGCCGCCAGTACCTCAGCCGGTTCCTTGGGTATGCCCAATCCATTACTGATGCAGCCAGAGATTCTGTGACAAATATTTGGATATAAATATGGTCCAAATCATATTTGGATGCAACTTTACCAATTTACTTTGGATTTATCTCATACTGTACGCATGAAGCAGCATGCATGACGGGGTGAGGGTTACCACACTGGAGCACAACTTGTAACCAGAAGGTTGCAGACTTGAATCCCTGATGTGACAGTGTGATATTCTCTAGAGTAAGGTGCTAAGGCCGAATTGCTCCACTCAATTCCCAACTGTATTATCAATGGACAATATCCTAAATGTTAGACATGTAATGTAGCCTGGATAGGAACCTTCTGCCCAGGAAGAGAACAATAAGTGCCGTGGTCTTCGATAGACTTAATTTGAGTTTAATCGATCATGTGGGGTCTATCACTTTTCTAGAAAAACTGGGGGATTTTTCATTGTGATTGAGGAGGATCCGTCTCCTTTTTAAATAAGCAGTGTGTTTTTTCACAGTACAGCTCAAGCTTCTTGTCTGGTGGATGAGCCGAAGCAAATTGGACAGTACAAATACCCGGAGCAGCTCCCTGGCCAGTTGTACGACGCTGACACACAGTGCAAATGGCAGTTTGGCTCCAAGGCAAAACTCTGTAATCTGGAGTTTGTGAAGGTACCTGACTGCATAATAGACTTGTCAAGCTGCCCTGCAGCGATGGCATAAGGAGAGGGGCACCAGGCCTGATATGAGATGCAAATGACTAAAGACATCTGGCGCCATTCAAGTAAAGTTAGATTTACCACATGGACCACAGGGTCTGTGGACCGAACTATACAACATAATAGGGTGTTAATGTCTTACTTCTACTGACTTCTAAAGGTATTGACTTATAAGAAACCTATAATACTGGAGAGCAAACTAGTTATCACACCAACGTCCAGAGTTAAACCAAACATCAAACATAAATGCCAAACTAGGCTCAGAGAACGTAGACAAAAACTCTCCTATAGCTTCAAGATCTTGGGATTCATTAACATGCAAATCCCTTTGAATAACGATTAAGTCTAAAAGGACACAAGCTTGGGAAATAAACGTGCCTCAGAAGGTCCAAATTTGGGATTAGTCTTATAGTATGGCCCAGGCCATTGAATGCCTCCTTCCCCTTTTGTCTGTAAACTTGAAGCCTGGGCCTTTGAGAACAAAGTTCAGACGTGAACTACCCCACATCTTAATTAAAGGGATCTGGGCTATCTGTGGGCTAGCCTTTGGGATTCTGGCTGCATCGCGCAGCACAGGAGAGACTTAATTAGCCATGCATTGTTATGTACTGCAGTGCACCACTGAACGGTCCTCAGTGCTAGATTAGCGCAGTGGGACCGCCCTTTCAGGGCCCTCTCTGTCTGCCAGATGCAATCGGGCGGCGGGCCAGCATGGCGTGCATCCACAGCACAGCTCCCGGCCATCTTTGTCTCAGATTATTAAGTGCGATTTTTGCAAATCGAGCGATAAAATACCGTTGACATGTTTGGCTTCATCTCACATCTTCACAATACGATTTGGTTGTTTTTTCTTTCAAAAGTGTCTCTATGATGTCAGTTCTTGCACATTAGGGTGGAGAGTAGTCAACTTACAGTGATCTGACCGTGAAGGAAGCCAGAAGCTGTGCTAAAGAGGCTGCACCTTTTATTGCGCAGGATATCTGCAAGTCACTCTGGTGCCACAGGACAGGACACAGGTGTGAAACCAAGTTCATGCCAGCTGCCGAAGGAACGATCTGCGGACACAGCATGGTGAGTGCGATTATTTGTGCCGTAGTGCTGCTCGAGCAACACCATGAACCACTTGTCTTTTCTCCATTCCAAGTGGTGGAAATTCACAAACAGGGTTGGGGGCAATGCCATTGAAATTCAGTCAATTCAGTAAATGGTTTTATATTCAAGCCACGAACTGAAAAAGGCTCAACATTTTTTATGTGGATTTTTCTGTTAATTTCCTGAACTGACTGTATTGAAACGGAATTGACCCCAACCCTGTTCGCAAACACCTGCAAGATAATTTACTGCATTGCTCAAAGAGAAAAAAAGGAAGGAAAGGAGAGATAGAAAGAAAGAGACTGAATGAGTCAGTGTGTAGTTTGGCAGAATGTCCCCAGGCTTACCGTTGTGGCGTTGGTTGAGCCGGGGATCTGAACCATCATAACCCGTTTCTCCTCCTGTTGTGGGTGCTGGCATGGGCAGTGGTGTAGGAGGGGCCAGTGCGTGGCATTCGGGGACCATGGTCCAAGAGCGGTCCACGGTCAGTGGTCGGAGTGGTCCGGGTGGTCAGACTGTTCACGCTCCTGCGGAAGTGGAGTCATGTACAGGGAGAGGTCCTGCAACAGCCCCAGGTACTGTGTCATGACGCTCTATGTTAACACCAATCATCCAGTGGCATTGTCTTAGATGAAAGATAATGCTTCCCTGTCATTCTGAATTTTACACACAAATGAGTATAGAGTGGTTAATGTATACTGGCACATTTAGACTCTACTTCAACAGTTACAAGATGATATCACCACACCTTTTTCATAAAATGTTCACTGCTACACCACAGTAACCTACACTCCTCCTACAACCGTCATGAAGTGATTAGTGTTTTCACTTGTGTTCATGAGGTCTTTGTCCTCTGCTTTCAATGTACTATTGCCAGACTCCCTTTGAACACAAGTAAGGATTTGCTGGTTTTAGGGTATTAAAACCATTGTAGTGCAGATAAAACCACTGGTTGTACTAGAACTTGAGAACATTAAAAAGTATAATGAAGGGAGCAGATCGTTCAACCCAACTCAACCCACAACCTTTCTATGTTGTGTTTGAAGAATCTCTGGTGTAACGTATGTCTTGTCGTAAAGCAGAAATATTGCGCGACTTTAAGGCACCTTGACAATCTGTTACTTCCTGTGCATATAGTACTCGTTTAAGGTCTACACCCCATCTAAAAAATGTCACCTTTTGTTACCTTACAGCCTGAAATTAAAACATGAAATCAGACTTTTTCCACCTTTATTCCACCTTCCACCTTAACAAAACTAGAATAACATGATAAATCTACACCCTGCTTCTCATACCAATTGTAACTACCAATACCAATTAGCTCAGGGGTAACCAATCACCTTCCAGGTCACCCACCAAGCTAATAAGCCTCCATCTGTGTTCAGTGATACTGATTACTTCAGAATAAAATCAACTGTTCCTAGAGGATTCCACTGCTGGGTAGTAAAGAATCCACCATGAGCAACAGGGAGCTTCAAAAAGAAATCTGGGATGAAGTTGTGGAAAGGCACATATCAGAACATTGGTATAGAAAGATTTCAAAGGCCTTAAATATCCCATGGTCAAGACCTTGCGTAGATCGTGCAAGAATGTGTGCATGTGTCAACAATACAGAAATCTCTCCACAATTCTGGTCTATATGGTAGGGTGCAAGAAGGAAGCCACTACACAAAAAAGTCCACATTCAGTCCCGTTTGAGGTATGCAAAAAAGCACTCTTGAGAATTCTGAAGCCATGTGGCAAAAAGTGTTGTGGTCAGATGAAACCAAGATAGAAGTTTTTGGTCTAAATGCAAAACATTACGTTTGGAGAAAACCCAATACAGAGCTCCATCCCTACTGCAAACCATGGTGGGGGCAACATTCTGGTCTGTGGGTGTTTCTCGTCAGCAGGGGCTAGGGCACTTGTCAGGATAGAAAGGAAAATGGATGGAGCAAAATACAGAAAAATTCTTGAGGAAAACCTGCTGTCTTCTGCAAGACAGTTGAAATTGGGAAGCAGGTTCACCATGACAATGGCCCAAAGCACATAGCTAAAGCAACAGTGGAGAAGCTAAACATCTAAAAGGTGAATGTCCTTGAGTGACCTAGTCAGAGCCCTGACCTAAATCATATAGAAACCGTGTGGAATGACTTGTGAACCCTGTGCGCAGTCTATCAATGGTCTGTACGCACCCTGACCGAGCTAGCACAGTTCTGTAAGGAAGAATGGGCAAACGTTGCCCAATCTAGGTGTGCAAAGCTGGTAGAGATATATCCAAACAGACTCATGGCTGTAATTCATGCAAAGGGTGGTTCTACCAAGTACTAACTCAGTGGGGTGTAGACCTATCAATTCAAGTTACTCTAGTTTTAAATTTTTAATTAATGTTCAGAAATTTTCCCTTGGAAGTTGTTGGGTAAAATGTGGGGGAAAAGGTCTTATTTAATATGTTTTAATTTCAGGATGTAAGGCAACAAAAGGTTCTCAAGTTCGAGTACAACCAGTGGTTATTTATTCCTTAATAAAATTTGATTTTCAAAAAGCCTTTTGATAACGGCGATTTGTTACAGTTCGGACTGTATATTTAGGCATTGTTTACAGTATTTAAAGGAGACATTTTAGAAATAAAGTTATGGAAACAGCTACTGAGAGATACTTGGTACCATCTTAGTTGTACTGCTGGAACTCCAGAGCAGAAGATTTGAAAGCAGAAAGCTGGATGAAATCTAAACTCTAACCCACTAACTCATCTCAGATTGTAAATACCATCTGATGTCACTTTTATCTTGAGTCAAAAGCTCTCAGAGAGGTATAGTTGATTATTTATTGGTGATCGACTGCAGGGTGACAGATTTTATTGTCCGACAGGCATTTACAGGCATTTCAAGCTGAACATGTTTTTGAACTATAGTCAATAAAAGTTCATTGGTTAGATTTACATTAGAATTACATCTTGCTTGGATTACATCTTTACAATTGCATTCATCACTGAAAGTAAAGAAATACACCGACTTTGAAGAAAATATTTCAGACATTTATTCAACAAACTAAGAACTATATGTATCATAAGAAGGAATTATGCATATTATGCAAATTATGAATGATCTAATATACTGTATATTAGAATACATTATATATGCTATCTAAATAAAATATTTTGATGTTTATAGATCAATATAATATTTAGAACCCCTCACAAAACTCACACACACACACAAGTGTCCTGGGTAAACTCCCTCCTCACCTGTTTTAGTAATATCTATGCCTATAAAGTGCAGCATTCGTAAAACAGCTGGACCCGGGAAGAGGTTGTCACCGATCGCCTTCGCGCTGCAAATGGCCGGCCGTATGCCTCTCGTAAAGGCGTTTTACGACTGCCAAAACACAGCTCTAATTGACAGCACACAGCCTCAGATGTTATCAGGTTCCAGACTGGCAGTAAGAGCCGGGGAGATGAAGGCAGGGTCAGTGGGGAGTGGGGGTGTGGGGGGCGAGGCCCAGGAGGATGGAAGAGAGGTCAGGGGGCCATGCTGTGGAACCCTTGAGGGTGGGGGAGAGGTCAGGTGAGGGCGGGCTGTGGCTTTCCTCAGACAGGACTTTGATAATGAAGTCACCGAAGGTGTCTTTGCTCTGAGAAGCAGAGAGGCAGAAGGGAGATGTGTAGCAGAGTCGGTGGAGGGGAGAGGGGGGTTGACTATGCAGGACAACCCCAGCCCAAAGGCATTTAGAAATCCCCCCGCCTTTCCCTTGGGATGTTCTCGGTACTGAGTTAGACAAGAGGGGGCGAAAAAAGAAAGGAACTGCAACAAGGCCAAAAAACATCCCTCGTTCACTTTCGCATCAGGCCTCCCCAAGGAGGAGGGGATGGAGCGAGCAGCTGATTGAATCTGGCATGAATTACCGCTCCACGCCTCGTTCTGCTCGCTCGGTGTGGGAATAGACAAGCTGAATCCCACATTGGAATCCCAGCGACATTGAGCCCCGTCTTCAGCGGCAGCCTGGCCATAAACGCTCTAGCATATGGGGCCCCCGGGCCTCCCTGCACGGACTGTAATTGTATCAGACTGTGAGCCCTGTCCTGAGACCTCCTCCCCCATAGAGGGGGAGAGGTGCGGCGCAAAATGAGCTCTCGGCCAAAAGGTTCGGAGCGGCAGTGCTGACAGGGCCGGTGTCTGTGCTGCCCCACTAAAGCGCTAACATGCTAATGCTAATTAATTTCTCCATTTAACAAATGGAAGCAAAGTGCTAATCAGTGTCAAGGTGCTTGCGGCAGCCGAATGTGCCAGCTTCGTGAACAGTGACGGATTAGTCTGGGTTCAAATAAAGCAGAATAAAACAATGTGCTGGCTGTTAACAAATGCCCCTACTGTGCAAGCATGCTGGGATCCAGCAGGCAAAATCTCTGACCAGAGCTATTTGCTTTGAGGTTTTGCAGTGGAGGCATGCCCAAAAACGCTCTTGGTTAAGTATACGCCTCAGAAAATGATGCCGAAGCTCTGCTTTAGGCCTGAGCACATGGGCATGTTCTTTGTTGGGACTGTCTCCTCTCATGTGGCATCAGAGATTCTTCTGGTTCCAGCTCTTTGGGAAATGGTCGCTCCCTTGGTCTGTACTTTTCTGCAGTAATGTGGAGTAGTAGTTAGAGCTCTGAACCTCGGACCACAGGCCTTAGGGTTGAAATACCGGGTGTGGCCCTCCTCTGGTACCCTTATTAAAGCAAGCCTCTTCACTGCTATCTGTACAGTGTTCTTGTATGGCAGAAAATATCATGTACTGCATACAATTGTAAACATAGTGCATTTCTGTGATTAGGGCTGCCTGCTAAGCAAACAATGTAATGATAACCTAAACAATACATGCTTAGGTAGGTTTAGTATTCACGCCATGGATGTCATGTACAGCTTCCTTAATGTGTTGAGTATTAGGGTTTGTATTGCCCGATCACATCTGCAAAGCTTTGCTTGTTAACTGGCCACTATTCCCCCACAGGCCGCAGTACAGTGGCAAGTTCTGCCAAGGCTCCAGTCGTTTGTACCAGCTGTGCAACACCAAGGCCTGCCACCCTGATGGGGTGGACTTCCGTGCCCAGCAATGCGCGGAGTACAACAGCAAGCCCTTCAGGGGATGGTACTACAAATGGAAACCCTACACAAAAGTGGAAGGTATGGGAAATAGTTTTATGTTCAGTCCGTAATTGCAAAGAGCAGGAATGTCAAATTAGCTGTGTGCCACAATCCCCCCTCCTCCCCCCTTCCCCCTCCCGCTTCTCTATAACTTACCCCCAAGGAAGAATCCGACAGGAAATGCCAACTTTGTAAATCAAGGCATGCAAAAAATACATTAAAGCTTGCACAGTACAATCTCATTAAAACAAGCTTGTAATTACTGAATACTCCAAAGGTCTGTTTGTGGTAGTCATTCTTGCATTCTGCACATTTCTTATTTAATTGCGTTGGCACAAATCATGTTGTCTCTTTCCAATGAAAGGATTTTTTGTTTTAACGTGACAAAAAACATATCCATTGTCTCAATCCTTAAAGCTAAACTTGAAACTTTCACACTCTTAAAAGATTGTTTTTTGTGATGCTGGATGCTTCTCTAGGGAGGGTGAGCTACACTGGTCTGAACGGGAGGCATGTAGCTGCCTGCTCGTGCTCAAGAGTGAATGAATGCTAAATCGCAAAAATGCCTTGAGGTGGGTTTACCTGTGTCAACCCATTAGGGTGAGAGGCTGATTAATGAAGGTAGAGAGCCCGTCCTGCAAAGACCACTGGGACGTGGCCGGAGGAACGCCGTGGCGGATTGGGTTGTCACGGTGGAGATGATCTGCCGGGCCAACCTGGCACGTCTGTCCGTGTCTGTGAGCTTTCAGAGGGCAAATTGAGTTTTTAGGAGGTGAAGGCACTTACCCCCCAAGTAACTGAGCCCTAAGCACTATATCCAATTAAAAGCACATATCCTCTGTTGTTCTGTTGCTAGATTTTTCTAGACTAGCTTAGACAACTCCTGATGGTGGTACCTTCATTCTATGCTCCTAAACCAAATGTTTTGTGTATGACTCTATTTTATATTACAGATAGCATGCAACACCAGTATAATATAGAATGGATTTATATAAAATACATTTATTTGAGGGGGGGGTGTCCATATGTGCTCTTGAAATAAGACTTCTTTTCAGTAATGCACATTCCTGAATATTGTTTTCAAGAATATGATTGTTGGTGGTATGGATTCCAGCAGACCGTTCTGATAATGTAATCTTAAGCAATCAGGCGCTTAGCCTGCTGATGACACTGTTTGAAGGCTGTCCCAGGCCATGGGCATGTTAAATTGGCATGTTCCCACTATGGGCCCGTGTCCAAAGCGCTGTGGGTGATATTGCCTTCTCTACATTCCCTCTTTAATGTGCCCGTTTGTAATAGCCTGTCACGTACTGGAATGGGAGTTTTACTGTTTGTGTTTTCTGTATTATTACAGGCTGCTCCAACTGAACCATATGGCCAACATTGTTACAGGTCTTCATGGCAGAAACATAATATCAGCTGTGTCACAGGCTTCTACTGCCGAATAGTGCATGTCAACACTGTTGCAGGCTTCTACATTTGAATAATAATCTGTAGTAATCAAATAGTCATTTGTTATCACTATTATAGGCTTTTGTAATTGAACGGTACTGCCAACACGGTTACAAGCCTCGCCTCAATAGTTGAACAGTTCTGCCAACACTGTTACAGGCCACTATAGTTGGAACAATACTGCCAACACTGTTACAGGCCTTTATAGTTACGATATAGAATAGCACTATTTGCACGCTCTGACAACACTGTTACAGGCTTCTAATGGTGAACGCTGCTGTTAGCCCTTTTAAAAGTTGAGTGATTATTTGGTTCAAACAGCAGAAAATTTCACAAAATCCTAAGACATGGATTTTGCTTTTTGAGACAGGTCTTTAACATTAAGACTATGAACCCCTCGCCTGTGCTGTCTTATCACCATTTATCATTGACCTTAGCTGAGCTGTGCATCTGCACTGTGAACAGCTGTTGGGCAGAGATCAAGGCGTTCGGTTACTGCAGGTCTGCGGGGCGGGAGGGAAATCCCCGGCGCTCATTCATTTCAGCGGCAGAGCCAGGAGACTGCGGTCTTGCTCAGCGCCCTGTTTTTATCTGCAGATGACCAGGGGAGTCTGACGCCATTTTTGCATGTATCGTTTTAGAGAAAGAACCGGGAAGCAGCACAGCAGCCACACTTTGTATCGTTCCCTGTTTATTGATGCTCTATCATTCCCTTCGTTTATTCTGCTCATTTTATACAACCTACATATCCAGACATGTTCAAATAGTCCCGTGTCAGAGCTCGCTTCACATTTTATTTAGATTTTACACTAGAGAACCGACTTACTTCGTAAAAAAAAGTTTATGTGAAGAAACAGATGTGAAAGCTCATCGGTGCAGTCTTTGCAGCGGTTGTTGCACACGCAGATACCGTGGTGAACTGAAGGCACCTGGGCGGATGTGAAACACATGGAGCGGAGCATTTTTCAACCTTGTAAAAAGAGCAGAGCGCACATGTTAATTGAACGCTTGCCAAGAATGTATAGTCGATGTTTCAGGTGTAGCGTCTTAGAAAACATGAGCGCGCCTCCACGCCTAGAGATGGGCAAACCTGTCCCATGTCCCCACAGATGAGGACATCTGCAAGCTGTACTGCATCGCGGAGGACTTTGACTTCTTCTTCGCCATGTCCAGCAAAGTCAAGGATGGGACGTCCTGCTCGGACCACAAAGCGGACGTGTGCATCGATGGCATATGTGAGGTATGGCTGTCCGCATCTTTATTTCACTATTTATATGAATAAGGTGGGACTAAGAAAACTCAGGGAAATTGTTTGGTTGAACGCACCAAGTGTTTGTAAATCAGCCCATGCAAAAATCCCTTGGCTCCGTGCACACATTTTCACCGTGTTTCACTGTCACGTTCCTATTGAATTATGATTGAAAGGTGAAAAACCGATGAACCATATTGTTGGTGCTCTTCAAGTGATGGTGAAGTTCCAACAATGAATTGCTCTCCCAATAGTAACATGGCAATGTTTAAATGATTTTTGTGTCACAGCCTGTTGGATGTGACCATATTCTGGGTTCGAAGTCGACTATGGATGCCTGCGGGGTCTGCAAAGGGGACAACTCCACCTGCAAGTTCTACAAGGGCCAGTACGTTCTGCAGCACCGGGCCAACGGTAAGACAGACAGACAGTTCACTGGCAGGCTGCTGTAAATCGAACCCCTCCCCCCACCCCCCACCCCGGTTGCCTCTGTAGCCATGGAGATTTATCGGGTTCAGTTAAGCCCAGGGCCTGGGGATTGATCCCCGAGTGGCGGGAGTGAACAGAAAAACTCAAGCCTCGTTTACTTCGCTGCCGCTTTTTCGCGGGCCTGACAGAAGGGCGACGACGGGGCAGGGTCCTTCTTGGCAGTGTTTTTTCCATAGCCGTCCATGCGTGACAGGGTGAGCTCTAAAGCAGATGCCACTGGGGGAACCAGGGCTTCTCCGCGCAGCTCGTTCTGAGCGTGCTCAGAGCCTCAGAGAGCAGCCCTTCCAGTGGGCGCGGTCCCGGAGCAGGCGCTCCATCCCACTGCGCACGTCTGCATTCATGCTGTGTGCTCGTTGATAAAAAAAGGCCTGGCATTTCCGACAGGCTGCATATTCGGGAAACACAGAACAGACGAAGGCTAGCAGGAAAACCATGCAGTGAATGTGCACAATATGCACTCTTTTTGCAACCAAATAAACTTAGATAGAGATGAGCCTGGAATTAACAAACAAATAAATGGGAAAAGTGAGATTGTGGGGCCTCTCTTGTGGTGTATCCAGCTAAAGCACTAGCTCTTTGTGAAGGGATGTGCCCTACATTCCCGAAACTACCCTGCATGTGCCAGTGCTGACTGTGGCCAGGAGTCTAGCACAAATGCCCTCAGTGTCACCTGGGGAAAGAAAGTTTCAGTCCACACCGCATTGCACAATAGCGACTCCTCTGGTTGATCAGGAACCTGCACTCTGCCCTGCCAGGCCTTTATTTGTGATTGAGCATTCATTATACACTAATTACTATATATGTTACATTATTATTATAGTAACATTTTTTCCAAAGTATGAATAGTTTTATTCTTAGTATTGTAGTATTGTGTTATTAATCACCTGCCATTACAAATATGAAACTCAAGAGCAATGAGCATGTATGTTAGCTGACTACTTATAAATCAGAAAGAAAAGACACAGTTAACCAAGAAAGAGCTCTGGGTTTCTGGGGCTCACACCTTAAAGACAGCGCTTGATTTCCAACAGGTGACCAAGCTGTCCCTCTCTCTCCTGCCCCTCTCCGCAGAGTACTACCCCGTGGTCACTGTCCCAGCCGGAGCGAGGAGCATCCGTGTCCAGGAAGTGGACATCTCCACCAGCTATCTGGCCGTCCGCAGCCTGAAGAAGAAATACTATCTGACAGGGGACTGGACCGTTGATTGGCCCGGAACGTTCCAATTCGCCGGAACACTGTTCGACTATCGGCGCTCCTTCAACCGGCCGGAGAGCTTGTACGCGGCGGGTCCGACTAATGAGACGCTGGTCTTTGAAGTAAGATTTCCTTCTGCGGGTCCCGTCCCCTGATGTCCGTTAGGGAATTAGCGGTGACAGGGCTTTGGCACAACGTTCCGGCTCTAAGTTAGATGAAAAAGGCCGTGAGGGGAGGGGGGGCGTTTGATGGGGTAATGCTACTGTTTGGGATTAATTGTGGTCCGGTCGCGCTGCATCAGAGTGGCTTTCAACTCATCAGCTGAGGGTTTTGGGGCCGAATGAGGCCACCATTGGTGGCAGCTGGTGTGTCGTGGGTTTGGGCTAGGAGGCCCGAGAATGCCGCAGAAACAATTACTCGAACAGTGGAGGCATACTCGGTTTAGCAGAGGCCACATAAGTCAGTGAAGTCAAACTGTGCTACTTTACACCCATCATACATGTCTGCTCCACCGCTGCTGAAATCCCCTGTGTGACATGCTATAATATCTTACTTTCTGGTCAGAACTTATTCTTGCCAACTGTCTGACTATGTTACAGTGTGCATGTGTACGGCAGGCATGAGGGAAAGATCGGGACAACAGAAAGAATATACAGGGCACTACATTGATTAACATGCCGAGAGATATATTGACTAATGTGCAGGTTGCCTTAAATAAATGCGGGCGGTGGATAGCGCAGCGGTCTAATGCACCGTATTTTGCCTGGTCCAATACGGTGTGCGCTGCCTCTCAGGGACGTGGTTCGAACCCTGTCTCCACCAGACCAGCCCTGCTCGTCAGCCCTGATCGTGGGCGGCATTTGGCTGTCCGCACCAGGGGGAGTGGGGAGGGTGAGCTGGCTCAGGTCCGCCGTGAAGCACGTGAGGGAGTCTCCAGAACGCGGGTGGGCGAATTCCATCTCGAAGGAAGCAGAGTTTGCTGCCCTCTGAGAATTAGCTTGCCTCGTAGAGATGAGCGGTGGACTCGTGTGGGAATCAAAATAAATAGAGGGTGTAATTGACTACCAAATTGGGAGAAAAAATTTAAAAAATCTGAAACAAATGTTCAAAAATTCAATAAATAAATAAATGCATGTGAGGCACACTTTTAATTGTGCTCTTTCAATCTTATAGAAACATTAATGTGTGTAAGCTCAATTCAAATCAATACTTCATATCATGTAAATTATGTTGAAATGCAAAAAATATACTGAGTCTTTGCTATTTTGACACAGATTAAAACAAAATATAATTATGAATAGCTGAGAGTGGTTAGGGACCCTGTAGTAGAGGATTGCTTATTCATATCGTAGGTGGGGAACTGCTGTGGTTTCCCTAAGCAAGGTTCTTAACGTGAATTGCTTCAGTACATTTACAAATGAATAATATTTCTGGAGTATTGTGTGAAATGTTAGGTTCCTATAATAATTTGATACTGGTTAGTAGCCTCTGAAAAGCAAGTAGATAATGCTATGTAATACTAAGCTGTTGATTACGTCCTTCATGTTAGCTATTGAGTTGCAGGCAATACAGGCAACAATTAAGTTGCAGAGTTTGGGAAATTACATTAATGTGCATGTATAGGCTGCCTGGGGCTCTTATGTGTCTGTATTGTTTTTATAGTCTCTGAACAGCTTATCTTCCAGCCTGCCTTGTATTGAAGCAGGTGGAAATGAGGTGAGTTGTGAATGGCGCGTTATTCACCGTCGACATGGTGAGAACCAGTCATTGCAGAAGCTCATTTCATTGAAGCCTCCAGCTCTTCCTGAACCCGCCACTGAGGTTAAAACAGGCTCCCACTCATAAATACACTGGAAATGTCAAAGTGAATTCTGTGGAATGTCTTCTGCCATTATTTTGTGGGTATTCAGAAGATTCTTCACCGTCTGTTACCGAGGCCTTACTTAGGTGTGCAGACTTTAGTTTTTTATGGTTTTTAAATGGAAAATAGGGTCAGTGTCAACTGCCTGCACATGTGTTCCAGGCATTCTTAATTGGTTTGATTGCTTTGGGCAAAGCTAACATGTATGTGGATGTTATGGACTTACTGTGACAAGGGGGTAGCACAATTCAGGTTTGCAGCTAAGATGGGGTTAATCTTTCAAAGTATGCTGCATAATTACAGTGGCATGAAAAGATGAGGGGAAAAAAAGATTAAAAGATTACGATTTCTGTACATTGACATTGAGGAATATTCCAGAGCCCAGAGCCATAAGTCCAGAGCCTCAAATGCAGTAAAAAAAATAATGGTGTTTCATTAAGCCTGGTAGACATTTTATGCTTTGAGAAAGCAGTCACGTATATGCCCTTTCAGTTTCAGGCCTTGACTCAGCTGGAACAGTTATAGAAATAATTCAAAATAATAGCGTGCATTTCGTCAAGGTCTTTGGTGCGCTCCATAATGGGGTGTCTGTGGTGTGCTTCGTAAAACCCTTGGGTTAGGTTGGAGATCATACAGGGTTACTCTCTATCCCGCCGTATTGACATTTCCTGCAGTGGTTTTCATCGAGGTCACGCCAGTCTAGAGGGTGACTTCGGGGGCATCGGCTTCAGAAAGCCCTGGGCATCTAAGTTATTCGCTCTGGAGAAATTTGGCTCGCACTGCCGTTTTAACATTCACACCCCTCGAGCGAAGTCTGTGCGGTCGGCAGCTTGCGCGGGGTCTGTCAGTTTCCAGCAGCAGCATTCGGCGTAACTTTAGAAGTTGTAAATCTCGCTGCACCGTGGAGCTGCTGCGGAGGGACTTGTCCCTGTTGTTGAGCCTGAAGACAGGTGTCGAGTATGTTCCAGGTAGACACCAGACACCACTGGGTCGAGGTCTGGAAGTGAGAGAGGCTTTCTTTGGTGTCAGTTGTAAATTTGGACGGTGTCTTGGGCTGGCTGGCTGCGGCACATGGAACATTGCCATGGCAATAGATCGTTCTGGGGGTTAGTTTAAAAGTTCTGCACCTCAGCGTTTTCTTTCCAGAGGTCGCTGCGGAGATTCCCGTGACGTAATGTTAAATTTGATCCGGTTCTCACAGCGCCTACCCCTGCTGTTTTTCTTACCTTTGCTGGTAAATTCAAGGGGAATGCATGCTGGA
The DNA here is from genome assembly GCA_029706075.1 of Aldrovandia affinis. Classification (NCBI taxonomy): domain Eukaryota; kingdom Metazoa; phylum Chordata; class Actinopteri; order Notacanthiformes; family Halosauridae; genus Aldrovandia; species Aldrovandia affinis. Next base: position 563,052 of record JAINUG010000076.1, read on the forward strand.
CATCCATTCGCTGTTTCATTCTAGACTCATATTTACAATGCACGTCTGTCAATTCAAGACGAATTTGCATACATGCAGTTAGTGAAGAATTAGAAACGCCAAAACAAAGGGCCTTACCTTTTGATATGGAGCAGAGAGCGCACTCTGATACATCGTGAGTTGGGACAGTGGACCATCTATCTATCAGAAAGTATATCACATTTGTGTGACACTGAAATCGGCTGCCACCACAGAAATGACACAAAGTGATATTCCAAACCCAAGTAATATTCAAAGAGTCGAACAATGGCCCATTTCATGGAAGAGTCTTTCCAGCCCATTTGAGTCAGCCATTGCCCCTGTGCAGTGGCCCAGGGTTTAGGAGGGTGGTCAGCATTTTTCCACCCTGATTCAGCCACAAAGCAGTATTAAAGAGGCTCACACACGTCTCCCATTCGCCTGGCCTAAAACACACACCCACACACAAACTCACACATACACACACACACGTACGCCTCCCGTAGGGTTATAGTTGCCATTTCATTAAGGTCTTCACGTTTTTTAAAAACTCTTTGGTGTGCCTTTTTAGCCCTACTCACAATGTGACCTTTTGTGTGTGTCTGTATGTGTGCACACATGCCTGTGTGTGTGTGTGTGTGTGTGTGTGTGTGTGTGTGTATGTGTGTGTGCGTCTGTTTGCTTGTGAAAGTGTGTCTGTGTGTGAGCATGTTTCTGCAGTTTTTGGAGTCACAGGCACTTTGATGCATTTTTGACGCATACAGTCTGTCCCGCAAAGTCTGCTTCTCAAACTGAACAGACAATATCAAACCCTCCAGAGAGGCAATGAACCCACCCTGGCTGTCCACTCACTCTCTCCCCCCTCCCTCCAGATCCTGCTTCAGGGGAAGAATCCTGGCGTGGCGTGGGAGTACACCCTGCCCCGGAGCGAAAAGAAGCCCAACTACACCTGGGGGGTTGTCCGGTCTGACTGCTCGGCTCCATGCGCCGGAGGTGAGCAGAGTCAGCTGACAAGAACTTTAAAAGAGTGGGCGGGGACTAGGATTTGGGCCCGGGGTCAATAAAGCACCTATGTGAAGAGTGAAATACCAGGGCAGACCCTCCAATCACAGAGCCCACTCCCCCACTGTTTCAACTCCCTCGGTGATGGCGACAACAACTTGGCGATTGCCAGCCTTTTAGTTTCTGATACGGTCCTACCTGTGCCAGAGTGGGTCATTGTGAAAGGTCTCTAGAGCAAATACTTGTACTGTGGGCAGTAGGAGTATTGTTGAACACTCGGGTTGGGGAAACCAGTGGCTGCCCTTGAGTCAGGTTTTGGGGTTGAGTTCCCAGTTGTGTCATATTCATTCACAGTGGAAACAACTGCTGGTAATGAATTAAAAGCCGATTTTTGGGTAATTGTGACTTTACCTTGTTCACCCTGACTGTGTATTCTTTATATATATATATATATGTTTTTTTAAAGGAACAGCCGTCTTTCATTGCAGGAAAGATAATTAATCATTAAATGATAATTTTTTCCCTCAGGTCGGATATCAACAAAAGCAATATGTTTGCAAGACCAACGGACACAAGTCAACTCCACTCTCTGCAATCCACAGTCAAGGCCTGTTGTGGGATCTGTCCTCTGCAACACCCACCCCTGCCCTGCCTAGTGAGTGCAAAACCCTCTCACGGTACACCTCATTCTCTCGCCCAATGCGCTGTTCTGAACAGCCCAGAGAATGAGATCGCCTCTGGTGCTCCACTTCATTTTCTCACACAGATGGATGGAATAAAAGTGTGATTTTACTGTCACTCTTGCCTAAGCTTTGTGATAGGTGACTGCATTGTATGTGGGGAGGAAAACTGAAAACTTCACTGCTGTGTATGCGTGTGGGATTGTGTGTGTGTGTGTGTGTGTGTTTGTGTGTGTGTTGGCATGTGAAAGTGTGTATGTGTGTGTGTATTGGCACGTGGGCGTGTGTGTGTGTGTGTGCATGTTTTGCAAACGATAGCACATTTATGTGTGGGTGGGTGATTTGTATATGTGCAGTTGTGTGTTTGTATTGGCATAATGTGACTGTGAGTGTATGCATGAGCGTGTGTGTATGTGCGCATTTGTATACGTGACCCCGTTCATGTGTGTGTGTGTGTGTGTGTGTGTGTGTGTATGTGTGGGCGTGTGAGTTCATGTTTGTATTGCGAACCTCAGGGCATGTGTTGCCTCTCTCTTATACGCAGTGGCTGCATGTGCTCCGGAGCAGTGAGCTGGTCTGAGATCAGTGGCAGAGAGCCTCCTGCTCTTTGTCTGGTGCTCTTTGCGGGCTCTTTGCTGTGGGCAGGGACCACTCCGGAGTTTTCTCCACAGAGACTCGCTGCAGAGCTCCGGTCTCAGCTGCACTCATTTCATTCCCAAACAAAACAGGATTAACATACCCTCCAGACATGGCCAGCCTGTGATGGCATTCACCGTGGAGAGGGGAAAAAAACACAACTCCCCAGCGCTGCACTGCATGGGGAGCATGTGCTGCATGGATGAGGTTCAACAGAGAGATGCAACTTTGAAGCAAACACGGTCTCTTACGCTGATTCCTCCTTGTCGATTTTTACAAGAGGCAAAGTTTCCTTGTGGAATACCACCTACACGGACACACATACAGTGTATACACACATACTGTATGTATGCACACACATGCATGCATACACGCATACACACACATGCACACATATACAAACATGCACAGATGTACACACACACAAACACATGTGCACACACACACAGATTCACACACACACACACACACACACACACACGCACACACTCACACGTATATAAAGAACGGCATAAAATTTAACACTGGCTGTCTCATGAAAGTGACATTGTCAAGTAGGCTGGGGAAGTGGAGGTTTAAAAGCCATTACCACAGTCAATGGACATTCACTGGTCATCGTAAAAGGAGACGTGTGGGAGAATGGTCCAGCAGGACATATGTCAGGGTTTGACGGCATGAACGCAGCTGGGCCCCCAACTGTCGGAAGTCATGCGAAGAGCTATTATCAGAAGTTCACAGAAAGCTCAATATTTTTCAACAAGCACTCCAGTTAGCGACAACGGTTTATTGTTTTCTCCATTCTGATGGCAATTTATCTAATGTCCTGGGGATTTATTACTCCAGAGCCTCACATTAATAGCTATGCGCTTCTGTCTTTGAAAGCCCATAACAGTGATATAATCGGCAAAAAGCTTTTTCTTGGGAAACATCTCGCTTTCACAGATTATAGTTGTTGTGTCTGCATGGATTACCATGGTTACCATGGATAAATGTCAAGCAAACAGGAAATCAAGACCATATGACTATTCACTCGAAGAAAAACAACAATAACTTTTATTTATTCTATCAAACGCTTGAGAAATCTTGAAATAACAACGGTTAATTGAAATAGTCCCAAACTTGAAGGAACTGGTTAGGACTCCTCAATTGTTGAACTATTATTGCATATCTTCCTCAGTTGACACTACATTGTTATCTTTCCGGTAGATTAAAGGCCAATTTAAGCGTTCCTCTGGCAGTAAAGGATGGGATGACTACTTTGATTACCCTCCCAACATCAACATGCTTGTGTTGTCAATTTGCAATGTTATGTTCTCATCTGGGCTATTACAGCAGATGGTTGCAGTATGGTTAAGGTCCTGAAAGGCCTTCTTTATTCATGGTAAAGGGAGCAATGTAAGCAGCATTTTTAACATACCATTACCTTTTCAGAGGGAAGTTCCCATTATTGGAAAGTACGATGTCTGGTAAAATCCACATTTTATCCCTGCTCAGAAATTTCTTGGATTGCGGGATTGATAACGACTCCTCGGTGCACACACTTGAGAGGAAGTGTGCCGTCTTTTAAAATAATACCACAAAAATATATTTTTTAATAACATCGCTAAAATATATTCCGAACGAGCTTTCCACATCAGCACCCTTAAAACTGTCGAGTCTGCTTTTGTTCTGATTAAGCGCTTGGATTTATGGACGATAAAAATGTAGTTTTGGGGGAAGGGGAGGGGAGAGAAAAAAGAATAATGCTTTCTAAACACTTCCAAAAAATATGTGGGCATGCATTCAAAAAGTGAAAAAAATAATAGAAAGTAGATGGAGAGAGAAGGAGTATGACAAAAACCTTTGCTTATCTTTCCAACAAATATCTGCGGTGATGACAGGTCTGTCCGTGTTTTATTATAGCAAGAGAGCTGGTGTCCCCCGGGACCGGATCTGTCTAGCCGGCTAGGATTCCGCAGCCCCGCTCTGGCCAGACCCTGCGCGCTCGTTTGTAAGGGCCATGGGCTTCCGTGCACCTCCGAGCGCCGGAGATCAAACGGCGCGGGGAAGGGCCAACTCAATCCGCAACTCCAGAATGTCACAGGAAAGATGGATGTACGCCTCTAAAGAGTTTTGCAGTGCCCCGGCTCCTCCTCTTGGAGGTTTTCTCTTAACGGAATGGGCCTTTAAACAGGCTGCAGCTGTAGAGTCATTTACCTGGGCCTTCCAACTACACTACAATACATGGAACAAAACATTCAGGAGCGATGTGGATCCATGATACAAAAAAAATACATTTCTGTTAATGTTTCATCCGAAAGAAAGTACGGATATTCATGGCCAAAGGGTTTACACAGTATATCCCACTGGCCAAATTTGTGTTTGGATGGACCGTACCCTTCTGGCTGGGACTATTTGAGTTGAAGGTTTGCATTTAGTTTTCTTTGAATAATCGCAGATATAGCTGACCCAAACCCACCTCCCCACTCTTTCACACATGCCAGCAGTCATAACGCATGACATAGCAATGCCTTTGAATTTGAATGCTATTTACAGTTGTCTGAGTGGCAGCTAGCTTGAATGAATTATGGAAACTGAATGAGATGAAGTGATTATGCTACAGCTTGTTTAAATCAAGCTGCATACACTTATATACACTGCATATATAGTACAGTATATACAGTAAGTAACAAATATACAGAAAAGTGTTTTTCTCCTCTTCCTTTTCGTGTCACCACTGTGCCACCTACACCTGTGCAAGGAGAACTTCAGCTCAAACGTATGTAATCCTCTGACGCACTTGCTGGAGAGCCAGTAAATGTTCCCCACACTACAGACCACTCAGTACAACAGGAATGAGCCACTGTAGCCCCTTTGACTTGGAGTGGCATATGCCTGCCTGACCTCAACTTGTAGCCTGGCGGTGGGTGCCTGCTGCGTTGTGGGGGGAACTAATGCAGCAGTAACTCAAGGAACTATGACCGACTTAAACCCACCCTACCCCTGGCGGGATGAAGCCAGTTACGTCCCATTGCCATGGACTCCCAGTCATATTTAGTCAAAGACAAAGCTGAGGCTTGAACCTGTGACTATGTGGCCCAGCACGTTCAGCCGTTCGGCAGCCACTAAATAATATTCTGTAAATATTTTACACTAGTTGCATGGCTTGAAATGCTTAATTTGCCGAAAGATTCCAAAACGGCAAATTATAGCATGACTAACAGTGAGGTTTGCATTGCGGCTTGAGTGATTGCTTCTTTACAACAGACATATTTGTATGGTACCGATCTTTTTTTTTTAAATGAACCCTTTCTTTGGCTGCGTTTGGGCCTGTCGAGTTTATCTGCCTCTGGCCAATGCTGCGTGGTTCACGTTCCCCCCTCAAATTACAGTTCATGCATTTTCCTCCAATTTGTCAAATGATTTGAAAAGGAATGGGATATAAATAGACAGCGTCTCAGCACAGGTCCAGGAGTGGGTAGCAGGGGCGGTGGGGTGTTACCGGGGCCAAGAACTCGCCCTCCTGCTCCACCCGTGTCAGATGGCCGCCGTCCTCACCGCACCATTGTCAGACCACTCATTTACAATATTCTCCCCTGCCCAAACAACCTCTATTTTAGAAGCAGCTTTTATCTCTGGCCAAGAGTGACTCCCAAATACCCAGAACCTGCATCTATCTTATTAGCCGAATGGGAGCATACCAAACTCGAACATGCCGTGGTTGGGCTGTTGAGTCAGAAGGAGGGCGCAGACATGTGGGATTGCAGAGTGTGGCTTGCGGGGCATTAGGGAGTGATCGTCATGTCTCACCTGCGGTTAATTGTTCAGGATCTACAAGGCTTGAGTTCAGTGGCACCTGGTGAGGGTTTAACATTTTTTTTAATGAAACAAACCTCTCAGAACAAGCCCAACGATGGAAACTGTTGGAAGAAATTCATGAGAAAAAAGAAAACCCCACAGATCACCCTTGATCTAAGCATAATTACTGCACAATTAAATTAATTCTAAGCTTAGGTTCTGCTGAGTTTGCTTTGTGTGTGTGTGTGAGTGACACTTACTGACACTATCATGGTAGATCTGTGCATTTTGTGGGAATAGTGAGAGAGAGGGTGGGGCATGCTAAAATAAACTGCTTGGATTCAGGATGTGGATCAGTCATTTCTGTTGTGTGGTTGACAAGCCATTGAAAGGAGTTTAGAATTTCAGATCATCAGTTGAATCAAGCTGCAATGAAAAAACAACAGGCTCTGTCTTTCAGAAAGCGGGGATGATCCCTCATGAGTGCGAGCAGATCAATGTCTTTTTAAATGTCTTTTTTTTTAAACCCCCGATGAGAAAGTCTTGTTTTTACATTTAATGTGCAGTGATGACCTTGGGCAGCAGGGAGTGTCAGGGCTTGTGTAGCAAATCAGCTACAAGGGAAGATCAGGCGATCAGATTGGTGCCTCCCCTGTACACTGGGATTAATAACCTTACTAGTTTGATAAGTGCTATGGGATCTTTAATGGCTCTTTAATGACAGGTGCAATGCTTAAAGGTTGGCAGTTCAGTCCCCAAGTGTAACACACTCAGTACGCCTGAGCAAGGTATTCGGCCTCAATGCCTCAGTAAAATATCTAGCCATATATATGAGTAATATGTAAAATGCATATAAAATCACACAGGGTAAGGGGATCTGCTGAGCAAACAAAGAATAATAGACTACCACAGAGGTTACTAGCATGTTGGACGAAGTTTGTTAGTTATATTATACTAACAAACTTCAACCCATACTGCACCTTTGACATCAGCAACACTAGCCTTTACTTGCTTAATTTTATCCATTTGGCAAGAATAGGCTGATTGGCATAGCTGCTGGGTATGTTATGTTTGCCTTAATCTGGTCATGGACATGTGGAAAGTTGTGCAGCTGTCTAAGACATCTCTCTCTCTCTCTCTCTCTCTCTTTCTCTCTCTCTCTCTCTCTCTCTCTCTCTCTCTCTCTCTCTCTCTCTCTCTCTCTCTCTCTCTCTCTCTCTCTCTCTCTCTCTCTCTCTCTCTCTCTCTCTCTCTCTCTCTCTCTCTGTGCAGCTGGGTCACTGGAGATTGGGAGGCATGCAGTCGCACCTGCGGGGGCGGCCAGCAGACACGTCCGGTGCGGTGCCTCCGCAGGGTGACGTACCAGCGTGAGGAGGCAGTGGTGCACTCCCTGTGCCCCATCGCCGCGCCGATCCAGGTGCAGCCCTGCGCCGTCCACGCCTGCCCCCCGGAGTGGAGCTCCGGAGCCTGGTCACAGGTGAGCCACGGCTTCAGCACATGCCTCGCATTTCAGCTTCAGTCATTCCCTATCTGGACACTCGGGTTGACTTTAATCGCAAGGGGCTGGATAGACTAATGTTGCATGCACCCGAATGCAGGTATATGCCATGTCACTATGTCTACTTTTTCGTTACCTTTTGTGCCTCATCATTAAATCATTAAAAGCATTCATTTTTTTCCACAGCCTGTTATTTTCGGATACGGATCAGGCTATGGTAAATGGATCAGAGATGGAAAATCTTGTCAAGAGTAAGAGTATCAGCCCTGTCAGCTTCACTGTAAAAGTTTTTCTGTGGTCCAATTCCTGTTCCCATAGCAATTCTCAAACCTCAATTATTTAAACGATGACTAAATTATGATATTCATTAATAAATACGATTTAAAACTCACCACACTACTTGATTTAGTACTGTTTATCATTGTAAAATAAACAGAACAGTGGGACGATTTTATGTGCTGCTGTAGAGTTGAAGGAAAACGCATTACAAAATTGTTTCACTGCCAAGTAAAAGAAAACTGCACTGCCCTCTGCTGGATTTCTGATGAATTTCAAGACTGTTCAAGTCTTGAAAGCGTTTTATAAATAAAATCAGATACTGTATAATGCATATAGCCCCCTAAATAAAAAAGAATGAGATGTTCAGATTTCTCTTATTATACTGGGAAACAGGACAAAACAACAACAACAACAACAAATTAAATGCACACTTTTAGTTGAACTCTTAAAGGGTTGAATGCTTAAAGGGTTAACCTAGGTAATGTAATGCTTTCGAATGAAATTTAAAATGTCGTATTGTCAAAATTGTCCATGCAGGAACATGTCACACGTTGAGGAGAAATAGAAAAATAATGAGGTGCAGTGTCTGGGTGATAAAGGCCGCCCCAGCATTCCACAGGGGTACCATGGCAGCGGTGACTTCACACAGATGGTCTCTGACCTCACTCTTCAGAGTACTCCTGACTCTCTTGATTTTCACAGTTCACGCCCTGGCTCTGTCAGAGCAAGTCGTGTGTGGTGCTTTGACGTGTGCCATTGTCATTAATCTCTGTCAGGCGTGACAAGGACTGCCACGAGGACTCTGTGGAAAGGTTCATCCATCACCAGTCACACTCGCACGCCTTCAAATGACATCACTGCCGGCATTCAGGGTCTAGACACCGGCAGCTCTCTCCATTATCATATCATAAAGAAAATGTATAAAAAATAAAAGGTAGTCTAGTTTCATGTTAGAGATTGAGTCCTGATAGTACACCAGTTTTGAGTGGTTATTCGTTGGCCTTGTGGTATGGATTATCCAAACAATATTTAAACGTCAGCTACAGTTGTCTGTTTACACCTTTGTGGGATTTCAAAGATTTTATGCAGTTTCATAAACCTATGACTGACAGTTTGTCAGTTGAGATATTCTTAGAAAGAGAAAGAGAGTTAAAACTTCAGTTTTTAATTCAGTTGATGTGACCCATTTTATGGCAACTCACTTTAAAGAATACTGATATTTTTTGTTTTCCTGGAAGGCCTCTCCTCAAATAGAATTGAAAAAGGCTCGGTCGCGAATGGATGTCTCAACCAATACATTTATCCCAGTGGTTCTTTTTTCTCTGTCAGAAAAGTCAACATATTAGTCTGAAATACAGAGTTTGTGAGAGGTAAATGATTTATTTTGTACTTTGGGGGAAAGTGGGGAATAAAGAACAGTCTCTTAACCACTCATGGTGAACATTTATTTGAAATCTAAGTGTCACAGAATTAGAAAATATATTCCACACAATATTCTTTTCCAGCATGGTGCCACCTAGTATTGTATTACATTTTCTCCTCGTGGAATTAAGAGAGTTCTCTTGTTCTTATTTTTATGATGAATTATGCCTCTTTGAAAATGATTTTCATGCTCATACTCCCTCTTTCCTCAGAAGTATGAGTAAAGAAACAACCTTATATTATTTAGTGTTGAAAAGGAGGAGGTGGGGCTCTCGTGAGGCATATGGTCGACTTGGGTGAAATTCGCAGGCCTGCACTCTCGCCAGCAATGGAACGGAAAACCGTGTCGTAAACCTATGTCATGATCCAAGCCGAGACTCATCTACCAATCTGGCTGCTCTGTCAAACGTCACACAGGAAAACCAGCCAGGGCTTATGTGCACAGCAGATTTGCTTGATGGAAAGTCAGAGGTTTTGACAGGATGTGACATCATAAGTGGATACTGACAGACTGTTGATATAGGACAGAGTTCAGACTGAGCTCAGTGTTCATATTGGGTGGGCCTCCGTGTGTCTGTACTCGTAACGTTGTGTTGAGAGGGCCTCTGTGCGTCTGTACTGTACAACGTGCAGTGTTCGTAATTGTGTTCCTGTGCTCAGAGGGTCTCTGTGTCTGTGCTTGCAGTGCTCTAAGACCTGCGGGCGGGGTCTACGGAAGCGCAGCGTGTTCTGCAGGAGCACCGACCCGGGGGCCAAAGCCGTGGCCGTGCCAGACAGCACGTGCAAGCCCAACCACAGGCCCAAATCCCAGGAGACCTGTGTGGTCCGCCGCTGCCCCAGGAATGACAGGCTGCAGTGGCTGGCAATGCCCTGGGGCGAGGTAAGGACGCACACGAACCAGCGCTCAAAGATGCCACAGGTTAACAACCGCGGAGGTTTGAGCAGACGCTCGTAGACCGCAGTCTTCGAGCCGGCTCGCCTCTGACTCAACACACCCCAAAGTGCTGACGCTGCTTCGAAACAGAGGAACAATGGAATGCCAGTCCGATGATGGCATGCAAATGTGTTTATTTGCACGGATGTAAAAATCAGTCATTGGCCCTCATTTGTGCTTTTTCCGCGTAGCGAGGTTAATGTTTCCCGGGGTGAGCGGTTGGCTGGCCTCGTGTGGTGAACTGGCTGAACGGTGCTCTCTCTGTCTGTAGTGTTCCTCGTCCTGTGGCCCGGGCATGCAGAAGAGAGAGCTGCGCTGCGGGGAGAGGGGACCCCAGGGGGAGTACGCCGAGTTCCCCCCACGAAGGTGCAGGAACCTGGCCAAACCGCCACTGGATCTCCAGCAGGCCTGCAGCAGGGGGGCCTGCCCTGAACCCCGGCCCACCCCGGGCAGGATGGTTAGCACCGTGGTGCTGGGGTGGTACTCCTCGCCTTGGCAACAGGTACAACCTCCCGGCTGATGGAGAGGGGGGCATTTTTGATGGGTGCAGAGTTGGTGTAAATGATCAATCTCTCTCTTTCTCTCTCATGATCAATCTCTTTCTCACTCTGTCTCTCACACACTCTCTCTCTCTGTCTCTCTTATTGAAATCAGCTTCATTGGCATTACAAGTATAAGACATTGTATTGCCAAAGCATACAAGTAGTGGCACCATCAATAATATAAAATGACAAAAATAATAATGGGTTGTGGCTTGGGGAGTATTAGTTAACGATTAAAATAAGACAGTAATAACTACAATAATCTCTCTCTCTGTCTCTCTCTCTCTCTCTCTCTCTCTCTCTCTCTCTCTCTGTGTCTGTCTCTCAGTGCTCCGTTACATGTGGGGGAGGGGTACAGGCGCGCAGTGTCCAGTGTCTGAGACAGGGCCGTCCTGCAGTGGGATGCCTGCCCCATCACAGACCCGCCGCTTCCCGGGCCTGCAACACGCACTTCTGCCCCGCTCCCACCCCAGTCCAGAAAGGTACCGCACAGCCCCAAAAGCCCCATATTCCACAAGCCCCACATTTACTCTTCTCTGAACCCTTCTCAGCCATGGTTTACAGGACTACATTCCTGTGCAGCTATGTCAATTCCCTCTTAGAAGACTTTGCTATGTGAAATACATTCAATACAGATTTACTCTAATCATTTTCTGTTACTATGCAGTTGAATTTTGGAACATTCGGATAGCTGTGAAGCTACTTAATATTATATCTGATAATGGTAATTTAACATGCACACCTCTTTGGAGTGATACAAAGTTGCAAATATAAACTAGGTTTGCAGGGAGGGCTGCCTTTAATGGTTCCTGGGCTAAAAAAAGTTTAAATTGGCACACACACACACACAAAAACACACACTAGATAAGTAGCAAGTGAAATATTTAGCAATAGAATAAAAAATGTGTTGAGTAACTTGGACCTCTCACACAAAATTGTTCCAAAAATTGTAATACCCTAGTTCCATGCTTGGAAAAACCAAGTAAACATAGTTTGATCCAACAGTTAAATTTTTGCTCCATGTAGCATTTTTGTTGCTGACGAGACTACATTTCTTATGCCAGGAACTGACTATTTGATGTCAGCCATCGTGCTTGTTCCTAATTGGGTGAGAGGGCCTCCCTGGTGACAAGTGGTGCATACAATAGTAGCCTATCCACATTTACATTACATTTACATTTTAGGCATTTAGCAGACGCTCTTATCCAGAGCGACTTACACAGTTTACATTTCTTTACACACAATCCATTTATACAGCTGGATATTTCACTGAAGCAATTCAGGGTAAGTATCTTGCTCAAGGGTACAACAGCAGTTCCCCACCTGGGAATTGAACGTACAACCTCTGAGTTACAAGCCCAGCTCCCTAACCATTACACTACACTATCCATACTGCACTGCCTTTGGCAGTCTATTTCATTCACAGTTTTCATTCTATTTCATGCAGTTGTGATCATTTAACCTTTCAAGTAAGGTTTATAAATATTATCTTATCAGAAAGGACTAATTAAACACATCTACAGCCAAAACAATGAAAACAGATGCTCTTAATTACACAATGAGCAACATCAGTAACACAGAGTAATCACTCGAAGAACTAATCAAACACTGTAACAGACACGTGACGACAATGGTTAGATAAGAACCGTGGCAAAATGCTTCTCACTTCCTACCAGCAAACAGGGGAAGAGATTAGTCAGAGAAGTCCAGGCGTGTGCTGTATAGAGCAGGGGTGGGCAAGGAGGGCCGTATCCCTTTCTGGATTTCTGGAGCAGAACTTCTGCTCTTAATTATTTAATTAGCCCAATCATTTACGTGATCTGACATTTTAGCTAAATGTATTGATAAGCCAGCTGAAGACTGTTCTTGTGTTCCCATATGAAACATGTTACTGTGGTCTAATATAAAAGTGAACCAGCATTGGTGTATCCAAGTAATTACTTAATTGAGCCAGGGTAACAGGGTAACAAAAACCTGCATACACACCGGCCCTCCAGGCCCTGAATTCCCCACCCCTGGTATAGAGCCATATGTCTAACGCTTCAGTTTTGGGTGGTGGCAGAATCACTTGGTTTGTCAAAATGCATGACATACCCTGTTGAAATTGTAGTTAGGCAAAATAGACATTTTGTCACAGCAATTAAGCAGGATCTCTCCTGTTTGTGTTGGCACCATTGAATGTTTGCAAATGCATGACAGCATATTCCCATCTCCTTTACCAAAGCTGCCTACTTCTCCGCACGTCACCGCGGAAGGGTGTTCTGGGGCATTATGTTATTCGTTTATTACCAATGAACCAACCCAGCGATTTTTATGCGACTGCGATATTTATAAAGCCGTTTACCAAATGTGTTTGTGGAAGCTGTCAACGCACATTATGCAAATGTGTCACCTCCACTGTTCCCCCCCATTTGTCATATTTCCAGTGAAGATCAAGCCTCCCTTTGCAGTCCCTGTGGTAGGCTGGGCCCGAGGCAGGTGTCTTGTTTCTTTGCAGTAATCCTGGTGGCCCAGAACCTCGGATGATGCGTAGTTGGACACATTGCCTTTATTCTTTTTAGACGAAACAGGAAACTAATGTCATCTTCTGTGGCTTTCGTGTTTTCTAGAGGAACAGCCTTGCATTGATTCCTTCAGCTGGTGCTACTTGGTCCCCCAACACGGCGTGTGCAACCACAAGTTCTACGGGCAGCAGTGCTGTAAGTCCTGCTCCCTGAAGAAGCGGTAGCGCGGTCCAACCACGGTCTCTGACGTTCGAGTTCGGGGCGGCGCTGACTGAAGTTGCTAAAACACAGCAGCTCCTCTAAAGAGGGGGATACCGGGACAGCGCGCGTCTAGCGGCCCAAACCGGATTTGGGATCACTTTTCGGCAGGAGAAGAACTGAAGCACTCTTTGAGTTTTGGTCCTGGAGTACTTGATCACTGGGAAGTGGGGAAACAAAGACAGATGCTGTTTCCACGGTTCTGGGCTAAAGGTTGTCTTAATGTCTATTGGTGGGAAATGCTCCTGTATGTCCGTTTCCTGGTCAAGTGTATAAACTCTTTATCGGTTGTTGTTTCTTGACTGGAAATACAGTATAGCAACATATACTGCAGGATACTTATAATGTAAATACTATTATCGTTGTTCTTGTTTATTTCGCTTTGAGATGGTAACCATCTGTTTTAAGCCATTACGAGAATTTTTAAGGAGGTCCACGTATTAATTCATTCATGTACAGTACCAGTCAAAAGTTTGAGTACACCTGCTGGAAACTAGGTTTATTTCATAATTGACAATGTTATACAATGACAACTTATACACCATATACGTTTCTGTAAATACTTGAACATGACAAAAACCACATGTAACAATAAACAAAAGGAAGATCAAAGCAATGTTCAAGAATATTGAATTGAAAATGGAATCTTGGGATTCCTCAAAATAGCCACCCTTTTCCTTGATAACAGCCTCACAAACACGGGCCATTTGGTTAATACGTTTCAGCAGGAAATCACCCGACATGTCTTCCCAGCTCTCCTGCACTAATTCCCAGAGACACTTGTGGGTTGCTTTGCTTTGACTTTTCTGTCCAGTTTGTCCCATACAAGTTATATGGGATTGAAGTCTGGACACTAGGCAGGCCAGGTCATTATTTTGAGTTGTCCTTCACGTGTGTTTTGGGTGTTATCTTGCTGAAGAATGAAGGAGTGCCCAATTAGCCGTAATCCAGATGGAAGGTGTAATCAAACTTTTGACTGTTACTGTATATGCATATTTAAGTGCTTCCGATTTCAACCAGACAGCAACAGGAATTAACTTATTATGGGTCACTTGTTTTATTCCATGTGTAAACTTTAGGCCTCACGTGCTTGCCCTGATTAGCTCTTCATGAGGTGTAACTTAACACATCTTTATAGATTTAACAACATTTCCCATGCATCACTTCAAACCACTTATTTTTTTGATCACAACTATTACATGCACTTATTCTACTTGTCTACAATTGCTGGTGTTGACTTCGGAGCAAGTAAACCTACACTTTCAACCGAGGATACAAACACATTAGTATTTATGTGTTCAGATGTTTGTTTTAAATGACATAATTTCCTGTGCCCAGCCAGTGATATTAATGTTTACAGTTATGTGTGGTCCTCTTTTTGGCTGTTGTTTGTATGCACTCCAATTCATAGCGGTCTACTTTCCTTCATAACCATGGAAGGTGCCCATATCAACCCTGTTTGACTTGCATGTTGAATTGGACAGTACATGTAGCACAGATGTATTTGCTTATGTTTAATAACACAAGGATGCTTCAGGGGGATTAGGGATACCTCCAGTGCTGGGTGTGGTTTAGTGAGACAGTCTCTGACAGCCCTTCTCTATTGGTGATTCATATTATCAGGTGACTTTTCTCAAGGATTATCTTACACACCACAGCTTAAGGACACTTTAGTTATAATTCCTTGCACCCTAGACTCACTTCAGGCTGTTCTTTGGGGAATCTTTCAGTGGATTACCTCAGGGAAAGTGTTTAGTTGGACCAATCAAGCACACATCTGGTGACTGGCCCTGACAGTCTGATTGAAACAGGCTTGGTACATCCAGCCAAAAGCTCTCCCTGGGTTTTATTATTATATTAAAAAAATCTCATCAGACCTCCCTAAGTGCCTTTTAAAAACAAAAAAATGGACACAATGTCAAAAACACACATGCTCAAGTTAATTCTTCTCCGTTATCATGGCTAGACTGCATTCATCTGCTTTGGGATCCGCCCCCCTGCCCGCTATGTGTTTCGTATCATTGGGTCCTGTGGAACAGCTTGTCACATTCCTGTGATTCCTACTTCCATTAGCGGCACCATCAAATTCACAGGAGGAACAGAAAGGGAGCGGAACTCGTGTCGGGTTGCACGACATTGGGGAGACTAACAGGAAAAAGGCTGGAACCCACATGGATATTGTAGATGGTAACATATTCTCCTCGCGCGGTCCAAACTGGAGATGGTTCTGTCGCCCTGTGGCCCCCATAGTGATTACGGGATCTGGACGTTCTGCTCAAGGCATACCCAATATGGAGATTCCATTTCTCCCTCTGCCCCCTCAAATTTGGAAAGGGGAGAGGGTCAGGGGAGGCATGGGGAAGCAATAGTGTAGGGCTGGGTCTAGCTGGTCCCAACAGTCATTTATGGAGTCTTTGCTTTGGTCATGGGGCTTCCATTCTTGCCAATATCACAGCTTTTCTTTTCTCCTTTGTTTGACATGACAGCTCCCCTTGCTGGCATTGTATAGCCATTGCATTACCTTATATTCAACATTTATGATAAGGAGCCATGGCCTGAAAAACCTTGTTCATTGGGGAAGGTGAATTACTCCCCAGTGTCCAAGTCTCAGTGTCCTACTTATGAATGGGTGCAGGTCCCTTCCCAGACTATTACATTACACTGCTGCCACTTTTGAGGTGAGTTCTCCGATGAGTTTTTGACATTAAGAAGATTTTAGTTTTTTCTCCTGTTGTGGACCAATGAAAAGTGTTGTCAACATTCAAGGAGGGAAGAGAATGTGACACTGAACAGACACTAAAGGGAACGTTCTCAGTCATATTTGTGTTTTTGTTTTTCTTTGATACGCTCCATGTTTTGTACGATTTTGATGGAAATTCATAATTTTCTCATCATGTTCACCCCTCTGTCATTGAAAAAAGAAAAATGTAATTTATTACTGTGCTTATAGGCTCTGGGATAAGTTGGGGATGTAGCTTTGGGTCTACCTGAAACATGGATAATAGTGTCTTAATGATGTAAAAATAGCACAATATAAGGGTAATATTTAATTTTTTTTTCAAATTTTATAATAAAACTTTATTCCCCACTCAATTCTACTCATTGTCAACAGCAATACCTGAGCAGTAATTTTCACAAACAATCAATATACATCCATCGATCCAACAAGAATTACTCTGAAGACACAGGTCCCAGGTGATTCTTACAGCTACACAACACCCCCTAGAAGCATTGCTGACAGAGTGAATCACATCACGAATACAAACGGATTAGTAAAGTGGTTTTCCTGTACATTCGCACTGGGTCTGGAGCAAAGGGATGTCATTTTTCGCCTGGGGTACTCGTGATGCCACCTTTCTGTTTCTCTCCCTTTATGGCTTGTGATACATGTCTGGCACTTTGTAAAATAAAATTTTATTGGGAGAGCGGAGGCTTATATTGAGTGGCGAGTATGGAGTGGATCTGGTTTGACTGGCCCGCTGTGTCTGTGGCCCCAGCCAGTCACCTGTTTAAACAATTCCCTCACACTGCCCATGTCTCATACACCACCCTTGGCTTTGTTAGTCCTCACTGTTGTCACTGTTGTAGCTGCATAGGCTGCTATTGCAGTGCTAACATGGCCCTTATGGAAGAATTTCACCTGTGAAATGTAAAAAAAACATGTATATATGTGATCACGTGAATACCTGTGAAGTAAATAAGATCACGTGATCACATGATATACAGTATACATGTTACAATATGTGGTATACGTGTGGAAATGTCTACTTGTAAATCCATCCATCCATCCATCCATTATCTAAGCCGCTTATTCCTGGTCAGGGTCGCGGGGGGCTGGAGCCTATCCCAGCATGCGTTCCGGGCGAGAGGCAGGAATACACCCTGGACAGGTCGCCAATCCATCGCAGGGCACACACACCATTCACTCACACACTCATACCTACGGGCAATTTAGACTCTCCAATTAGCCTAACGTGCATGTCTTTGGACTGTGGGAGGAAACCGGAGTACCCGGAGGAAACCCACGTGGACACGGGGAGAACATGCAAACTCCGCACAGAAAGGCCCCCGGCCTAGATTCGAACCCGAGACCTTCTTGCTGTGAGGCGACAGCGCTATCCACTGCACCACCGTGCCGCCTACTTGTAAATGACATGTGAAATGTCCAAAAAACACGTGATTCACATTGTAGAATTCATGTGATTTTCTGTAAGGGGGTGTGCAACACTTAAAAGGTAAGTAGCTAAATCTCTTGCTCCCTCTGCAATTCGAAATCACATCTATCAGTGTGTGTGTGTTTTTTTAGAACAAAACAAACCGATCAATGCATTACAAAGGCAGTGCAAGTGGGTGACACAGCTTGAATATTGTACAGAGTGGCTAAAAGTCCACTTTGCTGTTTCTTCCCCTTTCTTCTGTGAACACATTTGTGAAATTTTGGTGTCTTATTTTTTTCTTCTTCTGGCTCTTCATCAGGCCAGTCAATGAATCACTTTTTCAAACTCCTCACCCACTCAGTTCTGCTTGAGCGAGCAGCCAGCGTTCCATTGGGCCGCTCATTCGGGCTGACAGTCCCACCCATTACACAGCCTGTGAGTGTTTACGCCGTTACACGGCCCTCTCCCCGCTCTCCCGGACTCCGGGTTTGCTGGGAGAACTGCCACATTCCGACACTTCGCCTCCCGCGAATCGCCCACCCGCTCCGTGCGTCTCAAACTTCGATGCCTGTCGAGTGTTTGGGGCTGGAGGCGAGCGCTTCGGCGGGGGGTGGCGGGGGATCCCTGAAAGAACTCAGCATGAGCATGAAGCTCATTTGTAGCTGTCAGGTGGAATTGGCCTTTTTCTCCTCGCATAAAGACAGCGGGGTTTCATGGACCCCTTTGTCACCAGGAAGATCACTCAGATTATCATATCAAAGTAGCAGAACACAGCCCGGCCCACCTTTGTGCTCTGATCACACATGCTCATTTAACGGTCGGGAGCAACGCGTCTCAGAACTGTGGGTTTTCAGCGGGCTCCGACCCTGCTACCCGCATACCCCTGCCGCCTGTATGTCAGTCTCGCAGAAAGAAACCCCAAACCCCTCCAACTTTGTGAAATTGACTGGTGGTGGTAATGTTTTGTCTGAAAATCCTGCCTTCTGCATGATTTATGGAACACCACACACACTTTAGTTTGTCTCAGGGGGGATCTCATGGTATTAAAGAATTCAATATACTTCAATGTACTGCAAGACAGGCAAAGTGTGAACAGATTTAAATAAATTTGAGAGCCTGTTCTTGTAATTCAATCCTGTCAGATAGAGCATAGATATCCAAGACTGTATTTGTGAGTGTGAGTGTGTGTGTGTATATTAATTCCTGGCTGCTATTGAACTTAATCTTTAATACTACCACACATCCTAATTATTGAAAGATACAAAAAAATTGAAGACAAGAAATTAAAAATACTTTATTTTGGCTGACTGTGTGACATCACTTGGTGATAGTGTCGGTTGGCTATTTGCAGTCTACAGCAGAGGTTCCTAATCCTGGTCCTGGGGAGCCGTGTGGTCTGCCGGTTTTTGTTTTCACCTTAAAATCAGCTACCCAATAAGCCAGGTGAGTTGAGTCAAATGCCATTATTGGTCAATTAAGTGCTGAATAACAGCAAAAAACAGCAGATGCTGTAGCTCACCAGGACCAGGGGATCCCTGGTGTACAGTCATCATAATTTAACAGGCATATCTAAAACAAACAGTATGGTGGCCTTCAAAGACTTGTTTCCTTGGCTCCATTTCAAGGTGAGTGAAGCCATCAATTCAAATAACAACATTGCAGACTGCGCTGAATGGGCTGCTGCTGTATCCCGAATGAAGAACCATTCCATTCATTTTAAAATCCATTCTTTGGCCAACCACATTTCGGTCATTATGGATGTCCTTATTTGAGTAGGAATCAGATGTTCTCCTTTTCATTGCTTTGGGAATTAATTGATACAGAGATTTATGTTCAATAACTCAGTCTTGGGATATTTACAGCCGAGGCACACAAAAACAGGATGCAAGCTACAGCAGACTAAGAGGTTATTCCCAGCCAGGCTAGTAAATCTGCTCAAAACATTACCTTTCAGATTCCCAGACACTGGCCTGTCAGTGGCCGAACAGTAACACAGTAACAAATGTTGCTCTACAAGCGATGATACACATTCAGTCTTTGCGTAATTTCTTGTACTTTTTTCATTTTGTGAAAATGAAAGCCTGATCTGCTCAAGTAAATATACCGTCATTTGTGAAATGCAAGTAGAACGCAAGTTTTACAATTGTGGACAAGAACTTGCAATTGCATTTGTGTCATTAAAGTCATTTGTTACTCTACTGAACAAGATCAATTCATTATTTGTTATTTAAAACCCTTTAGTAATTGCTGGCATCATCAATTGCTTAATTTAATTGACAGTATCCTGAGTTCACTATCATTGTTCCTTATGCGCAGGCTGTTAACAGATTGTCAATTGATTCATTGAGTCACGCGTTAGCATATGCATATGCATAGGTTGGCTTGCAAAGTAGAAATAAACCTATTTTGTAGGTTAGTGTGTACTGCAAGGTTTTGGCTTATTCGCCTCTGATTTTGTGTGGACTTGAAATACCAGCTTGTTTTTAGCCCAGATATCATGTCGACAAAACCTGCATTTAGAGTTGGGTGGTAAAATGGATTTGTTCCTTATGGAACATGGTTGTGTTTCCTTAGTGACTAGGTTGTTATAAGAAGACAGATGGCAGTTTGGTCTTTCTATTTCCAAATGAGCATTGTTTTGGCTTTTGTTAGCCGTGTGACATCATGGTTTTGGCTTCTTCGGCTAAACGATGACATCGTACTGGCTTAGAGTTTTAAATCAGCCTGGTAATCCTGGTATATACCTCTATGGATTGCATTTTCTCCCATTCAGAATGTCATTTGAGAAATTGGAAGTGTAGGGTTTCTTCTGCAAATAGTACAGTTTTGAGACGTCAAGCTTTAGTCCCATGTGATCACATTGTTTGGTTTTCCTTCTGTTAGTTTAAAGTGGTGATCTTAAGCTACAGTCCTGGAGGGCCACGGTGTCTGCTAGTTTTCAATGCATTTCAGCACTTGAGTGCTTAATTTAAGTCACTGATTACCTAAAGAGTCCACACATCTGGTTTACAAGGTTTTAATTGGCTGCTGATTGAAAGAAAGCCAAAGAACCTGTAGACACTATACAATGTATTGAACTACAGTAAATGTACATACTTTCATGTTCTTAGTAGATGTGAATTTCTGGTATTTGGTTTGATGTACAGCATTAATATGCAGCAAAAATAATTCCCATGTTAATAACTTATTTTGACCATGCGAACGAGAACCCCAGAAGCCCAACCTCTTGAGTTCTATTACTTCTACTCCCATCAACTTTGTCATCCAGGGCGCATTGCAGCTGAAGCGCATACGATCCTCTAAGATAAATGCTGCACTGTCTGTGACTACAGGCATTTTCCACACTACAAGCCACACCACATACTGTATTACAGAGGAGATATGGCTGATTTGCCCACTGATGGAAACTGGTAGCCTGTAGGTGTTTGGTGCATAGCTAGGAGGCGCTCATGAATTTGAAGCCTGAAGAACCCTGGCCTACCAAGATTTGAACTGCCTAGCTATACAGCTAAGCCTTTGGGAGTCTCTATGCACTCCTGTTTTAGTTAGATTCACAAAGATTGGTGATTTGTTAGAAGCCTGCACACTGTGAAATGTGGGCTTGTCACAACTCCACAAATATGCATTATGCAGCCCATCTCTGTATTTGATGATCAAACATACAGCTGAAGTCAGACCAAGAATATTAATAAAGAAAATAAACATGCATTCTAAGACTCTAGTCACTCCCGTTATCCTACAGTAATGCATAAAACAAAACTGATAAGTCATTCATGGTTTGAATCATTAAGTTATGTTCTAAAACGGTTGCTCTTCTATGCGTTATGAATACCAAGGATTTTTCTGCAACATTCTTCTTTAAACTCATTGATTTCAAACTTTTATTCATGGTTTTGTTTTGTCCTTTGGGCTATGAATATTATTGATCGAAGTGTTTAATGGTACACACTCATCTATCTTCCTTAGAGCGGCTCATTCAGATCATTTTCCCTTGAAATGTAAGAATTGATTACAGCGCGCGTCCCTACAGACGCCCACCAGCTGCAAACGCTGTGCGCTCTGTGCTTTGACCTTGGGCTGGTGAGCAGCTGCGGGGGGATTCGGTACTCCTCCGTGACTCCGAATCCGCACCAGCTCTCTCGCTCCACGCTGCAGAATTTCAGGACGCTTAAACCGCCGTAATGCATTGTCTTAATGACCCGAAGCAATAGGCAGACCTTGCTTTTGACACATTTTAAATTAATCCGTTTAATTCCAAGAAGTGAGCCCGTTGCCATCAGCGAATTTCAACATGTCCACGTGCACGTGGTTAGATGTCCTCTCCCTTGTGATCGCTTGATTTGGAGAACTAGGTATATTTTACACGATAAAATAAGCGTTGGACGGGTAAGAGACATCTCCTGTAACTGCAGCGATCTAATATTGCTCAGATCAGTTGGCTGTTTAATTTAAACACCTAATGCATATTGAGAGATGTGGGATGTGGACTGTAAAATAAGTTCCTTAACAAATAAAATAGTGATCCATTGTTTAATCATAGAGTAATTACTCACTGACTCAGATGGTTTCTCCAAACTCCACCAGAGGGCGATGTTTATCTGAAAATGTAGACTGGCTATTTCTTGACATTTAAAAACACCTATTTACTGCTAAAGTTAAATTGTATGTTTGGACCTTGAATATGACACAGTACAAAAACAAAACCAAGCATATGAAACAAATGTCAACAAAGCAGACATTTTCCTACCTTAAATCTCATAGGCCTGTGCCAAGTTTGTTCATACTGGTTGAAGAACAGTCGCACAGTAGTTGGAGAGAAATCTGGACAGACAGGCTTTTAAAAGTAATGACAGCATAGGTCACTTCACTTGGAAGGATAAACGCTGTCTTTTTTTCTTTTCATTTTTCTGCATTTCTGTCAGACATTCTTGTACCCAGGGGTGGAATTGGAAAGATTTCACTCTGAGTGCTAAAAGTTCAATCAAGTTGCTTATGGAAAATGTGTTTCAGAACCGACACCGACACCGAATGTTGGTGCCATTAAAGACAAATATCCGTATGACCAAGGTGGCATGCAGTAATGTCTTCATACCTTTTTAAAATTTAAAATATAGGCCACTATATTTAGGTCACAGCACCGTGTGCTGGACTACGAGGTTAATACAATACACTTCCTTATGCAAGGGACAGAACTGAATTACAAATAACCAAGGGGAAAGATTTATACACTAGAGAATAAATAAACAAGGTCAGAATTATTAGTTTTTGCCGCCAAAGCAAAAGTGTCACTTTGAAGGACCAATATGATCATTGAAAAATAAATGTAGCACACACACACACACACACACACACATATATATATATATATACACACAGGGGGTAGACAAAATAATGGAAACACGAAACCATATAAATATGTATTAACTAATTAGGAGTTTGGCTGCCCTTTGCCTTCAAAACCGCTTCAATCCTAATTGGAAGTTAACTGTTTCTAGTGGAATATTTGACCATGCTTCAAGAGTGGCCTCCAGTTCTTTGAGAGATGAAGGCAGTGGACATATTCTCCGCACTCTATGTTCCAGAATGTCCCATAAAGGTTCAATGATGTTTAATTCTGGTGATTGGGCAGGGCATGGAGGGTGTTTTACTTCATCCTGGTGGTCATAAAACCACTCAAATCTGTTCAGCAGTGTGTATGGGGGAATTATAATCTTGGAATATGGGATCTTGAGGAAACAATGTTTGCACCATAGGGTGCACCTCGTTAAATGACTTAAATGGCTTTGTATTCCTTGGCTATAATTCTACTATTCAGAGTAATAATCAGATCCAATGACTCCCATAAGATTGCTGCCAATACCATAACAGATCCACCACAGTTGGGAACAGGCAATGTGGGTTGAAGGCTTCCTTTGGCTTTCTCCAAACATAAACCTGTCCAGATGTAGGAAAAAGAGTAAAAGATTACTCATCAGACCATATTACTTTCTTCCACTGCTCAGAAGTCCAGGTTTTGTGCGCATTACACCAGGTTATGCATTGTTACGCATTGCCATTTGTTACAAGCGGTTTCCAAATCGCAG
This sequence comes from Aldrovandia affinis, assembly GCA_029706075.1. Classification (NCBI taxonomy): domain Eukaryota; kingdom Metazoa; phylum Chordata; class Actinopteri; order Notacanthiformes; family Halosauridae; genus Aldrovandia; species Aldrovandia affinis. The sequence continues at coordinate 586,821 of JAINUG010000076.1, forward strand.
CCATACCATAAATATTAGCTTTGTGAAGCTCATGACATACAGTTTGTTGAGACTTGGTCACAGAGGTGTAGATTCAGTTCTATGTTCATTTGAGGCTGATGCTTTGTGGTTTTTAGCAACTATCCTGTTAAGTGTCCGTCTATCCTTGTCTGTGAGCTTCAACTTGTGACCACTGTTCTGCCTACCTGATGCAGTTTTACATTGTTTGGCATATGCCATCATGATTTTTGACACGGCTCCCCTTGACACATTCAATAATTTTGCCATTTCTATGACTGATGCACCTGCAATTCGGGCACCAAATTGACCTCTGAGAAAATTGGGAATTTGACCTCTTTCAAAATGTGTTGATGTTTTAGAATCTCACATTAAAGTATTGATTTTCCAACATATTTTATAGCAGAAACATATTGGTAATTAGTACTGATATTTAAAATGAAGCACATTTTGTAGGCTTGTAGTTGTAATTTAGTTGCTTCAAAATACAAGTATTTTTGGTGTTTCCATTTGGTTTTCTATCCCTAAATATACACAGACAGAAGCGTGCGCACACACACGCACACACACGTGCGCACACTAATTGCCAAGGTTTGAAAATTGGAATAAACCAAATTGAATTTGGCAATACTTTGTCCCAATACAATTTGTTATACATTGCAGCAGTTTGAATGACTGAAGCCCTGGTTCTAATTGTATTTAACTCTACCTTCTCCTCAATGTTGATTTGTCTCCCGTTAAAATTTCGTAGACCTAAGCATATAAATAAAAAATACTGTTAAATTTGTAATTCAAATTCAAGGACAACATCTAAGAGCTCTAGATGCAAACGCTAGCAGAAGTGTTAAAAAGGGCTTGTCTGGATCAGTTGATGCTAGTGCACAGCGCAACTGGATTTCACCATTGAATGAGCTTTCGATATGGTGTAGGTGCGATCATGCACTGGCCAATTAGAAACCTTTCCTCATCCCCTTTAAATGAGCAGTTGCATCACATATCCTTGTTTTATTTTCCTTTCTTTATCTGATGTATCCTCTCAGCCCTTACTCTTACTGCTAAAAGCACTTGATGGGGAACATCTCAGATAATGTGAAGTTGTTGAGGGAGGCAGAGCCTGTTTGCCTATAGTCTGTTATAAGAACATAAGAACACAAGAATACATAATGACGAGAATGGGCTGTTCAGCCCATTTAGGCTCATCATGTCCTAATCTAAAGAGTATCTAGTACTGCATCTAGCCTGGACTTGAATAGCCCAAGTGTTTCTGCCTCTACTACCCGACCTGGCAAACTGTTCCAGGCATTGACGACGTGTGAAGAAAAACTTTCTTATATCTGTGCGGAATTTGCCTTTAACTAATTTCCACCTGTGGCCTCTTTTATTTATATTGAAATATGATGATGCTTAGAATATACATTTATACATGGATATCATCCATGACATCTTTGGTTCAATTACGACCCACTTGCATTCCAAATGAAGAGCGACTAGTTCACAAAGATGATGAAGAATTGTTTGCCCTGATATAGAAAACATATCTTCACTTTAACTGGGCGTTACGTTCCGGGAGGAATGCAAATGACTTTTCTGAAGACACAACAGACGTTTGATTTGACGATATACCATTTATCTGTACAAATATAACTTGACAGTTAGAACAAATATGCAATGATTACTAATTTTGCTGTGATGAATTGAAATGAGATTGTTACCGTGGTAGTATCTGTTATGTGGATGCCTTCACAAACATACAGTATTCAACAAATCACCCAATATCTAGTACTTTAATTTAACCAACACATGATTGCATTTTTGCTAAGACCAGGTTTCTGGTGTAGGATTTTTCAACCACGTTGAATAAAAGCAAAACAATTGTATGCGTGCACTTGTGTCAACCCACACCCCCAAAACCCCCATTCCCATTCCCTGTTCCACCCACGAGGACAAGAGCTAAAAACCGTTCGAAATCCCAACATTGATGCAGATATAATTCTATGTGCTTGCGCCTCTACCAAAAGGTAGCTGCATTTGGGTCAGATTTTTGTCATAGGGCCTACAGTTTACATCAGTTTGCTTGCACTTGTTATTGTATGAACTCATGCTATTGCAGTATAGTTTTCTGTGATGCTTGATGCAATATTTATAGCACATGAAATTGAACAGGGCCTTGGGCTTGGTTATCTGTCTGTTTTGGTGAGGATCAGCCCAGATATAAACTAACACCTTCAGAATGACAGAAACACTTCATAACACTAGTGCCAGGAACTATTCCTGTCGTTGTCTTCAGCCATTTCAGATGCCTCTTCCTGACACATGACAGATGCCCATAATTCACATACATACTTCATAACTGTTCCACATCTCTCAAGACAAGCTGCATCAGACTTCTTGGATTTCTAAGGCTTGCAACTGTCAGCGTCGACGCTGCAACAGGAGGATAGGACCAACGTTCGTGACAGCGTGTTTTGCTTTGGGTATTTTTTTTAATGTGCTACCTACTGTGAATGGAATATCAAAGCGACGGAGACGTCACGGAAACCCTACCTGCTATCATTATTGGAAGGAAAACAACTGTCACCAAATTGAAATGGCAGCCCTGATGGGCTCCGCCCGTTTGTACAGCAGAGCTAAACGCAAAACAAATAAAGGCCTCACATATATAATAATAACCCACAGATAAATAAATTCAGTTTACAAATCGCTCCTTTTATTAGGTGTGAAAGATGTATGGTCCCACGGAAGCTCCCGGATGCTGCCGAAATAGCTGTCAGCCGAGGTATCAATGGCAACAGATATCATGGCAAACAGCCACCATCCAACATTCACAACTGGGGGAAACCAGAACATGTTAATTTTCTTCTAGGAAGATGGGACTTTCAGGAACTTGTTTTCCAGGGAAAACTCCACTCCAGGGAAAGGAGTAACCTCACAAGACGCTCTGTTATCTTTGTCTTCCTTGCTGTGCTGTGTTTATGCTCCTCCAGGATTTCCACATATCATCCTCATCTCCTTTATGCTTCCCTCAAGATGCAGAGAACAGGACAGCGCATGGAAGTGGTTGTTAGGGAGACGGGTTTCTTGTCCAGGAGGTTGCATGTTTGAATCCTGCACAGGTTGTTGTTGTTGTTGTAGATTTGACTGGGATGCTTAACCTGAAATAGCCTCAGCAAATAATTGACTGCATGATATGTAAAAGGTAAACAAATAAAATGTAAGATATCAGTCGCCTTGGATATGAGCAGCAGCACAGCAAATCAATAATTTAGTTATGGAACCTCTTCTGGAATACAATTTCACTTCAGAGCTCCAGCATTAAACATTTATCTATATCTACCTCATTGCATTTTTGCCTCTGGAAGCATAAAGGAATCACTTGAGAGAGTGGATGGGGTATAGTGCATGGGTTTAAGCCCCAAAGTAGATGGAAGAGTATCAGATAAATGGTAAAAACTGGGTGGAGTTCTGACACTCCAAGTTTGGAGGCAGCTTTTTTTCACCTGTATTCACTTCAGGATCAAAGAAGTACTATTGCAGAGTTCTGGGAGTTTATCACTGTTTGGTGTGACAGCACTACATCACCAAAGACATCCAAATAAATTAAATTAAATGTTTTGAGAAATAAATGTAGGACACTCAGTCCTGTTTGGTCATAACGCAATTCAAATATTTGAATGCGGATTAAACGCAGTTGGAAAATGGAACCAAAGTGTACAATTGGCTTAAAGTACATGTTTAACCACAAATGATTAAATGGTCACAGAATATCTGCCACAAGGTCAAATGAGCCTTCCTGACAACAATGTTAAAATGTCAGGCCTCTGTAATGAGATTGTACACTCCTGATTATAGAGGTAATATTTGTCATGTAAACACAAATTGAGCTTTATTGAAGGCAGTGCGGTTCGTTCTCTTCAGCTGCTTGGTATTCTCGCCACGTTTCGGTTGCTTAATACTCAAGAGTCACGGTGGCCGATGCACTTATCTAAAGATGTTATTTAAACCTTTTCAGGGAAGGTCACCAAATTTGTCTGGCGACGTGGTCCTGAGAGTGGAGGTTCTGGGGGGAATCTTGATTTTTCCGTTTACTGAATCGTGGACTCGGAAGGCCTTTTTTTCATTCACAGCGAATCCCTGAGTTGCGTTGGGACTCCAATCTATCGCTCGGCCGTGATTCATGTTGAAGGCACCTCATCGGAGGAGGCGACGGCAGGCAGACGGGCTCCTCTCCTGCAGATGGGGTCGGGCGCCGCTGAAGAGGAAGGTTATCCGCCCTGTTAAGCTTTTGGCTTCCCTCTCTTTTGGAGTGAAGCGCTTTGCATTTTGTTATGTCAGGAGTTTAACCAGGCCTATTAATTAAAAGCAGGGAGATGTGGCCACGGATTCATTACAGCTCCGGTCTCTGGGTGCCTGATAACCCGGAGACAGAGGGAACTATCTCGCTGACTCCTTTCTGCAGAGCGATGTATTCTGTGTTTTACTCCACACCTCCCTGCAGACAGTGAAGGTGAACCATGCCAATGCATAACATCCTCACAGTTTATTTAATGTTTCGGCTGTGGGAACCACCCTGTCTATAACACATGAATAACATTCTAAAAATGTTTATTTAATGTCTCAGATGCGAGAACCGCCATGTGAGGCTTGGCTCAACCTCCCAAACTCAGAGGGAGGTTCAGCAGCATCTGCCCTGACCAGGACGAGTGAGGATTTGCTGCTGTGCTGAGCTTGGCACCGTGGGTAATGACACGGTGGCCACAGTCAGCAGGGTAATGTCATTTAAAGATGCAAAGCCTCATACCTGACAAATGATTCACAGGAAAACCAGAGGGAAAATAAAGCGCGAGTAATGTCAAAGCCGACACATGGAGCTGAGCCACTGGTAATATTTCTGAAAACAATGTCCTCTTCAATAAGTATGAGTCAGGACTCATGGAGGGCGACATATAAAAGCACGCTCAAACTGTCATGGTGACCAATAGCAATGGTACAGGTTGCATCATTTCCCTCTGGTACTTTTTCCAGTGTGCTTACATTTAGTCCTACACAACCAAAGAGAACTTTACTTCCAATGAATTGTCCAAATGTGTGATAATCACAGCTGGTGATGCCCTTATACTGCAGCCAAACGCAGTCACCATCACCTGCATAGGAAATGCAGATTTTGAGTGTGTTTAGTGTGCTCTACATGCATGTTGGTTATTTGGAGATCACTTGCACATGTTTAATCAAGGTAAGAGCTGTGATACTTCAGCCATCATGTGTTTGGCAGTGGCAGTGCCACTGGAGGAGAAGCGATAAGGCTGTTAAGGACCTGTCAGCTGGCTGGCATTTGATCAATGTGTGGGTCCCTTTGTGTCCATATCCCACCATTAAAAGGCCCTGTTATCAGATTTTGTGGATTGGTCACTGATAGATGGTCACTTTTGAGTGAAGAGTAATGTGTGTGTGTATGCGTGTGCGTGTGTGGCGTGAGAGGGTGGCAGAGGTTGACCGCTTGCTGCAAGCTGTTAGACTCTCCAGTCTTTTGCAATACTGACATTAGCAAGTGGGAGGCCTTCATTTACCCAGGTCATTTCCCACACTGCATCTGTCGTGAATATGAAAATGATAAACCTCCTCCAACACATTGTTCAATTTCAAAAGGCACATTTCTGTGCACAGGTATTTACTGTGGTATATTGCAACCACATTCCATTCCAAAATCTTACTGACAAAAGTGTAATTTTTTCTTTGATTCCTCTACCCAAGAGCCAATGAGCTACCTATTGGCCTTTTTTGACCAATCGCTAAATCAAACAAGAAAGAGGGGCACATATTCAATTTAAGTACTGCAAAAAGCTTGACAACACATTGAACAATTGGGTACATTATTGTCACTATCAGTGGCAGTGAAATGCAGTGTTATTTACATTAAAATGCTTATTCATCCTGAAAGAACACATTATATAAAATAAATTATACAGAATTTTTTATGGATGAAGAATCATGCCAATACTCAATAAATAAATAAATAAATAGTTAAATGTGAACATAAATGCATGTATGATTAAATAATGAAATGCATAATCATTTAATAAATAATACATTTACTTTAGTTATTTCTACATGTATCTATTTCATATTTATTTATTCATATATTTATTTATTTATACATTTATTGATCTATTCCAGTCTTGCTTGGTATGGAGTGCACTGTGAAATCGAACATTCGATTGGTGGTTGAACTTCGCTTGATTGCGTTTCCCTACTGAGGTGTTTTGAAAATGGTGGCCCCCACGCTGGATGTTGATGAGGTCTTTTTGTGTCATAGTAGGAGAAATGTTGTTACTAGCAAGTAAGTTAAATTATTCACAATATCCCAACGGCATGCATTTATTTTGATGGGTCTACAGCAAACATACAAACGTTACGATGTGCATTGTGGGTAGCAGTAAATTCAACTAATAGGACAACCTGGCCAAGCAAAGCTGCAAAAAAGCTAAACAAAAACAATGCAGGCCACTGTTTTATTTGGTAGTGCATTTAAACATCAAAAAGCAAAACCACATTTCTAAAAAGTACTTTTCAAAGTACCTCATTCCGATGTGCACAGCTTGCGTGGGGGGAGGGAAACAAAGACTTTATTTATCCTTGCAACAATGTTTCCCAGCTTTGAACCACAGCAGTTCAATTTGCATTGAAGAGACCTTTTGAGAAATGTGTGGGAGATGGAGGCCATGTCAAAACATTCCTTGAGGAGACGGCGGACCGTGAAGTGATTGTTATCTCGAGGGACGGCGGTGTTAAGGCCAGGGGATGTGATGTACAATGCCGTGAAAGACTCTCACCTCTTCCCCTCGGAGAAAGACCGACGCCCTGTATCCACGCTGAGAGTATCGCTCCACCTCAGCTAACATCAGCCCCTCCATAGAAGCCAAGAAAAACACACTCGTGAATGCGGCCTTAACTTCTAATCCTGACAGAGAGATCACTGGCTGTTGGGCCCCTTCCTTTTGCTGTTCGGTCAGTTGTACACATTCTACAAATTTTGATCTTCGGAAATGTGCTAACAATTGTGAATCATGGATATTCAACTCCCCAGTCTAGCCACTACAATCCTAGACCATAATAATGAGTTGTTTACACAGAATCACCCCCCATTATAATAGCAGCAGTATGCTAAAGCCAGCTGTAAAAATGATTTATGCCCCACTGACAGTAGACCGCAGAATTTGTCGATAGTGTTTACAAATATAACCTCCAAATACAGCTGACAAGGGAACTCAAACCCAGAGAGTGGTTTTGTAAACAGGATCTCCATCCAGGTAGATCTTAAGAACTGCAGTTACTGTTCTGTTCGATTCTCTGACCTTTCCAAAGAGCCCCTGCTTCTTCTTTTGAACGTCTGGTGCTTGGACTGCCGGGGAACACACATCACTGCGGGAAGCAGACGCTCATTGATTCCAACCCCAGGAACTATTCAACCAGGCATCCAACTGATTCCTTTAATGAAAAGAATTGAGTGTGCCATGGCAACCGCTTCGCTCGACAGGGGCATAGGTATCCCTTAATGACGAATAATATGGAATGAGAATTTTAATAAAAAGTATTTCTGCATTTATTTCTCATTGTTTTTTCGCTCCATTGATTATGGCCAGTCACAGTCTGCAAGTCTGCAAGACCATCGACACCTGTTTCTGGAGCTGTGGCATGCATAATAGGCAATGACATTTTTTCCAGTGTAATTAAAAATAATGACATCAACATTGTAATATAATAGTCATCAGCCCCCCCTTCATTGAGTGACACAGCAATGTACCGGAGTATCACCATTGTTTATCCCCTTTCCACTTTTAGACCTTTTGTTGTTGCTGGCCAATGATTATTTTTTTAATGGGTTTCATTCTTTGATTGGCTGATGCACTGATAATAGCGCAGATGTGGGCCAGAGGGGAATTTCACATGCGATAGGACACAAACCCTTAATGATAACAAGCCTGTACCTACACTGAAGAAAACATTGACAGCAGAGAAGTGGGCCACCCTGAAATACCATAAATATTGATGTTTTCTTTCTCTTAGGAGCCACTCGCCTCTCCTGTGATGGAACGCGTGTAAATATCCTGATACAGAGGACGCTGCCCACTTCTGAAATGGCAGTCACCAGGAAAGCCTGGGCAGGTGGATAAGATTTGGAGACTATCAGCGCTGTCAGTGTTAACCTGATCTACAGATGTGCTGCAGAGAGATCCCGAGCGATATAACTCTTTCTTTGAACGGAGACGGCGCAGTGACTGAACCTCGTTTTCCAGACCCCGCCCCCCCATGGTTTTATAATTGAGCTCTGCCAATTACGAGGAGACAACCACGGTTTTAATTTTCTGATGCGCAAGATCACGCCTTTGTCATGCTAATGCACATCAAAGGCTTTTTCGACAGTCTCTCCACAGGAGCACCCTTATGATCAGGCGGGCATTGTAAATGCAGCGCCGATGTCTAATACTTCATTGTAGCGCTACTTCAGGTTTTCTCTGGCCATCGTTGTTTTTCATCTCGGGGCAGAATGCCGAATGAGCCTCGGTGAGAGCCCGAACAAAATGCGTTTGATGTCACATTTGAATTCAAGCTAACGGCACATTGCGGTATGGGCTGAGCAGGCCTCCTGTTAAAGACAATGACTGCGGACTGCCTCTCGCTCTCACAAGATGGCAGTATACCACCTTCGTAACCGCACTAAATAAGGGCTTTGTTCCAGTAATTAGATTGGCTGTTTTTAGGCTTTCAACAAAGAAAAAGAAAAACACACACTACGGGTACTAATGGATACAACAAATTGATCAATCAATATCTAATATGAATTATTGTGTCATAGAATTTCCTCATCATTACTGATGGTGTTAGACCTGTGGATGTACTGAGCTCGTGCATGGGGTGCATTTGTTGAACTGAAAAAGAGTATTTATACTCTTCAGCTTTTTATAAATGCTTAATGAAAAAGGGAGGCTTTTGTCAAGTATTTGTGTGTGTCAAGTATTTGTGTGTGTGCTTTTGACAAATTTGTGTTTTTGCATGATTGTGTGACTAAATCCAGTTTGTAACTGCATTGCTCCTCTGTTCGGTCAGGGCATAGAAGACGCTCACCCAAAATTCTCATTACTCAGAATTCTAAAGTTGTCATCTCTTTTCTTTTGTTCACTTGGTATTTATTAATAATTCCTGCACGCCTTCATCAGGGTTTTAGTGTCACCTTGAATCAATAAAGAATATACAGTCAGATATTCTCTCTCTGAACATCACAAAGCTCTCCCAGGTTTCAAGATGTAACATTCTGAAAATGCATTCAAGGGCTCGGCACATCTCAAAAAATCATTTTCAACCCATTCCCCACTTTCTGTATATGAAACAAAGATGAGCACTGAAACCCTTTAGTTAAATGCTAGTATTGTCCAGACCCTATAGACATGTCTAACATTTGAACACTCCATGGATAAAAGCTCAATTATCTATGGCCAGATTGTGTGATTCTGATACAGTATAATGAGCTTGTGTATGCATGGACACATTTTAACCATGGGAATAGAATGCACTCCAGCCAGAGATCAAAACGGAGAAGCCTCTGATTGCCTTCGGTGGATAAGCGTCCACATTAGACTTTGCAAAATTGCAAGAAAGCACGTGCACAAAACTGGAGAGGGGGAGAGTGAGAAGGAAAGAGAAAAGGGAGGGAGAGAGGGGGGAAGTATAGGAAAGAAAAAGTAATTATAGATGGCCTTTTTCATCATTTACAATGATCTATTTCCAAATTTCCTAGCCCCAGATGTTTGGCTTCCAATCTGTTTTAATGAGTGACTGAGCACTGGGTCCTCACTGCTTCCAAAACAGCAGACTTCCAACCAACTGCAGCGGGTCAGGTGCGATCAATCTGTGACAGGGCTACTAACAGGCAGAAACTATTGACTTTTCAGTGTCACATTTTCAGACAGATGTTGACATTCTCTGGTTGGCCCCCCCTAAATAGCGAGACAGATAGTCTGGCTCTCCACGGTATTGATTAAACATTCAAGGACCAGGATCCATCCCTCTCTCTTCCTCAAGAAAAGGAAAATAAAAAAATATTGCAGCGGTTGACCTAAAAACCTGGGAATCTTCCTGTTTCCACCGCGGTTCCCTGGCGCTCCTCTCTCCAGCCAGGCGTCATTCGGCCCTTACACCACGTTCTCTTCCGTTCAGTCCCTTTGGCCCCTCTGGCCCTTACTGCCTGCCCCCGCGGAGGTGGCCTCTCTACGCATGGGTTGTATCGATTGCGGTGCAGACTACGCTGATAACCACTCGGGTAATTTAGACCTGGGTTAAACACACTGGCTCTCTCTGGACGCACACAGAAAACTCTATCAATAAGTACCTGCCAGACCGCTGGTGCAGGGCTGGAAGAAGGAAAAACCTATCTGTTGATTAAAGTTGAGCTGTGTAGCCCAACGAAGAAGACAGACATTAGTTGGGGTCTTTCTCTCACTCTCGTCTTATTCTTAAGGGGTGTTACCAACTGGTTTTCTAACAGTGCTTCTATCATAGTCACTATTGCACACACATGAGGACAGAGAATCAAGTTTTCTTTGGTTTGTAACCTAATGGCAAGGCATGGGAAATTACCATGTCGGGGCGTCACCTCCATAGACTCAGTGCCACTGTTCTCCCCCCAGGGCCCCATATTTACACATTTCCCCAAGCCGTTGCTGTGATACTTGGAGTTGATAATGAGAGTTCACTTTTAGTTCGAGTGTACATTTGCCAGTCCTCAGCCTCACTCAGACGTGTAGAGACGGATTCCGTTGATGGGTCTCCTTTCATGTGAAAGCAACAAGCGCATTCTTTTCCTCGCGAAAAAAAAGTAGAACGTGACCTCGGCCATGTCAAACTCTAATATTCTCATCTGATTTGCCCGAGGTCACTTGATAGGTGTAGATTTAGCTTCGCTCTGAAATGGATACAACAACAATTCAGAAGTGAAATTCTGAATGTTGCAAATGGCTCAAGTGTCTTGGTCTGATTGACCTGATTAGAGAAAGCCACTCATCTGCCACTCATACGGTGTGTTCCATTTCCCTTGGTAGCCATCGCTGGTTGCGGTTGCACAATCTTCTCTCCAACCCTCCAGGAAAACGCGGGAACGCAAAAGTCGGCGTAAATAAACATCTTACCCATTACTGCCCCATAGCATCTCGTGCTGTAGCTTCCACTTGTTTGCAATAGAAGAGTCTGTCAAATAAAATTGTGCTTTGTACTTTTAATGTGCCAAAGCAGCCGGCCCACTGGTGAGCTATGTCGAGTATACAGGGCACTCTGCTATCTGCAGAAGCACTGGCACTGTGGAACAAACTGATAACATGACAGCCACACGGTCCCCAGACAACAACTTACAAGGGTGCAAACACGAACAGCTACCCATTAAAATATCCCCCCCTCACGCTGATTTCCTTTTTCTTTTCTTTTTTTAAAGACTCTGCCTCTCATTGCAAGGCACGGCATAACAAGACACCAGATTCAGAGTGAGGTGAAGCAATGTAATGGCTGTTTATTATGGAGAGTGTCCATGTCGGGTAGGTTGAATAATATTTTCTGAAAGCAATTCACCTCAGGCCAATACTCATGCTGTTGTTAATTAAATAAACAAATGTCCGATAATGAGGAATAAAGAAATGTGTTAATGAAGAATTAAATTACAATATTGCTTTTGTCGAAGTGCAAAAACTACTTCATGTATTCAATTCCAAGCCATTAGAATAAAAGTGAATTTTATGAAAAACCCTGGATGGATGGATTTAGATTTTTTTAAGTGCAGACAATATAAAAGGTGAAATACATTTAACAATCATGTCTGAAAACCATTAACAATGGAGCTGGTAGACAATAACACCATCAAACAACAGTATACAGTATCAATATGGATGCATACCATGGGATAACTTGCTTGGAAAACAGATTTGACAAAGAGCTTCCAAATGTATCTGACAACAAAAGAGTATTCACAAATTCACAAAAGGTGATCCACTGAATTTTTAATATGAACAAGTGAGTATATTTGAATTTGAATCAAGTAATTGCAACTTCAGTAGGTTTTCATTTCTAATTTCTAAATGCACAAATTAAATGTAATCTCTGCACAATATTTTCCAGGAATACAAATCGGTCGTGAAATGTATTTGTACAACTGGACAGTTCCAAAAGTGCTTTGCAAAAGGATTCGACAGAATGTTTCACAGGGGGTTTGACTGTAGACCATGTACTCGTTAGTTAGTTTAATCATGTAACTGGTTGCAGGGTTTTTTAAAACGGTACAGTAAATTCAGCAGCTAAAAGCCCCGATCCTTTGTGTGGGCCCACTGTGGTCAATATGTGGGAGAGCTGAAGGAAAATACTGGAGGGAACGGAGGTCAGGCCGATAACTTGCCAAGGAGCCGCTGCAGTTACCTAAAACAGTGATTGCGCATTCAGCTGAAACAAATACTGAAGACTACACTTGAAGCAAAACACCAGCATGCCTTCAAAAGCTTTGTCATCATTACCATTCGTTTACATTTGTAATGTGTCCAATCTGTCAATTTTGCAGCCAGAGGTTCAACACCGCTATGTAGAGGCACATTTTTGGAGGACTCAATGTCTATTTTGAAAGCTGCCGGGGAGGGGCTGCTTTATGTAGGGCTGCCACCTCCCTCACCACTGGCAGGAAGGAAAATATATGCAATCAACTCCATCATTAGTCCTGCCCCCCTATGAGAATGCACCAGGAGTGGAATGACCTAACACCAGCTCCCAGACCCCACTGGATCCTGCTCCTCTCCTATTTCTGGCTCTACGCTCCACAGGCTGCCAGATGCCCTCTTGCAATCCCCCCACCACCCCCCACCCCTGTGAGTGACCATTCTCAACAACACACTTATTTTCACCCATTCTCCCTCTGTGCGAAAGAACGTGCTCTGAATGACTGGTTATGTGATGTGAACGGGGTGAAATTCCCAAGTGCAGGTGGTTAACGCCAAAGCTAGGTAATGACAGCCTTTTACCTAGAGGGCATATGAATTATCTGAATGCTTTATTGCTTTAGCGAGCCAAGCGAAACGTGCCATCGCTCCACTCTTTAGACCAGCTAATTATTGACTTTGATTATTCCCGTTTTGTTGTCAGAGTCCCACCATGCCCACGGGCGGGCTTGCACAAAGGATACTGCCATTGATGCATTCGCTTTCAGACCTAATTGAGCCAAATGGGAATCGCCGTTGCCAGGCCTCTACGATCCCACCATTTTCACAGGCGGACACGTGAGAGATCGCTCATTATCGCTCTTCACAAACATTTCCTCGAGCCGCTACGCAAAGCTGGCCGCCCCGGGGAATTTCCCAGCGACGCATGAGGGGTCAGAGTGCGAGCATTAGCGCTGCTGACCACAGCTGTGACCACAAGCGCCACAGGCAGTCCATGTGGGCCGAGTGTCTCTCCCCATCACACACGTACGCCGCGATGTGCCGCTTATCAACTTCTGTTGAGCAAAACCTGTCACACTCCCAACAGCATGCAGAAACGCCATTTTCAGCATCACAGTCCCTAAATGCATACTGCATCCTCACCTCCACTAACAATTATTTTATGCTATCTGGCACTATGGTGTGCAGATGAGGAAAAGCAAATGCAGTCCTAGTGGGCCACTGGCTACTGTCATTTGTATAGTTGCCTGTCATTTAGAAGCCAATTTACACTTGACGTCCTATCAAAATGATGCCTTCAATTATACTCGGAAGCAAAAAGGAAAATCAACAAACCGCGTGGCTCCCGAGGACCAACAATGCTGCCATCTCCGATTTAAGGCCAGCCTGGACCTTGAGCCAAAACGAATGGCGCCTATATAGTGATTGCTTTGTATTTTTCGGTTTCACGAGATACGCCACAATCGATTTTAATTTAATGGAATTTCTGGCGTCATTATAAAGGTGGCCGAGTATTTTTTATGTTTTTAAATTGACTCGCCTGGGACCTAAAAGATTGTAACGGAGCTTTTGACATGTAATATTCCCAAACACCCCTCGAGTACCAGAGGCGCCTTTTTGGATGTGACCCCTGCGCCTTCCGCCACCATCGTTCACGGAGTGCCGGTACCTATTAGGTTCCTGGTATCGACAGGGCCTAATTGAAGAGCACTCTCGAGACCGCTGTTTAAGGATCTCGGAGGAAGGCCCGGCAGACCTTTCATTTAGTTTGGACCTATAAGACGGATGCCGGCACTCCTGGAGACCACAGAGGCTACGCTCAATAATCCTCTGGAGGAGTCCCGGGCCAGGCATTCAGTTCAATTCGAACAGGGGAACAATCCGGAACTCGCAGTAAAACAGGGACATGCACTCTGTACACACTATGCTGGGACGGCCTGTATATTTACTACTAGTGGAGGAAGAATAGATCTTAATAGGCACCATGGGCTGTTCAACGAGAAAAGTGTTTGTAAAATGCATTATCAATCAGCCTGGTTAAAGTTATTTCCTTGGGGTGCACTTGATATGTCCCACAACAACTTGGGCCCCCTAGGGTCCATTTCCCATGGACCATTTTCCATTTTCAATGGAAATACATTGTATTGATGTGTTTTTATCCCAGAAAAGGTCAAATGATAGGCTTCAATTAGATATAAATAGATAATTGTAATAAAATATGCATATTTTTCCCAGAGATTAATACAATTGTTACATTTTCACTTCATGGAAAAAAAAGATTCCGGAACCCTGAAATAATACTATGTTGCTTATATTCAGGTTCTGCATGTGAAATTTACTTATCCTAACATTGGGAAGATACAGATTCATATGCAGTTAACACATCTATTATCCCAAATGTCTCGGTGACATCCTTATGCTGACCTGCATTTACTGTTTACTTGAGGGCCTGAGTGTGTGAGCTCAGGTATAATATATGTATCTGTTTAATAATCACAATGATTCATAAATAATTAGTGTCACTGTGCATTTTCTACCTCTCAGAAGCAACAGATGCATAATTATCAAACGTTTTGTCATTGTGTATAATGGTATGCATAAATAATTGGTGTATTATGAAATCGGGGATTATGAAATATTTTTGATGCAGTGCATGTAGATGTTTTCTATGATCAGTAGATGTGTCCACTGCTGTCTGGTCGAGGCTTTGGCTTTCATACAGCATATTACCCTGGGAATTTTTATTGCATTAACATTGTCAAAATGCTTTTGGTTCACATAAAGGTCGAAAATGAAAGTAAAAAAACAAGAATACCCAATCTGTTTCTTAGTCAGAAATAGAATGGCAGTAAAATGTTAAGGTTTGACAGTTGGATTAGGGTCAATGCCATGATGATTTGGTCACAAGCAATCAGTGATACGAGCGATCAACCTCACAGAGTTCTGAACCATTATCTTTTTTTTTTGCTGTGCCACAGGGAATATTGTGCTGCTTCCTTGAACTAATGAGTTAAATCAGCACAAATTTGTTTCAACTTATCAAACACTACTATTTGCATATTAAAGAATGAGCACGCTATATTTGAAAGGGGTGTTTTTGTTTTAAGTTGACCTGGTGATGTTGTATAAAGACTACATGAATAAGCATACAATGGCATGGCTGTGGGATATGTAAGCCCACTTCATCGCAAGTTTGCACACTCCGTGTCAGGGTTTGCACATGTGGGTACCATCAAAGTGCTCAGTGCTCAGTTTCATCCCCCAATACAGGTCATGTACCTGTTGGAATATCTAATTTCAATGTTCTGAATTTCTTCAGTCAGGGAAGTTGGACAACTTTGAAGGACGTGAGATGTTTCCTTGTGAAGTCCCTGTGGACAAAATTCAGAGTGACTGTATATCTCTCTGACACGTACGATGGAATGTGTTACCCGGCCTGAGGCAATGTAGACAAGCCTTTGAGTAGATATTGTGAACTCCTGATAATGTCGATTCTATAATTCTGGTTCTTTAATAGGACTGAAACTCTCCATCCATTCGTGTTTCCCTTCAAGGCCACGCAAATCTTTTTTTCATTCTGCATGATCTTCGAAGCAGGGCCATGCAACTCCACCTCATAGTTTGATGTTTCCTCAGCTGATTGTGCCTCTGGTGTAATTAATATTTAGTGTGTAACAATCTTCTTCTTCTTCTTCTTCTTCTTCTTCTTTTCGTGTATCATCCTCAAATGTCCAACTCAGTATCGTGTAGCCACGCCCTTGTCTCTGGTCCCACTTGGAAGAGGCTGGCCTCCGAAGGTGGTCTGTACAGGGGGCAGGTGTTAATGATGTGCTCTGCAGACTGCTCAGGCTCGCCGCACTCGCATGCTGCACTGTCTGCCAAGCCCCACTTCATCATGGCTGATTTAAAGCAGCCGACTCCAGTGCGCAGGCGGTTTAGTAGGGTCCATTGCCGGCGTGGTAGGTCCTCTCCTTCAACGCCTTCTCCCGGGTCCCAGATGTAGCGGTGGATACGGGAGGGCCCAGCAGACTCCCACTCCTGCTTCCAAGATGCTGCCAGCCATGCGTTTGTGGACAAGTCCTCCGGGATGGAGCGGAGCATCTCTTGTGCCGCCTTGTTGTAAGGGTGGCGGGACTTAAGTCTGTTTGGGGGCTTTGACACAATGACACAATGGATATATACCCTGATCACCCATGACCAAATGAAGCCTGTATATGATGGATGTGATCTATGATGTGTGTGTGTGTGTGTGTGTGTGTGCGTGTGTGGTTTTAGTATTTCAGTATTGCCTAAAAGAGACTTGAAAGTGAATCTTATCTCATGTCTAGGTCAGGGTACTACATGAAAGTGGTTACATACCACATTTCAATTAATTGATCATGGCTTTCCATCCTCCACAAACACAGTTTAAAAAGATAATTTTGGTTATGGCTGACCTGTTTGTGTAGGAAGAAAATGACATTTCACATGAGTAAAATTACATTTAACATGAGTCACAGTTAAATAAACATGTTGATCGAATAATGGCCAATGTCCCATGGAAAACATCAAAAAGAGGTCCACACCAGACATTTGGTGTTCATTATTTTTATCACCCAAATATACCCTATAAACGACCTGCGAAAAAAACACATTTTAAATTGTTTGCACTTGTGGGCAATAATAAGAAGGTTATATAAACATATTTAAAGGACATTGTTACATTGGTTAATTTTTGGATCATTGCCAAGTAGTTAAGATACTGTGTTACAAGGCAATGGGGGTTATTCATTAAAGTTGTCAGGAGCAGCTCTGTGTCTTGCAAAATCCATGCGGTAGTTGGTTTTAGCATTCATGGAGGTGTCGTTCGAATGATTACTTCAATGGTGTTAGCTTATTATTGCCTTATTCTTCATGGTTCATTAACGTGCGGGTAACAACCAGTGAAACCAATGTATGTAAATGAGATTGCATTAGAACATATCCGGAGCCCTGTTGTAATAAAAGTTACAGCCGGGATCTATGGTGATTTAGCAGGAAAGGATATGTTGACAGGTCAGCTGCCACAGGCTTCCCTGGAACAAGGGATCACATTTTGAAGGCATGCCAAAGAAAGGCAAAATCCTCTACCGCAGAACCCAATACTTTAAGAGGAAGTGGTAGGAAAATTGTCTTAGAGAAATGTACAGTATCGCAGAGGATTGGTTTTGTGCAAATTACGATTCGAGTGTTATAAAAAAAACAACCTCTGTGCATGTATTTTTAAGGAAAATGAGTCAACATTAGAAGGCAGTGTAATCTAGCAGGACATTTATTCAGGAAATGTGGCAATGCACTATATGCCTTATCCCATAAAGGAGCAGATACCACAAAGGAGTAGGTGGCATTTTAATCTTTGCTTTTGTCATGAGGGCAGGGATGGGGTCTTACTCCATGACAGTAAAGATATTGGATGGAGGAAGAAGAAGAAAATATCAATATATACTGTATGTTTTGGTTTTGTATGTACTGTATTTAAGATGGACTTTAGCCTGCACATTAGACTGTACTTTGAATAAATTACAATAACAATTTATAATCGTTAGCATAGTATAACACTAGTTAATTGGGTGTTTATTGTGAGTTCAGGTTGAAGATCAACAGTGGGCTCAAACCCAGGCACTGCGGAACAACATTGCCACTACAAGTTCAATAGTATATATTTAATAGTATCAATGCATCAACTTATTGCACAGCTTTGAATACTGATTTTGATCTTCAGAATAATCTGTCTATATTTACATTGGCGGTGGAGGATTAGTACTTTCTTACTAAATAATTTGTGATCTCTATGTATGAGACAATGAAACACAACAGGGTTGTTTCCAATAAATGTGCAATATTATTATTATTATTTTTAAATATTCAAGCAAATTATCACCTATCATCTTATGGACACATCAGAAACCATGTCCGCTCCCATTAAAGTATTACAATGACGAATCAGTGTACCCAGAATATACGAATGTCCATATTGATTTTTAAAAACATTAAAAATTCAAATAATTGGCACACTTAGTTCAATGATCGTTGAATGAATAAATCATGTACCCTTAGTCGACAGGGTAATTAATGATCCCATGGGAAAGCCGTGATGACCTGCAATACATCACAATTGGTCTGGAGGATGAAGTATGAAGACTCCAAATGTTGTCGGCATCTTACCAAGATCGGCAGTGCACGCCGGACGCATGGCTTTCCAAGGAGGCGTACTGAGGGGAAGAGAAGGCAGACAAGCATGGCAGAATTCCTTTCCCAAAACCCCCTGCTCCATTACAGATGAACCTCTTGCTTTCTAATTTCAGCCACACTGTGATAGAAGAAAAAACATCCTTTTAATAACTCGCGCCATGGGAACGTGCCATCAGTGGTGCGTGCCGCTTTAACAACGTCACTGTCTGCATGCTTACTTCCCGGGGTGGTCATTAGAGACCACTGAGGAGCTCAATGCAGAAGGATACTGTTAGGCAAACTGAACTTAGTATAGCTTATTTTATTGATTTGGTTCAGGAGGGGTCAAAGGTGAGAGATGCTACTTTGAACAATTGGTCTTTTGCTTTTTTCTTAATGCTTTCTCTCCCAATTTGGAACCCCCAATCATATTCTCAAGCAACTCCTGCTGCAACGCCTGCTATGAATTTGGGAGAATGCAGACAAGCACGTGCTATCCTTCGCCGCTTCTTTTAGCACCCAAGTTCAACAGTCAAGCTTGCACAGAAATGAGTCAGAGGAAGAGTCTTCATGTTCAGCTCTAAACTGGCAGACTGCGGGCTCCCGATTGACCAGCGAGGGTCGCTGGTGTGTGACAAGACACGGTCATCCCTGCCGACTAATTTCCCTATTAGTCGCTAATAAAGCGTCGCTATGCAGAGCTGTTGGCCAGTCGACACAGGCACGGGCTGAATCCGATAGCAGTCCACGGGGCTCATCCACACAGTAGAACAGTGCCTTTCCAGGATGAGCCGTCCAGCAGCCCAGTTGTGCGGACTTTATTTTAGCATCCCCTCACAGTCAGGATTTATACGCCAGGGTTATTAATGGGTACTTTTTGGTCCGGATGGATTTTGCCAGTGGCAGACATTCAGGTGATTTTGCAAGCTATCAGTGCAGGTTATATGCATGTCAAACTGTTCTTTAGAGACCACACGTTGTCCAATGCTTTGACATTGTCCTCAAAGGACCCTACTTAATCGCTTCATGTGAATAGGGAGAAAGACTTGTGCTGGATTGCACTTCCCTATTATTGTGCTATATGATTTATTTGGATCCTGCAGGGGTGTTTATCATCTCAGACTAATTTCCTGCCCGAACATGTTTTTGTTGTTCTTGTATCCAGTGCGATGGCTTCACCACATCAGCAAGGCAGACTGCTCCTCATAAATCCATGCTGAGCGGCTGATGATGTACTGCAAATTGGAACTCAATCATTTCCTAAACATCATCTAAACTCTCCCCTGACAAATATTGTCTCTCTCTAACAAGACATTAAAACATTGACAGGCTGACAAATTAGACATCTAATAACATTTCCTTTCCCACAGCATTTTTGTACTTTTGTTCTTACACTTCGAAATAAAGTTGATTATGACCCTGCCGAATTCCAGAGATTACGCTACTTTGCAGAGGATTCTTTCTTCAAAAGTTCAGCCTCTAATTGCTCTCGAGTCCCTCTCGTCTACACCCCAGAAGGATTTTTTTTGCTGTGCTTGCTTTAATGTCTGATTATTGCTGCTATGCCCAGGGGAGAAATAGCAACTGCAACTTCATTAGCCCCATCAACACTTAGCTCTCACCAATATTAAACACTTGACACACCCCCCACACCAAAACTGCTCTCCGTTAACGAAGCGCTTCAACATTCTATTACTCAAAATGGTCTTTCCAATATCGACATCCCAGTAGAAGGGTGCCCTTGAGTAACATTTTTTGTAATAATGTGAAATAAGAAATGTCTTGCAGGCCCCCAAATGTGTTCTAAGACACATTTATGCACTTTAAAAAGGCATATCATCCCATAACTTATGTACATGTACTGTATATACTGTATAGGTAACATTACTGAAATAAAGTTTAGAAATAAATAAATGTGTTTGGGTGAGCTATTTGTGCATGTTTGACAGCTCATGGAATGCAGCATGGGCTAGATTCTGATATACTTTGTCCTTAACTAACTCCTTAATGCATGGCAATTAAAGTTAATTAAAAGGAAATGAAAAGCCTGTTTTAAATGTTTTATTTTAAATTGCATTTTTTTGTTGACCCGCACATGATGAAATATAGTTCTGTTGACAATTTTTAAGGCAAAATTTAGATGCTTGGATTCCGGACACATTGGATTCAGTATACGCCTATACGTCTCATGGAAACCCGAATATGCAAATACAGAAACACTAAGATGAGGCAAGGCATTTCATGCATATTAGGAAGACATGGTTGGACTAAGGGCAACACAGGAAGGTAAGGACACATACAAACCCTTCCAGGTAATGTCAAAATCAATCTTGTTTTATTTTCTTCTCAAATAAAATAGGGATTTCCACATTTCCATTCCAAAAAATGAGGAAAGTAAAGATTTGATTCTCATTAATAATCACATACATGTGCTAATGTATTTTGTTGAGTGAAAATTAAAAAGAAATGATTGATTTATCTTCGTCATACACCAAATTCGCTGAGAGTAAAAATGGAAAACTTCGGGGGGGAAAAAAAGGAACCCCAACAAATAAGTTAAATCATGGGATAACCAAACTATGTTTAGAGTTATACCATTCTTCTATGGTACTATATCCTGTTTTTGAAGCACCACAGAAATCTAGATGCACAGGTATTATTGTCAAGTTATCTATTACATTGTATTATAGCCTAAATTAAATTCAGCCACCTGGACACCTGTGGATAATTATATTCTCAAATATGACGTGGTTGAATACAGTTGAAATGAAACTTGCATTTATGAAACACAAGACCTTTTGAGCTAGACATACGGCATTAATGAATAAACAAAGCAAACCGATAAGCAGGTGTGTGACTAGACAGCCCGTGATGCAAATTCCTGCTCTCTTCCACAAATAAATCACCCGTGGAATTTGCAATTACGGCTCTCTGGTCCTTCATGCAGAAGATATCAATCATCTTCGCATGCGTACAAGTGCCTGCTAATGGATTAGCTGTTCAGAAAGGCCCGTTAGTGCTGTCCTGCACATTGCTGGGACGCCACTCAGTAATGAAACAAAACCGGGCGGACGGAAAGGCGCCTTCACAATCATCTCGGTCCAGTTTGCACACTTCCGAGGGCTCAGGTGCTCATTCGCACCGCTGCATCACTTGTCCCCTGAACTTAACAGCCAGAGATTGCAGCTTTTCCTGTCCCGGCCCCTGTTTGGCCCTGGGTGGCCCAGTCTCATTTACTGCCGAGATTGAAAAAAAGAAAGAAAGCCATGAATGTCTTTTATCATACTGTACATGTCTGATTATCCCGACATTTGGATGCAAACCTGGCACAGGGAAACAACGTCGAGAAATGAGGTTATCAGACAAAGGGGGAAAGGGCAGATGAAGCGCAGACATGATTTATTGCTTTGTTACAAAGAGTGATACACACACAGGCCTGTTGTTTGACACCTGGGATAATGTAAAGCCTTTGTTTCATGGCTTTATGTTCGAACACTTTTGTATGCAGAATTGAAAGGCTTAAGTATCAATGCACTATGTAAGCACACTGGCTCAGTGAGATGTAGATATGGCATAATATAGCATGACCTATATGGTGAAATCAGAATTGGCTGAATAACATTGCATGTTGGTAGACGCAATGTGCTTATGGTTCAGGTGGTTTCTGGGGAAATTGTTTCTTATGTTGACAGCTGTGTGGCCATCAACAGTGCCATTAACAACCAAGAAAGGCATTCATTACTAATTAAATGGATGCCACTGCAATTACCTTGACTGTCCTCTCCACCCTCCATCCCCTCTTTTCTGTGCCTTCTTCCGGCTGGGTCACGTGTGAAAGCTATCCATGTGTGTCTTTAAAGGAAGCTGCCTTATAAAACTGGAGATAAAGTGGATCTATGATTAAGATCAGTGGCTAGGCATTGGGGAAGCCAGACACACAAACACACACACATGCATACATACACACACACCCCTGCACATGCACACATTCTCTTCCCACAGATGCACTATTCAGATCCATGCAACAGCAACACAATCATGAACCAACCTCTCAATCCACAAACAGCGATGACATGACAGACTTGGGAGAGAAATTAGAAATAAATTGCTTTTTTATGTATGTTTACAGACGGCAAGGAACAAAGAAAGACTTGTTTCTTTTGTCATGAATTTAAATTGGTGTTTAATGATCATTAAGAAGGATTTCATAATGTTGCTATTCTTTGGTTGGACAAAAGTAAGCATGTTTTTTTCATTCCTGTTCTGTTCTAGGGCCAATAAATGCAGAGAGAATCTGAGAATAGAACTGGAAAAATGTGACAAAAGTTTAGATTCGCTGTGCACAGTTTCACTGCATTGCTCAAGCATAATAATGCCTTTGAAAGATTCTATGCTTTGTGTTACAGACCATACATAGCATGTTGAAATATACAGGTAACTGCCAAAGTAAAGGAAACACCTTATTAAAACGGGTTCTGGTGGCTGTGTTATAGTGTGGGGTGCATTTTCCTGGCATGGTTTAGATACACTCAACCCTGTAGAGGGCAAGGTAAGTGCCAAGAAATGCAAAGCCATTCTGAGTGATCACCTTCCTCCTATGGTGAAGTATTTCTATCCTGATGGGAATGGTTTCTTCCAGGATGAAAATACCCCTATCCACAGGGAAAGAGTGGTCACTGAATGGTTTTATGAGCATGAAAACTGGATTCTGGAGCGGTGCCTGAGACAGCGTTTTCAACCACCATCAACAAAACACCAAATTATGGAATTTCTCAGAGAAGAATGGTGTTGCATCCATCCAATATAGTTCCACACACTTATAGAATACATGCCAAGGTGCATTGAAGCTGTTCTGGCAGTTTCTGGTGATCCAATGCCCAAAATAATCCACTTTATGCTGGTGTTTCCTTTATTTTGGCAGCAACATCTCATACATAAGCTTTTCCGTTTACTGCTATCTATTTGCCATCTTTCAAACACATCCTGCGTTTTGTGCAAATGGCATTAGTATGGGATGCCATATTAGCACACTCGCTGGAAACATCAATGGAAATTGCGGCAGGGGATCAAAATGTGAAAGTCAGACACATATTTACACAAGTAAATCCACACCGTACAGTGCAAGTTATTTGCAAAGCTATCCAGTTAGCAAGTGCAATTTGAATCAATAATATACAATTATTTCAACGCATAAAACTGTTTTTTCTATCAAAGGTATATGCGTAGCAGGGAGGTGTGGGGCTGAATATAAATGTAGCAAAAGTGTGCACATGAAGCCATAGTCAGACAATTTGCTCTCGGAAAATGCTAATATTCTTTGAACACATAACAGTTTATTATTGTTATCATTCAGTTGTTTTCTCATTTTTGATACCCTATTCCATTTTCAGCACTTTGGAAAATATGTATAACATTTTATAGAGGTGTAGCTTTGTATTCCTACTGACGTACTATACCGAATACCCTCAGTGGCTCAGTAAGCATATGGCATATCATGAATAAAAGCGGTTTATGCAAGTTAATTAAGTGAAGTAAATAAGTAAAATTGCTGAGACATATTTTTTAAATGATTCCAATTTGCAGGTGACAGTAAAAAAGTGTATCACAGTGACAATTAGTATGCGTGAATGCATTATTGAATTATACAGTATTTTAATCCCACAGTTGTCAAATATATATACATTTACATGTTAATTTTGAGAAAAGGTAAATTGTAGCTTTTGCTTTTAAATGGTAATGATGTAATGATTTCTCTCAGGTTCCAGATGTCACAGAATATATTTTTTTCTTTAATTTTTTTGCGAATAACTTGTGCAGATTTGCAAATACAACTAGCAATATGGGCTCTTTTCCTTGTTTATGTAATTAGTCTCACAACAGATTTTTGAACTAGTGGCAATACTGTGCTTTTGAAGGCCGGGAACAAGTGCATTACTATCTAGACTGCTTTAAACAAACGTGCGTTTTAATTTTTCAGCATCAGACTGAATGAAACTTTGGGTATGTTCCTAAGGTGAAAAAGGGCACTTTTGTAATGTTTCTCATATGGGCTGAAACCGAGGGTCCCCCCTAGGTTCCTCACTTCTGGTTAAACAGTCAATGCCAACAATCTTCTTTTAATTTCACTTCTGTCTTGTCTATTTGGTCAGAAAACACAATGCAACATTGAAGTAAACACAAAGAAACATTAATACAATGAAAAGTAACAAACATCTTGTGTTTTTAAAGTCCAATATTTTGGGTGGCCTTCCTTAGAATGCAAAACTGAAGCAATTCGCTTTGGTAGACTGTCGTGTAATGTTTTCAAATAGTGCTGTAGTAAATTCTTCCAAGCTTCTTGCAAGATTTGCCATAACTCTTTTTGTTATTTTCCCTGTCAAAGTGACCCCACACAGCTTCAATTATGTTGAGATCAGGGCTCTGAGGTGGCCAAACTAATACTGTTAGTGTTTCACCTGCAGACTTCCGCTCCAAGTAGATCGTAATTGTGTTTGCAATGTGTTTGGGATCGTTATTGGGCTGAAAGATAATAAAATAATCAGTCATTTTCCTGAAGGTACAGCATGATAAATCAGGATCTGTTTATATATCTCAGCATACTTCCATTGATTTTGACCAGATCCCCTACACAGTTGTTCTGAAATGCACCCGCAGACCATGACAAAGCCACCACTATGCATCACAGAAGGCTGCAGACAGGCATCAATGTACTTCTTGCCAGCTGTTCTTCTGAACCAAAAAATTATAATTTGGACTCATTTGCACGAATTTGGCCATAAGCCTTTCTGCCACTGGTTGTCGCTCCATGCTTTATGCTCTTTCGCATATTGCAATCTCTTCTGCTTGTTGCCTTTCCGCCTAAATGGTTTCTTAGCTGCAACACATCCTACAAGACCATTTCTTGTAAGACTTATTCTCATGGTTGAAGTGTGTACTTTGGTGCCAGATGACTCTGCCAGTTGCTGAGCAACCACTTCACTTGATTTCCTTCTGTCCCTCAAGGAAGTGACCTTTAAGTACTGTTGGAATAAAAGTTCCACCAATATTTACATTGTAGGTATGACTTATTTTTCTTAGGCTGTGTAAAAATATTTTATTGCTCAAAATTAAAATATCACTATGCCACAGTATAGGCAGATATTCTAGATATTAGAATCTCTGGCATAGGCGACAGTTTCTGTAGACTGTATTCATACTTATTCATCTCTAGCTATCCTTTTTGCATATGTAGTAATTAGGCCAGTTAACGGCGTTGTCAAGCTGGTATAGTTAGCTAGCTAGCTAGTCAATGTTGGCTACAGACGTTACAAAAACAGACCAATAAGAGTAAAACTCATTTTTGACCATTAAAATGGATAAGAAGCTAGTCAGCTAATCTATATTTACTCTCTCTCTCTCTGCTAGACATGCAGAAAACAACAAGCTTTTAAGAGAAACCTAACATTCTGCTTTCCTGTTTTTCATTTCAGGTTCGTAAAGCCCAGTAATTAACAACCAAAGTTCAAGAGAATCTGTTTTAACATACATTTCCAGCCATTATCAGCAAATGTGTCATTTATTGATGAAAATGATCTTGCAAGCGGCCGATGATTCCAGCCAACAATGTACCACCTTGCTCTGCCTCTTTACATGTTGTTGACTAGCTATCTGGCCTAGTAATGTTATACTATACAATGATTGTAATCTCATGTGTTGGAGGACATTGTTAATGGACAAGTTATGGTCAAGTTCCAATGACTTTTATATATAGTGTATACATGTATTTTGTAATCTGTAGAATTGAGATTGTAGTTCTGGATTATACTGCATTAGTTGAGTATAATGTGTATGCGCTGCCCTGTTACCTTGGGTGTACCTAGCTAAGCTAGCTTGCTGTTTTGACGTTGCCTGTCGCTGTGTGGTTTATGCTAGATAACAAGTGCTGTTTTAGCAAGTTATCAAGCCCAAATAAGTGCTTGAAAGTGAAGTTCTCAATTCAATATGTGTTTGTTATGTCTAGGTTTAATAGGAATCATGAAGCTACTAAACAATGAAGCCATCGCTTTAACCCCTCAACTCCATTACTAAAAGAGTAAATGTTATTTATTGGAATCTGTTACTCTGTTGTTTGGGCTAAACTGAGACTAAACTATCTACGTACTTTGTATGCATATATTTATGAAGCATTCTCCTTAGGCTATACCTGTTATGCAGAAGTTATATATTCTCTTGTAAATGTAGATGAATTCTCTCTTTTGCCCACAGAGTGTTTGTGGTGCATCTTTACCCTTTCTCTATTCACATAGTAGCTGGTGTTATTGAGATGCTCAGCAGCTCTGTGCATCCCCGCGCAAGCCTCTTCATTTGATTTAATTTAACTCCAAATTATATTTCAACTTATGCTCCAGTCTACCTAGAGCAGTAAAAGTAGTTTTGAGAAATTGGCAGTTTGCAATAATAAAAAATGGATCAATAAAACACTGGTAAATTGAGAGAGGGTATTCTTTGCCTTCAAATGATTGCTTTCAGGATTGCTTCATAACAGTCCGGAACACAATGAAACTTGATAATTAACACTCCCCCAGCTCCGTGTTCATGAAATAACATAACACAGGCTGGCAGATGTGTCAGAAATCTATTTGCTACTACAGGAAGACAAGTCCCTGCACGTTATCGGTCCTGACTGAAATAGAATTAAACAGCTTTAATAATCTCAGGAAGGCTGGTGAAGTTACTTAAAAAAAGTGAAAACTGGGTTTTGTTCCCTCAGTACAAACTATTTTCCTGCAGATAGCAACCTAAAAACCACACACAAATGAATAAAACAAGAAGGTCAGCTTTTGCCTCGCAGTTTGAAAGCAAATTCCATCCGACCATTTGAACAAACTGTAGAAGTATCAAAGAATAACCCACTTGGGCTTTGCATGACGGAAAATTCTGGTTACTTTGAGCCTGCAAAGCTGGCCGGGAAGGTCTGCATGGCCGGAAAAGCGATGGAACGGCAAACTTTTTAAACTCTTGTTTTCCAAGGGCATCCACCATCTAGCCCTGTATAAAATAACTAGTGTCAAATGAATGTTTGCAGACTGCGTCTTTCTTTCCATACGCTTATTAAATAGTAATCTGACCACAGGGCTTAATTAATTCCTTAATTGCCATTATGTTTTTTTCCCCTCCTCTGCAAAATTCATTTTTGCCCTTTTTAATCCCCGTTAGCAGATGTATTCTCACCCCTCTTCCAGATGTTTTTTGTAATCGCTGTTTTTAAGTCTTATTAATTTTATTTTCTGTTGGACTGTGGTCCCTTAGGTCGCACCGAGAGAGATGAAAAACCTTTATGAATGCTTAATGGCCACGCCATTTGCCACTTCACAACGCCAGATGCTCAGATGCCTGTGTGCCATTAAAACATATGAAGATGATCATTTGTTTAATGTTTAGATGTTGACATGCATTGCAGCTTCCAGAACTTGACAACACCAACACAATGCCTACAATGCCACATTTACCCACAATTGAATCAGATCAAGCATTTGTATGACAACAAATGGCTCCTTTCAAAAGGAGTATTTAAAAAAACCTTTACCTTACAGTTATCATTTGTAAATCTAACTTGAACTTGAAATTAATTCTGTTTCCTGGAAAAAAGGAAATAAACCACAGCGTAAGTGTTTATCAGGAAAAACATGTACACAACAAAGCAATGGCCCTTACAAGACTAGTTCATAAATGCCTGATGTGTCCAATATCACCTGTTCATGCAGCCACATTCATGCCTTGTAAATGCAAAATCACCCACGATAAAAAGAGTTTCAAAAGAGAGAGGCTCACTGTCAAACAGACAGCTTAAACCAGGCATATATTTGGCATTGGTGAGGATGTTATTCTGAACAAACAGACAATTTACACAGTTCTATAACCAAGCTCCTTCACTCGGGGGGAAAAAAACAAAAACAAACGACAATGAGGTCCCACAAATAAACTTTTTTTTGTTGTTGTTTTTTTTGTTCTCCAATGTATGGCACAATACATCACAATTCCACGCTTTGGTATAGAGTAATATATAAACTTAACATGCTGTCGTGTTGCAAAAAAATGGAAATGGACTTGGAAGAAATGAGCAATTTCCCCATGGAAGAATTGAAAATTCGGGAGGCCATTTCCAGCTGACCTGTCATCAATCACCGTTAGCCTCCTCAGAGCTGGGGAGAAGCTCAGAGTCTCGCACGCAATGACAGGTGTTACTTTGCGACTAATGGCACACAGAAAACACAGCCATGAGCTGGAAAAAGGCAATAGGACTGTTAATTGCTCTGCACCAGCTCTAGAATACTGAAACCACACTGAAGGTAGCAAGGAAGCTGGGTGTTGTAGCTGTTTTTTTCGAGGGGGGGGAGGGGTTGTCTCATAAACCCGTTCAGAATTGCTTTCTGTTTGTGGAGAAGAACCAACTTCAAACATGAATGGAAAGAAGAGCGAGGCAAATGAAAATGTATTGTTGAAGAAATATGTATACCACGCAAAAACACTTATTGCTGTGTGTGTAAAACTTTATAAAAATTACTTTGGCTTATATACTTTTGCCATTATTTAAGCTTAATTGAGCATTCATAGCAGGCAGTGATATGGATGAGTGATTGACAGATGTTGACTGGCCATTGGCAATAAGTGGATTTAACCTCCTAAATGGCATGTTTCGTGAAAATCAAGTAAGACAGAAAAGAACCAATATGCACCCCTAATAAAGATGACAAGGCCTTAATGTCCTATCAGTATGTTGGAGGCTGGCAGTGTGAAAACCATCACAGAGATGGAGCATGAAGATATTAGATATTGGTGTCATGGCTTGTGGTCCCCCGGATTGTAGCCTTTCATTGAAGATGTGTGTTTGGCTGTCATATCTGGCCAGGTTAGAATTGGCTCTGAACACAGAAGACAGTGACAGCGCCATGAGTTGATAGTGACAGCGCAGCCTCCAACATACCAATGGCATAATGATGTTGTTTGCTTGATACAGTAGATGGGAAATAATCTAATACTCAGCTGGTATTTTATCAATCTTGGGGCTTGGGGGTATGAAACAAGCCGACAGCAAACTGCATCAGGGCAGATATGTGCAATAACAGCAAATCGAGGTATGTAACCCAACAGATGGCAAACCGCGATCTGAGGAGAATCAGAAGAGAGTGCTATGTGCTTCCATTTACATTGGATGGGTAAGTGGATAAAAAGATGCTTGAGAGCGTGCCTGAAAGAACACTGTGTTTCATTAGCGTGTGTTGTATTTGTGACCTCAGATTCGCCAGTTAAAATTGGGCCACATTAAAATTGCTGAAAATTTGAATTCAACATCCAGATTTTAATCACGAGAAAAACATACTGCATTTTGTGCCTTATGTTTCAAAGTCTACCGAAGTCCCATGTCATTTGCAGAGCAGGAGATCTGAGACTGAATCATGTTCGCTCTACTGCATTGAAATAACTGTTTTGAAATAACTGTCAAATTGCAAGATTTGCACAAAGTGTATAAAGTCGTCATAATGCATTCTTTATGACATTGTTAAGGGTTGTGTTGAATAAATGACACAACTATGTCTTAGAAATGGTCAGGATAGATTTATTTAGCTTTTTACATCATTTCATGCAAACTAAAAGTATGCATAAACGCATATGAACCTCAAGCTTGCTGTTAGTTGCCATTGCTGTGCAGATATCATTAGACTGCCCAAATACATATTATTATCTAATAATCAATCCACCTTTGTCACTGCCATTTGGAAGGTAGATGCACCATGTAACAATATAAATGAGAAAAGTCTCAGTGGGAAGAAATTCTAACAACCAATGAACTGGCCTGTAAAATGGCTCGACCAGGGAACAATTCTAAGGAAGTCCTTTGTGTAACTCTCAGTACGTAATCCTCAAAAATGGGGAACAATTTTCTGCAAAAGAACATTGTATTTTTTTTATACATTCTGCTTTTTTTTTATTAGCCTACTATTTCACTGTAAAATTGTCAGAACTTTCATGCTCACTGACAATGGGCCTCTTCTAACACACCTGCTGTAATCCCTCACAGTGCCACAAACTTGAGTGCCTGATACTCTTTGAAAGTTAAGAGTTTTAGAAGTCCTGTTGTTTCATCCCAGGTGGAATGCCAGCTTGACGAACGCAATTTCCCTGACAGAAATGTGATAATTATGCTGACTTCATCTCCTAAATGGATAAAGTCGCTTTTACAAATGTGTGTGATGTTCGTGGCTCTTTGACTTCGATTATGCAGAGAGACGTTCATTGGTGATAATTGATCTTAGGCTCGCATTGTGTGGCACAGTACATTTCCTATTGTGCCTAAATCCACTCTGCCATCTGTACCTCATTCCCAACTCCCTGTTGATCTCGCCTGATGAGGGACAGATGTTCTCTTTGGCTCCACATTCCGTCATGCGCTCCATGGTCAACACAACCCTCGACAAAAACCACACCAACAAGTGTGTCTGCGTGTGTGTGTGCATGGTGGGGGGTATACGCTGCTAGTTTTGCGGTGTAATTTTGTATTACATACATAGGAATTCAAAATGAATGAGGACAGAGAAAAAATTCAATGAGGTTAAATATTTCTCGACGAGGCTTAGAGGTTTGTGATACTGACACAATGAAATGAATTACAGGGGGTAATATTGTAATTTCATGATGACTTCTCTTCACAAGTCTTCCCTCAAGTTACTGTGCTTGGACTGCAAAGTCTCTCTCCAGCTTCCTGAAATGCACATTTTGGGAAAGGTAGCAGTGGCTGCATACAGGTAACTGCCAAATTATAGGAAGCACCAGCATAAAGTGTCTTAATATGGCATTGAGCCACATCAAGCTGCCAGAACAGCTTCATTGTGCCTTGGCATAGATTATGCTAGTGTCTGGAACTCTATTGGAGGGATACAACACCATTCTTCCATGAGAAATTTCTACATTTGGTATTTTGTTGATGGTGGTGGAAAACACTGACTCAAGTGCTGCTCAAGAATCTCCCATAAGTTGGGTTGAGATCCGGTGGCTGAGATGGCCATGGCATGTGTTTTATATCATTTTCATGATCATCAAACCATTGAGTGACCACTCCTTCCATGGGGATGGGGGCATTGTCATCCTGGAAGAGACCACTACCATCAGGATAGAAATGCTACACCATAGGATAAAGGTGACCACTCAGAATGGCTTTGTACTGTATTTATTGCCATTTTCCTTGCCCTCTAAGGGATTGAGTTGACCTAAACCATGCCAGGAAATGCACCTCACACCATAAGAGCTGCCAGAACCCTTAATTTACTTGTGTTTCCTTTATTTTGGCAGTGACCTGTAGATCTAGTACATCTCATTTTGGTGTGTTTTTTTGGAGTTATTTTTTTTGTATGTAGGTCATTGCACATTTGATTAAAATGTAAGCCTATGCTAAAGGCAACAACTGTTCTGCTACACAGAGGAATATAATTTCAGTCAAGGAAACAAGCTGCGGTTTTCAGCTGCCATGGGGTGCAGGAACTCACAACTCTTGAAGTGTTAGGATAGATAGGGGTGACTGAATCACTACTGTATTTCAGTATGCTATAACTGGGTAGAGAAAGCACCAGCGGCAAAATTTATCTAGCTGTGAAACTATCAGTTTTAGCCAGTGCATTACAATTTTTATTCTATGAGCTGAGATTGTATTCGATTTGATAAATTCATGAATTATTAATCGTGGCTTTTGCATTCACCTACTGCATATACTGCCGACTCATTCTCTCATCTTTATTTTAGCTGTTTTCATCTATGTATTTATTTATTTATTTATTTAAATAATAAGTCTATGTCAACTATCCCTTTCCTTTGCACTACGTGTTCGCCGCCACAACTCTGGAACTGGCAGTGACGATGATTAACTGAACCACCTCCTCCGAGACAACTTCGCCCAGCCATCAACTGTTACTCCGATACACATTTAACACCTTTAACATAGAAACCGTCCGCAACTACCACCAGACAGTGTTTTAAAAAAATCTAAATATTAAAATTTTTATATTTGGTGCTCTGCACTCAGAGCAAGCTGCTTCTTGGCTTGTCAGTTCATCAAAGGGCAATCATGAAGCAAACACAGCAGAATGCAAAGTACCTCAGAGTTTGGCTACTGGTTCCTCAGGCTGCCACCCAATTGGCTGACTCTGACCCCATCAAACCTTCCTCTGTTCCTCCTGATTGTGGAAGGCCTAATTGCAGTACACACAGAGAAAACTGATATACACTTACATGCTTATTATGTGGCTCAGAATTTGCATTTTCATCATCATCAAGATGTTTACTTGTGCCAGCTCTGGGCTTTTGTGAGCTGCATTGCATGGTGCCTGTAGGGGAATAAGACTTTCCCCCTTGTTTTATTGCCCTTCATCCCACACAAAACAATCAACTGATATTACTTGCTCGGATCTAGAGTTGACCAACAGAATATTTAACAAGCCTTCCAATTTCCTTGGTGAGGAGAGACGGGAGAGGGCAGAACACTTGAATGTCACCGATGCCATACTTCATTCCTAGCTGTGGCTAAAGGCTTAAAGGCCCCTCATCTAAATTCAGCTCCAGTCCTTCCCTCCTTCTACTTCTGCTCATCAAAAGAATGGGAATCTACAAAGACACATTTTCTAAACTTTCTTCCCCCCCAACCCCCTTTTGCATTAACAGCAGTGGAAGTCACTATGTAGGAAAAAGCTGTGATTAAAATCTTAGGTGGGAAATCTTCTCTTTGATTCCAGGAAAGCAGGCTCACAATGTGTCAGAATAGGTCAACACCAGCTACAGGGTACCTTCTTAATTATAAAAATCATGCTGTTTAAAGAGGGAGGGAGAGAACGAAAAACACTTCCAGCATTGCCTGCAGTGCACACAGATGTAATTGTAATCATAAGAAGCCCTGGAAAAGGTATAATGATCATGGGATAGAAATCATGGCATGATGATCATAGAATGCACATTTTCAAAATCTGTGGTCTTCCAAGATTCTGGAAAATAAAATGTGGTGAAATGGTAAAATAAGTCTGGATTGCCTCTAAAGCCTCAGTAGGTTTTCAGATCCAAAAGATAAGGCCATCACCTATAGCATAATGCAGACACAATGTAGCATTTGAGAAATTTCCCATTGAAACTCACCTGAAAATACCAGATTGTGGATAACAAATGGCATTCACTGCCAAGTCCAGTTTTAACATTTACTGTATTTGTCTTCATATAGAAATAGGTAGAACGGCAATCATGCTCATCATTGGGTGGAACGGGTGATAAATTGGAAAACTATCATTAATATTAATAGGAATAAATTGAACTATTACTCATTGTTTTATGGAGTAAGCAAAGTAATGCATGAAACAAACATAGTATCTGTGACTAACTATCAGTCTAGCCAAGATTATTAGCTGTTTATATGCACTTAACATTAACAAAGTTATTTGGGAAAAAGGACACATGATTGTAGTGAAAGATTTAATCTTCCAGTCTAGGAAGTTGAGTACAAGTTTGTAAATAGATGAGTGAGGCTCCATGAATCCCATAATGGGAGGAGCTACCACCTACTATGTCTCATTTTTAACCAATCATATGACTGCTTTCCATAGAATTTTGTGGTTTGTGAAGCTCCAGTCTGTCATGCCTGATAATGATAATAATGATGATAATGGTGATTGTAATCCTTTTCAATGACAGTAATTATACTAATTATTTGTGCCTCCTAAACCTTAAGATTCTGATATGTGACTATTCTGAAGAACCTCTGATGAGTTTTATGACCAATTATACACTAAGTCCTATGACTCATTAATGTGCCAGCAAAACACTAAATTGCTTCAGGATTAAGCGTAAAGCTGATTCTTCTTGCTACTTTGAGATGCCTTTTCGGTCTTTATCCTGTCACTGTAAGTAGTATATAATGAGGCAAAAAACTTCAGAGGGATCTGCACTATCAAACAGGACATTCAAAGGCTTTGTAGGCATGGTGCTCGACATACCTGCACACTCTGAATATATAAACAATTCTCAGTGTATGCTAGTGTCAGATACGGGCGTGGATTTAATTAAAATGTTCCTTAACTTTGACTTGCAAATAAATGCAAGTGTTTACTCAATTGTTATCAGTGCAAACATAGATTTTCTTTTCTGTAATTTTGGTGATTTCTGAACCCGCTAAACTGTATTCAAGAAGAAGCAAGCTAACTCAGTCAGCATCAGCGTTAACGACACTGAGTTGTGTAGATATAGAATACTTGGATAACAGGCTTTACCTCAATTGTAACAGGAGCAGCTGCTAAGTATAGTAGGAACTTCAGATCAAGCATTAAGCTAAGCATGATATGCTGGGCAAAGCTGTAATTCCATCTAGTAGAAACCCATAGCAGGTAAAAACAATGAAAAAAGCAACAGCATTTAGACTGGGTCACCGTGGCACGGTTCCAGGTGTGGCCAACATATTGTGAGGTGATTGGATAAGACACACCAGCCAAAATAACAGTACATAGACAATTGTTTAGTCCCCTTCTCGGAGGCGCAACGGAGCAAAGCAGAAAACCATAACGACCTCTGAAAACAAGCCAAACAAAACAAAGTGCCAACAGAAAATGTCTTGGCTTGCAAACACAGGATGTCCTCCCACAGACGCTGGGAGGAAAAGCTTCAAGCACTCCTGAACTGAGCATTTAGGTGCAGGCTGTGCCTTAAGAAACAGGTCTCACCAAGCCAATGAGCAACACCTGGACTGATTACCAGTAAACCTGCTGAACAGACTTCTGAAGCGCTTCCAGGCACCCAAGGAGGTGACAGTTGGCTGAACAGGAACTTGTATCCTGGGAAGAGTGGTGAATAAATCTCTTGCAATGCCATAGGAGGAGACCACGAGGCCACATTTGGATGGCTTGCAAGGCAGGGTGATAAGGCAGCCACAGGAGGGCCCTTGGGGAAGAGCACTGAGACGAACTCTAGTGAATTTTGCTGCTCTCCTAGGAAAGGGTGCTGACACAGGTGAAGTGACTGCTGATACTCTGGCCAGGATGACACTGTGAATATAGACCCGCCAGGCAGTGTGCCATGGCAATGAAAGATGACAGCCCAGGAGTGGGCAGCAGCACAGGTGAGGAAAACTCTGTTGGCACCATAGGCCTATGTTTGCTCACACAGAATACTAGCCGCTGACTGAGCACTGGGGAGACAGGGTGCAACCCAAGGGGATCAGCAGGTTAAAGATGGTGCAATGCATTCCAGATCACTGACCTAAGGCACTAGATATTACCTAATTTCTTATGTGTGTATTTTGCTGATTCTGGGACAATTTGCCCCTTGGCAATTAATCTATAATTCAAAATGTTGAAGATGAGATACTACAGTTTTATCATGGTTAATATTCTGGAAGTATATATATACTTTTAATGCAGTGTTCAGAGATACATTGTGTTTCAGGTTATTTTCCCCTGTTTTTCTCCCAATTTGTTGGCCAATTGTACATATTAATCCAATTATTCCCCCCCAAACAAGCCTGCTGCCTGCAGCTACATGACCATTCATTACTCTGGGACTGGCAGTGGCCGGGAGGGTGAACCACCGTCTTCAAGATGGAAATTGTTGAAATTGTTGAAGCACCAACCATGATTCCGATACGTCCAGAGAAGCTTTCACACTCTGGAACCTGGCAGTTCAAAACAAATCCAAGATTTAAAAATGTTTTCCACAACAATCAAATCCTGGCTAAAACTTGGCCAAAATTATAATCATGTCACCAACTAATCATTACTGTATTTGAGCTCATGTTTTTTTCATTTTTGATGGTTGTTGTTGGTGTTGTTGTTTTCGGTCATTACATGCATTGATTTTAAAGTGTAACAATGTAATTGTATTATTTTATTGATAGTTCAATCAATGAATGCTCATCAAGGGACTGGTGTTGGAAATTAGCTTCGGCTATATACACATGTACAGTGCATCGGGCGCTGCTTCTGTGGCTGTCAATGTTCTCTGTGCTTGTCCCTTACACATAAACGAATAAATAAATAAAATAAACACAAGTGATAAGGAAGAAAGTTATCGCACCACCCATGGTCAGTTTTCTCTTAGATACAAAGGTGCAATAACCTGGAAAAATCATCTTAACATTGCTTTAGAATCTTCCTCTCTCAACATCTACAAGAAGAACTTAAGGACCTTTCTGATTAACCAAGCCAGTAATTAGGCTACAGTGCACACATAAACACGCATGCTCGCATTTATATGCATGCGCGCACACACTAACTCACATGCACACACACACAATCACTCTTCATTCTTTTTTATTTTATTGTTTGTTTGTTTTCTTTATTTTATTTTATAGCATAATGTCCTTTTCTTATTTATTTGTTTTTTGTTGCTTGTTGCTTTTTTTTGTTTTGTTTACCTGTTTGCTTTGTTTTCATTGATGAGGGTGAGGCACCATATAAGCCCCTATGAGTTTCTAGTCCCATCCTGCACTGTTTATGTGATTATATTTACATTTTTCTGTTATGTCCTGGTTTTTAAACCAGTGTGCAAATAAATAATCTAAAACTAAATAAACTAAACGCCCATACCTGCCAATCATCATAGCCAACAAAGATGTTGTCGAGCAATTGGTGTGTCCAAATCATAGCTAAGCATTATTTCTTATAGGCATGCCATCTGGTGCACCTCTCAATGGCTTTGCTCACCATTTTCCTTGACTCTCTGTGATTGCTGAAGCCTCATGGCTGCATAGCAAACCATTATCGTACAGTATATACACAGGGAAAAGAGACTGGGAGTACTGCAGCACATTCACATTATAACTAATGCTCAAAACCTTGTGCTGGTAGCTGTACTTGTTCCCATTTGATTTTAATAGCCTTGGCCCTGTACTGCCTTCGTTTTCTCATGGGCATGGAGAGTGTTCTTGTGAGACTGCTGCTGCAGGCTTTAAGCAACCAATAACAATTTATGAAATTGCGAAAACATTAACATCTGCAAAATATGTTTTTTAATCATTATTAATTGTGTAACTTGTAACTGGGTGGCAGTTTGCTGTAGTGGTTAAGGATGAGCCCATAACCCAAAGGTTTCAGGTTCTCAGTGGGGCTTGCCATTATAGCCCTTAGCCAAAATTGCTTCAATAAATATACAGCTGCATAAAGTATGTTGACACTATGGTCTAATAATGCAAGTCACCATGGATGAGTTGCAATACATTGATACTGTGTATTGTTAATACTTTTTTCTTCATAAAGATTTGCATTTATTTGTATGTCAAAGTTAAGGACAAATGGTGATTGAATCCAGACCTAAATGTCTGGCAAGGATCCTTAATATTCTGTAATGTAAATATATAAGTCAGTAAGTCAATAGATGCCCTCTAATTATAATAGACCATAATATTGAAGAAAGGTCCTTCCACTACTGTACAAATCCAGGCAGTGTATCTGAATGATATACTGTAGGCAGTAAGCTAATAAATTGGATATGCATTGCAAGTTGTATGCAAAGAGAGTCCTGATACATTGAGAAGGTTAATTGGCCATAAACTCAGTGTGTCAATAGGTGGAGATACTGTAAGCCTAAGAGATGGGCTAGTGCCTAGTGTATTCTTTTCCATATCCTATTTCCAACCAGATATATCTTATTCAGACTAAGATATGAGAAAGCTTGTGGCTAGGCTGATAAAAAAAAAAAAATAAAAACAAAATTTGGGGGCTGCTGGGGGGTTCATCCTGTTAAGGAACTATTCTTGTGTGTGGATGGGTCTCATGTGTCTGATATTGAATTTGGACCATGCCAGTGCCAACTGCGGCCAGCAGCCTCGCCGGGCAATGCATAATTGGCAGTAGCATTAACCCAGGGAGGGAGGGATACACTCAGCTGGGTTGTCCATGTCTCATTGCTTACCAGGGACCCCCACTGGGCAATGGGGCACCCATAGTCTGCCTATATAAAGCTGCACATGAAGTTTCCTCCTCTGACTCAAGTCAAGATTAACTTTTGAACTGCAGTGTGAAAAGAAGCGGTGTCTGAGGAGACTGCAATTCCAAGGAGACTGCAAGCTTGTCTGTGTTCTCACGGATTGACAGTGGGGGTTGCAGTGAGAGCAGATTAAGAACACGATTGGGCATTCCAAATTGGAAGAAAAAAGTTAAAAAGCATAAAAACGGGGTGGCGGATAGCGTAGCGGTCTAATGCACCGTATTTTGGCTGGTCCAATACGGTGTGCGCTGCCTGTCAGGGATGCGGTTCAAAACCCATCTCTACCAGACCAGCCCTGGTTGTCAACCCCGATTGGGGGCGGCATTTGGCTGTCCGCCCCAGGAGGAGGGGGGAGGGTGTGCCGGCTCAGGTCCGCCGTGAAGTACATAAGGGAGTCTCCAGAACGTGGGTTGGCGAATTCCGTCTCGAAGGAAGCGGAGTTCTCTGCCCTCAGAGAGACGAGCAGCAGACTCATGTGTGGAGGGTGAATCGAAACAATTGGCTACCAAATTGGAAGACATTTTTTTTTTTTTTTTGAAAGCATCAAAACACTTAAGTTTCTCAGAGGCAGGCAAAGGTAACACAGTTGCATTGGGATTTTCAGTTCACCTGTTACCCTTTGGCATAGATTGTGTGAAGGATCCAGTGAAGTGACTACTAGCAATTTGTTTGTTGACATAGCTATAGCTACTTCTCCTCTGTACCTCTTTCAGAATTGAATAAGTGCCATCACAAGTTTCTGACATTGTCTGACTGCTCTTGTCCTGTTGTGTATAAAATAAAACTCTTGAATTGATCATGGTCATAGCATGGAAAAACCCCTACTTGTCCTCCATGTTTATTAACTGTTCAAATTTTACATTTAAATCTCAAATTTCAATGAGCTGCTATTGGCACCTCCTTTTTGGTGTCCTGCTATCCTTTGGTTTAAATTTGATAATACTTCTAGTTTTTTAAATAAATGGTAAATGTGACGCATTGTTGTTTATTTCACACCTTTCTCTGAGATTCTACTGTACTATCTATTTAGAACTTAAATATTTTATTGAGTGATGGTAAGAAAGTAGTAAACTAAATAATTGTATACACATCTGGGAAGATGGCAATACATTATAAATTCCCAAGGTTGGCTTTAAAATTGCATCTCTATTTCCAGATTCAAACCCTTTGAGAGAACATGTTTCACAAGGTCAGGGCATGTCAGTAGACAGTTGATCATAATGGATAGGCTAGGATATGGACAGGGGTAAACCTATCCTAGATCTGCATTCCTACTCTGAGCCACTTTATGAATATGGGCCCAGAAGTCTGGCGCAAAGCTCAAAGGTCATGACACAAACGTATGACTTTTTAATGGGATTCCAGCAGTGCTGCTCTGTCCTCAGTCCACATCCGTTATGACTAAACACACCTGGCCTGTAAATGGACCATTGACAGATAATGCTCCTCAGAAATTTGAACAATAAAGGCTACGGGGAGAAATGGCCCCTCAGGCCTTAACGGGATTACCAATGGATTTCGAGACAAAATCACGGATATTAAAAAAGAGAACCCTTTAACTTGACCATAGCCACAAGCAATCATGGGCACTGTTATCTTAAGAGGCCGCTACTTCTGCAGTCACGCACCAGACCGAAGGAGGTGGGCTTTCTGGGTATTCTCAAAGAAATGGGCCTGTTACACAGTTAGACACACAAGAATCGGGTCTAGAACTGGAAATGTACAGTTTACAAGCCGAGACTGAAGTTGATTGCAGATGCTCCCTGTGGATGCTTTCTCCTCCCTATTAAAAATAAATGTGGCGACCTGGTGTTCAAACTAGGCGCTTAACTGTCTGATTATACTGTTTGTAACACATTTCCTCCCTAAAACAAGGACGTATAAAAATGGTAATCCACTAAGATGGAGCTCTAAAGGCAGAGTTGTAAAGTGGTAATACATTCACTGCTAATAAATCTAGTGAACAAAACAAATTTCCTTGTTTCTAAGGGAGAATGGAAATACACTTCTTTAATT
The DNA here is from genome assembly GCA_029706075.1 of Aldrovandia affinis. Lineage (NCBI taxonomy): Eukaryota > Metazoa > Chordata > Actinopteri > Notacanthiformes > Halosauridae > Aldrovandia > Aldrovandia affinis. Next base: position 627,464 of record JAINUG010000076.1, read on the forward strand.
AACTGGGCAGATGGAGTCAGAGCTGCTTGAATACTGCTATATAATATTAATTAATAAACCCAATTCATGAACACTGGATAAGAAACCATACCATACCAAGTTCTGTGCCAACATTTTGGGAGCTTTAAGTAGCACAGCACACCTGACATGGTGGCAGATGCATATAAGATTAATTATCTAGCTAAGATAAAAATAAGAAATGTGACAGAATCAGTGCATGTTAACAGGAAGAGATGACATTTTTTGCTGAATTCATTATTGGAGAATCCTGCCTTTGTTAGTTTTGATATATGCAAGGGAACATTCTTATTTTTCTTGAGTTTTGAACTGAACTACATCTACCATAATTTCACTCCTTTTAAATTCCATTCGTTTATTTAAATCTTTAATCAAGATAGCTGGACAATGAGAACGCATGGGAACTGGAAGGATCCTGAAGATTTAAAGGTCATTATATGTGATCAGAAGTGTTAAAACCTGTACAGTAAGTTAGATTTGTATTCCCTATTTCACCCATTATCAGAATTATTTCCTATTTGGTCAATCAGTTGTGTTACAGACTAAAGTATTAACAACGGGATATGTGCACAAATTCATCAACAAACACACTGTACAGCTTTTTTGTAGTTTGAATAGCATTTTTGCAGTATTATTTTCAACATTATTTCTATCCTATTTTCTCTGAAGATCCACGAGACTCACTGCTGGGGCTGGCAGTATGTACTTTGACCCTGCCGCTTCTGGTTATTGTAATATCTACATGAAGATCAAATCAAAGCTGTTCCATACCTTTCATCATGGCCCTCTAAGAATAAGGTATTCAAGACAAATGTCTCACATGGACAGACATTGGCTGGGGAGGTACACCAAGGTCTAACACTTACAATAACACTCCATACATGGGGTAAAGACATCTAAAAATCCATGTGGATTTGTACAATCAGTATGCCATTTTAATTTTCAGATAGTCCCTTAATGGCTGATGCAACCTGTTGCAAGACTGTGCAATAAAAAGCATGGCTAGATTTGGGAAAGAAAAATGCTATTAAAGCCGCCAGCAATTCAAACATAATCTTTTTAATGACCATTTTTATTATTGTTACAAAGGAAGGCATTTTAAAAAGCAGTGTTTAAGACACTGCATATTAAGCTGATATTATAACTGCATATTATGTTCCGTTCTTTATTAGTATGTCATATGCTGATGAGTCATTAAGTCCTGCTTTGCGAGCCAACCCAACATCAAATGAAACATGTTGCCTTTGTTTTCAAGCACAGCAATAAACACGACTGTCAAGCTCTGAAATCATTTAACAAAGCAAATGTTGGTCCAATTCATTTAAGTAAGTAAATCAATGAGATGTGAAGAATTATTTGATTCTGCTCTTGAAGAAAAACAAAGCATGTGCCTGCAAGGGAACATTTTCATTCATCACGCTCCCTTGTGAAAATCTGATTTCAAGTGTGGTGTTTATGATGTAGCTGAAATTATGTAGAAACTATGTATACTACACCATGCACCATATTCCACCACTTTGATGTTATTAAGTGTTTGAAGTGCTGGAACCATTCTAGCCAGAGATGCCCCTCTGAATTTACGTTATGGAAATTAAATGTGTGTCTAATACTGTCAATTAAATAACCGTTTTAGCTTAGCAACAAAAATGAGGATTAAACAATAAAGAAACTAAGAAACAACAACAAACAATATCTCCTTCACATAGTTTATCATAGAAAAGTAAAAAAATGTAAACAATACAAATAAAAGCACTAGATGTCGTCATTCACATATGCTTAAATCTGTTGCCGACATACAATTAATTGGGATTCAGTTTTATTTAATGTTTTTAATGTATTTAATTAAACATTTATTTAATTTAATAAAGGTATTTCATAAAATTATGTATTTTTGTTAATCCTCATCTCCAATGACAGTTTAATTTCTAGGAGGAAATACCTACTCATTTGAAATGTATATAACTATTATGTCATAAAGATACTACTCCAGGCTGTGGAGAGTTGGATGTACGAAACTCCACAGCCCAGAGTGCTTTATCCGACTTTTGTATGCTGTCATATAGCCTAATAATCTATCTGCTCGGTTATTACATGACACATTGAGCACTTTTGAAGGTGCGCAACGAGACGCAAACAATCTACCCACTGTATCTTTCCCTCGCTGGGAGAGTTACAGATACAGAGGGCTGCAGGGGCACTGGCACGGTTCGGGTTTGATACAAGACCTTGGGGCCCATCTACAAACTTGAACAGTGCCTTAACAGGATGAGCCACCCACTGCCTACAATTATAAATCTGGCTATTAGAGCTATCTGGCTATGAACATATATATACATTCAAACACTTAGAAATTAGCATCTATGTATCTAACCTTGTGTTCACAATAAAACACAATACAGTCCTCTAAAAATTAGGCAAACTGTAAATTCCCATTAACTGTTAAATGGGAAAATGCTAAGTTGGGGTGAGAAGCTGATATTGTATATCATGTTTGTATATTGCTTTTGAACAGTAACCCATCTGTCCCTGCTGGGTGCATTAACATGTTTCAGCTATGTGCTTCGGAAGTTAATGCTTACCCTATCAAGCAATCAGTATTAGTCCAAGCTGTCGTATAATAGATTTTGTTATACTGAGTAAAAAAAGTATTAACGCAATCACCCAGAAACATTTAAAATGTATTTACAATAAAACATGTATGATATTTATATTAAAAAAGTGATGAAATGGACATGTGGACATTTACAAAAACAAATTGGACCTTTTTTTCCTCAATTCGAAAGACACAGATGAAAGACATCTCGGTGCAATATTTCTGCGATTTCTTGATCGGAAATGGATGAGAAACCATCCTTCAGAACCAAATGCCCAATTTTGTCCTCCACATCGCTAATCAGCATTTTCCCTCTCCCTCACCCCCCTTCCTCCTTCCATGTCCACATGAGGCAAACCTCATGCAGAGCAAAAAATCAATTTGCCATCCTAGATTGTCATTTTCCCTCTCTCCGACCAGTCTGTCTGCAATTATTTTCCCTCAGCTACTTCATTCTAAGGCCGGATCCCCAGAGTCACAGTCTATTTTTTTTTAAAACAGAGGCATATATGCCTCCCCCGTACCTGCAGGAGATTACAAGTGGCTTCTGGTGACCCTGGCATTAAAAAGGAGACGCTGGAGAGATTGGTGAGGCAGCTGCCCCTCTGTCACAGTAAAAATTGCTGCTGCAGTGGTCCTCAGCCTCTTGGCAGAACAAAGTGAAATATAAGAAGTTTGTCAGGCTGCAAATATTCTGCCTCAGAGTGTTGTTATTGGTCTTGTTGCGACTTGCTCCGCACCCCGCAGTATATTATACCTCATATTAATGTAGACTGGGAGAGCTGACACTTTTATTGAATTATTTACAAGAAAAATAATGACAGCGAGCCTTTGTGCTCAACAAATAAATAAAAAATGGCTTTGATCTAATTCAAGAATGATATACAGGGACCAAATGTTATTAAGCTTGATGCCCGTCTTAACTCTCGAGTTGCCAAAATGTTCACCGCCTATTATTCAGTACGGAATTTTGCTGACTGCGGAAGTGTCCTTTCATTTTGAGGACTACAGGTTATTCCATTTCCTTGGGACATTCATTTCATTCGCTGTTTGATTCTCTGATTCTCACTCAGATCCTGTGAAGTTAAGGCTAGGAATTCCTTCTCCATTTACACCAACAAATAAAGGGCAAACCCCAAGAGAGCCTTGTGCCTAAAATGGTTCTTTGAGTAGCATAAACTCAAGAAAAGTGATTGATCGGACATTCCAAGCATTAATCAAACCAGTCTGCTTGGCGTGTCCTTGGCACGTACGACCAATCACTTCTCCTTAGAATGTTCTCCAATGCTTATTTTAATTATAGACCTGAAAGTGATCCTCTAGCTCTTATCGGATATGTGTTATGTGGTAATAGTATTATGAAGTATTCTTTGTTTTCCAGAGAGTTATTGATTTAAATAGAAACAATCATGGATTTTTAATGGCCTTGATTCGATAAGTAGTGTACAGTAGTTATTGATTTGTAGAATGCATATGAAGACATCACAAAGCATTGAACTTTTGCATCACAAACCATTGCATTTTTTAGTTTTTCAGTGTAACATACAAGTAACGGCCAAAATATAGGAAATGCCAACATACAGCATCTTAATAAGGCGTTGGGCCACCATGTGCCACCAGAACAACATCAGTGCACCTTGGCGTGGCATATACAAGTGTCTTGAACTATATTGGAGGGATGCAACACCATTCTTCCACAAGGAATGCCATCATTTGGTGTTTGTTTGGCTGTGGTGGAAACACTGTGTCAGGTGCTGCTCCAGAATCTCCCATAAGTGTTCAATTGGGTTGAGATCTGGTGACTAAGATGACCATGGCATATGGTTTACATTGTTTCATGCTCATCAAACCATTCAGTGACCACTCCTGCCCTTGTCATCATGGAAGAGACCACTCTGATCAGCATAGAAATGCACCATAGGATGGAAGTGATCACTGAATGGTTTTGTATTTATTGGCATTTATCTTGCCCTTTAAAGGGTTGAGTTTACCTAAACCATGCCAGGAAAATTCACCCCACACCATGAGAGTAGCCAGAATCCTTCATTTACTCAAGTGTTTCCTTTATTTTGGCAGTTACCTGTACATATTCAATAAACAATGTCTTCTCAAAAACCAACACCAAGTAAATAAACTCTATTATTGGATTTGCATTCACAAATTTGACAGCAATATCTATACAACTAATTTTACAATATCTACACTTTTTAAAATTAAAATATTGATGCATTTGTACTGTGAAGTGGTACACAATTCATGAAATAAAACAAAAAAACTCTATATTAATATATTTTATTTAATTACTTACATGGCTATATCATAGAACTGAGAGATTGAAAGACCGATGTTTGTAATTCTGAAGCAACTGATACAATTTCTTTCAGAAGTTTTTTTTTTTTTTTTTCCTCATCTGGCCCATGTCCATGATTCATATTTTGCTTTTGATCACGATTATTTTTAAGCACAAAGGCAAAAAGGGCATCTCTAGCAGCTATGAAACAGTATGCTTCAAGTCTACCTGGAGCCCTCCGCTTACATCTGAGAATGCGTGCTTATCAGATTCATACGCTGGCTCTTCCATCTGTGCAATCGAAGCAGTGGCAACTCTCGGAAGACCGCTAGGCCTTTCATTCCTCCTCTGTCTCCTTATTTGAATTTCAAGATCCCTCCTATTAAATTTATTAAGTGCAGTGGCTTGAGCCACGTGAAAAGTAGGACATTCGCTCATTGTCTGAATGAGTGTGCTAGGTGATTAAGATCTCAAACCCTAAATCCACATTTTCGTTACACCAGGGCTCTGACATATTACAAATCAAAAATCTGACCTTTTGTCTTGGCCTCTGCACCTTTGTTCTCCCCAGAAATTGCGGCCTTTGTCAGCAAGCGGACGGTGTGTGTGCCGCCCGTAACACTTTAGTACAGCATACAAATTAGTGGCAGACATTTTAACAGGCTGGCGGTCATCATGGCCTCACGTAGGCTAATGGATTTGCATGCTCAATACTATATAGACCGGGTAAGTTTATAGAATTGAAATGTCTGACAAATACATACAGTACAGTGCCTGCAATGTCCCTTTGTAACATTAAGATGGAATGCCAGCACAATCTTGCCTATTCAAGGGGTTGTGGTGACGGAGACGGTTGTATTACCTATTAATAAAATCATTCCAGTGAGAGTTTTTCAGGCCTGGTGATGGAGGAGGGTGATTTGTCTTTACACATGCAGAAAAGGCAAGCTACCAGAACAGGAAACTATTGGTGTGTGTGTGTGTGTGTGTGTGTGTAAGGGGGAGGGTGTACACAATTGCACCCAACTACAGGACTGTGAAGAGTCCAGACACATAAGAAACAATACTAAAGGCCATTTTTATGAAGCTAACAGGAACACACCATGATATCAAAATACTTTTCTGATGTAAGATGCAAGAATTACCTTTATTGAGTGAAAGTACATTCTATAGTTTGCTGACATGTGGGCCTCCAGGCCGCTAACAACAGACAGTACACTATCACTTACATTGTTTTGAAAGTGTGCCACCAGTGAAACACTTTGCATTGGTGAGACAGTGGCCCATGAAGTCTATGATGGAGGGCAGTATCCCTTCTCCTCACTCACATAAAATATTTTCGCAAATATACTACAATTCAGTGATACCTTGCTGAAATGCTTGCTTCATACATGCAGTACTTTATATTTTTTACATTACATTTTAGGCATTTAGCAGACACTCTTATCCAGAGTGACTTACAAAATGTACAACTTTCTCATGAGCTTACAAGAACCTAAGGATGTTCCTGGCTTACAAGCCCAGGCTGAATCTAACCATGAAGCGACAGTAGCTAACTATCTCAACCAAAATGAAAGCAACTGAGATGCCAATCATATTATATTCCAATGTTAATGTTCTTTTTATACATTTCAACCCATCAACCTCCTTCTGACTCGACACGACTCCCTACTACTGATCTGTTCACTGTGCCAGTGTTTCCCAAACTGGGTTGGGACAGGGGTTGGCATGGGTTGCAACACAACGCTACATAATTCCACAAATAACACAATGCTGTGGTTCCATAACACCACATTAACGCCAGTCACAGACTGCAGACAGTGTAGATTTAGTTAATGAACACATTAACTCATGTAAACATTTCAATTGCATAATTAAAAATATGTTGGGCTCCATTTTATGAAGGGGTGGGTCACAGAAAATGCAATCGCTCATTAAGTGATTCGCAGCTCTAAAAGTTTGGGAATCGCTGCACTCTGTGACTATAGACAGCAACGCAATTGGGTTCTGTCCTTTTTTGTCAATTTATGATTTTTTGTTTGAAACAATTCTGTGGTATGGCCACTGTTTCAAGGTTGCAGAGTACAGAAATAGTGTGGCAGTAGGGTGTTTGCAGAGATACATAATGCACCCTATTTGGTACAGAGGCAGTGCCAAGGGCATGTAACCCATAAAAATACATGATGGCTCTACTATGAATGGGGCCCCTGTGACCACACACAGCATAAAAACAATTTTTCTTCTTATATATGATAAGTGAATATATGATTGTCAGTGGTTTGGGCCTACTTGTGAGGATAATACAGGAATGCAACATGGCTAACAATAAAATGTCTACCAATACAATTAGGAAACTGCATTTTTGGATTTTTTGCAAAACCGACCCCTAACCTAAATAAATGACTAACCTGTTTGTTTGTGCCTCCTGCATTTTCTCATTAGTGCAAGCTGACTGATGATGCATGGGGATGAAAATGACTAAACGCTGCACTGAAATGTAATAAAATTGTTCAAATTAAGGAAAAAATGAGCACCTTCCAAATTATTTCTACCTTGCAAGTTTCAGCTTCAAGAGGAGAATGCTGTGTAATGATGGCCACCGCTACAGGATAAGACCAGTTAATAAGTATCTCTTACCTTGTAGCTTATTTTATTTTATTATAATTGGCATCAGCCCTTTGTCTCAGTAATGTCTTCTGCTTATGACAATCCTCGCAGCTATAATAAGGTGTTGCTAAAGGGGATATTTTCCTGTCCTGATGGAGCTCCAACCAAATATATTAAGATGTAATGAAAAAGTGGAGGGGGGGCAATGCACATTCTTTTGAGGAGGCCCACTGATTGCTAACACCAGCACTGCTGCTCCATTGTATGTTGTCTCTCATCCTGTTCTACTTTTGAAGAAAAGTGGACCTGTAAAATGGCCAAAATCTCCAATGATAAACCCATCAAAACGAAATGGTTCTGAATGAACAGTAACACATGAAAGCAAATAGAGCAAAGAACCTGCTTCCAGGGAGCATCTTTGCCAACTTGAGTAAGCTAACAATCCTTCACAGGCAACCCTGAGCCTCTCTTGGGTGATGTACCAAGGGTTTTACTAAATTATTAAACCAAAGGCCGGAAAGTGTGCCCAGCACAGAAGCAGGCTAATCACTGGAAGTTATTTTGAAATTGCTGTTCCTGCACGTTGGTGATCGCCAAGCACATTTTTTCCCTTCACCACTTTAAAAAAGTGTATGGACATGTAATACTGTTCCCTAAAACGCATGCAATTTGGTAGGTTTATATCTGATCAGCCCCAATGTGTGCCTATTGGTCACATAATTTGGCTATGATTTGGGTACTTTGGGTACTATTTTTTAATCTATACCATATTTGACAACAACTAACCCAATGGGGAATGAGATTTACTCATTCGGGTATCACGTACAAACTGCTGCAATTTGTTTGGATTGTGAAAGCCATGTTGTTTCAACTAAACATCTCAATTCAATAATTCTGATGTGTGAGGGGCAGAATCGCTAATGGATTTTGCTCCCTTTGTTACAGTAAACATGTCAACTTATCAAGGCATTAGAAAAAGTGTCATAACTTGTGTAAATAACATAATCCAAGCTGTATCTGTCACTATTAACCAGGCAGCACACTTTTAACCCACGTTTGTGGATACAGATGACAAGCTAAATAATTCAAACCAATTTGGGGGGCTATTTTCCTTAGAACCTTCATTACAGAGTACAAGCAATATTAGAGATTTAATTTAACGTTACTCTCAAGTTGCATATACAAATGTACTGTATTTTACTGCACAGTGTGAAATCCTACAAGTCCCTGCATGACTGTAACGTGTCACAATGAAGTCCAGCCAGGGTGAAGACTCAGCCAATGCCAGACAAGCAGAGGAACCATCAGCAACAGATGATCGTTTCAGGGGGCTCAAAAATTAAATGCGCTGTGACGTTAAATCAATCACTTAACTGCTGCATGTTTAAATTCACTGCTGCCGTTTCAAGCTGTCCAGTTGGTGTTTGATGTGCATTGGATTTTGATGGACTCCAAAGCGCACTTCAGAAGACAGTACATTTTAATGTTAAAGCCTCCAATTAAACTAAGACCCAGGCTGATACATCTGTAATTATCGCATACTGGCTACACAGGCAGCATGAGGGAAAAATCCATAGCCGTGCCCTTCATTGGTTTTTGAGATCGATCTCTCTTATTTATTTGAGCAACCTGGCTCTCTGACTGGCTGGTCAGTATGGCCACCTGTTGCCTTGCTGTTAAGTCATCACCAGCTCTTTCAGAAGGCTTGTTTCACTCAATTCCATAAATAATCGTTCCTTTGTTCAAATGTATTAGCATTGTGTACTAATAAATTCCATAAACGTGATATTTTAAACAAAAGGCTGTCTGATTTATTGTGGTCTGTGCATTTCCCGTGTAGCTCTCTGGAAGGACAATTAATAACAGGTAAGTTGTGCAGTAATTTATAATTGTAAGCGTTCATTATTTTCAAAGCAACCCACATACATGTTTCTACTAGCGTGGATGCACCTGACAGTGTTTCAGCGCAGGTTAGCCTAATGATCAATGCTTATGCGCGGGACTGCAGAGGCTTCCGGCTATACTCACAACCCAGATAACGCATAACATTCTCACAACCTTGATGAGACAACGTAGTAATGTTCAGCATTGCTACAGAAACATTGTCAGAATATTGAGCTTTAGCAGGGAGAGGTTCAGCCACCCTAGGTATTTCAAAACATTGGGGCCCAGGCATATTCATGTTGTGATACTTATCTGTTGTTTTCTCATTGGTGAATATATTTATCTGCTGTTGAAAATATACATTTAATGTGAAGGATATTCAAGAAAAATGTCCATTAAAGTACGACTTTATTAAAAATAAAATATGATTCAAAAGCATAGAAGGATGACAGAATCAGCATGGGAGGACGACTAATATGAACAGCCTGTCGTTTTCAGCAGTGGGGGGAAAGTGGAACGTGCTGAAACTGGAACAAAACACTATAAGCCTCATTTTCAACCTCTCTTCTGACATGGCCCCCTGGTTAACAGCCTTGTAATAATTCCTCATCTAAACACTTGGTGGAGCTGTAAAGTCATTGCTTTGGAGCAATGTGCGTTCAAGTAACGGACTATAAAACAGCACCGCTGTATGGTTGAACAGGAGTAAGCAGTGCTGTAAAAAAAGAATTAAAAAAGTGTAATTACATATACTACATAATATTTGGGGAGACAAATGCTAATAACAGAAATCCTGTGTAATAATATCACAAAAAATGTCAGCTAAATTAAATAAAAAGAAATACTAAATATTACAATGATCAAATATTGCATTTATATTCCCGTTTTCCCTTTAAACCTGTCATGCCAAATATTGCCATCAGTGTCGAAAACCGCCGCATTGTTGCTGCTTCAATGTACCCTGCAACATCTATCGAAGTCGGATGGCATTGTGACTGTGGGCCCGTGCCAGGTTACAGACAGGAACAATGGTTCAGTGGCAAACTGTGAATGTAACACGATGAATGCGAGCGAAGGGGAGGGGGTGCTGCCAGTGCTTCAGCGCAGAGACCTGCCAGATTACCCTCCCAAACCTGTTTTTGTTGACATTGCTTACCTCCTGAAGGAAAAAATGATCAATTTACATTTATGTATACAGAAGTTGTGTATTATTATTACCTATATTACCATATCATTGAATAATAATAATGATATATATATATATATATATATATATATATATAACTCCTGAAAACCCCTATATATATATTACTTCAATGCTATATTATTTGTAGATTTGCATTTCCAAAATGGGAAACGGCATATTTCAAATATTGTTTATAGTCTGAGATTTGTATCAAATCAAAAGATTAGCAGTGCCTGGGATGCAAATTTATTCTACCACGTGAAACAAGTGTGTTGTCACTGTCACTCTTGAACCCAACACAGTTCAAGCTGACTGTCACCTTCAGCTCCACACGATATGCAACGCTCTCCACCTCAATGCCATATCAAAGAAATGAAATTAGATATTTTTTGGGGGGTGGCAATTACAGAACACTTTTTTGGCAGATATGTCTAAGATAACAAGCCACAGTGTTACATTAGTCAAAGAGGAGGAAGAAAAGAAGCATTTATCTGTCAATGGAAAATTACAACTTCAGAGTCATGGGAGAAAATAATGAGCGCAGATAATACAGAAAGTGGCAGATTTGAAAACTCCTGAGTGTTTGCGCGTGCATGGAAACTGCAAGGTTTCTCATATAGCTGCAAAGGCTGAGGAAGTCGGTTTGTGAAGCTTCTTTTGGAAAATTCCTCCAGGAAATGAGAACATTTCATCGAATGGTTAGCAATTATAACAGGAAACACAGCTTGGTGTCTGTCACCTATATTCAAACATATTGTGCTGCCCACGTTCTCCTCCTCCTCCTTTCTGAGAGAGTGCCAGACATTTAGAGAACACAATGAGGTATTTCTGTACAGAAAGAACAAAAATCCCCACCTGAATGTGATATTTGATATGGATCCGCATGGTGCTTTAAAAAATTTAGGTCTGTGCAATATGAAACGCATTCCCCATTTTTGTGAAGACAGACTAGGGTGAGTTATGACCATAGCTGTAGGGTCACCCTTGTACTTTTATAAGGCACTTTTATTATATATGTTTTCAAGTTTTAAAATAAAATCATATATTAACGAGGCAACTAAACTACATATTGTCCATAAAATGCTGTCACAAACAATTTACCCGTTGTATTGAGAAAGATGTCTTTCTGTAAAAGCAGTAGAAGCAACAATAATACGTAACAGTAATATTATGGTCATAATAGTAGTAATAATTAATTATAGTAGTAATAACATTATATTATTAATACTAATTAATAATAGTATAATAACATAATATAACTATATATTATAATTATTATATAATCGCATTGTTGCCTTGCTTTTAGCTGTGTTTTCATTTTTTGTTTTAAGTTGCCTTAATTATGAAACTGAGTAGGGGATGAAAACAAGTGAAAATCACTTGTTTCAAATTATTATTTTATTTATAAAAGCCACATTATACGATAAAGGATGTAATTCTGAGGAATAAGTCTTTATTCTGGTTAGTTATTTTATAGTGATTCACGGTAGTGAAGTGAAGCATATGGAAGAACTGAAATTGACTTTGTTCCAATAGAGGTAAACTAGGAAGATAAGCTACAGTTCCATCCCATGTTTTATTTCTCTCCCGATTCAACAGCCATTATCTTTTGCATACTAAACTCTGGGGTGAACATTGCTATGGAAAATGACAGTTTAATTGAATACACGAGTTATAACTCTGTAAAATACATGGTTTAGAACAGAATGCAGGGTGGTGGTGCGCACACTCATTTAAAGGGAATGTGGTAGACTGGTTACTGGCAAGTACCTCACGATACGATTTATATCACAACACACGTCACGATCCAATACATCACGATTTCTCGGTTTAATCACAATAACAACAGAATCGCCATCCAATACCCCAAATAACATTACTATACTATATACTTAAAACAATTTAATTTAAAAAAACATTAACAATAACGAAAGAGCATGAGTCAATTTGAGATTACTTCAACTTTAAAGTTTGAAATTCAATGGAATGGAATGCTCATCTACAGTAAGTAAACATACAAAGGCGTAACAGGAGTGTGTAATTATATAATCTTAACAGAGCCACATACATAAAATGTCAACCCCTGTAAAGTTATTGCAGTTCACATAATACAGGCATATAAACTGTACTATTTACAACATTGTGGAAAATTATAATCATGATTTTCAACTGAATCAATATATCGAGATATGATGAATATATCCAAAATATGAGGCAGCAGTTTGTCCATCAAGAATACTAAGGGCCCTATTTTGGTGAATTAGGATGGTGTCGGTAACGCAGATGCAAAGCGAAGACGGTGGCACTTTAGGGCATGTCTAATACAATTTAGGTAATTTCGTGATTTAGGACGATAGCGCACCTCCAGCGCAGTTGTAAAAGAGGTTGGATTAACTTTTAAAAAATACATGTGGGTGTGGTGGGGGTTTGCTTTCATAATGGCCAATCAGAACAGATATTTTCTATCCCTTTAAATACTAGTGCGCTAACAGTATAGCAATTTCCTGACATGACAGTTTTGCGCGGCTGCCAGGAGCGCTTCTCAAAAGAGGAGAACGAGGAGGTGCGGAAGAGTTGGCGCGCGAATCAGAGGGGGAAAACAAGGCGCACATTAATTTGTTATTTTCATGATTTGAGTTTATATTTTGAGACTTACATTGTTAAAAGAAAGTGTTTTATTTTGCCATCTCTTTTTTTCCTTATTTGTAGGCTTTCCCAAAAAAAAAAAAAAAAAGGTTTCTTTTCTTCTAACTTAATGTAATTGTTAAATGGAAAGCAATAAATAACTGCATGTACAGCCAAACTGATAGCCATCTGGCAAACACCGGCTACCAAACCCAGTGTATCGCTCACGGTATCGCCTTTGCATATCGCCTATCGCATTTTCTGTAGTGCAAATGGAAAGAATAAAACCCTTTCACATAAGAAAAACAATGTGCATACAAACATATATTTATTTAACAGGTGTATCTTACTGAACAGTAGTGATGGATGGCCTGCTGGCTTCAGTCTTTCATGTCTGTGCATTGAATAATCACAAGCTGTGGTGAAATAGTTTTTAGCTTAATTGATTACGCTTGCAAGTTACCCATGGATTGGACGATTTGCCTCAACGTGGGGGAAATTCACAATATTCACAAAACATTCTCATGTGATTTCAGATAACCTTATGTTTATATGTGCGCATCAATAAAGTCACCAAATTGCACAGAGCGCCAGCGTTTGCGCTAAGAGGTGGTCTAGTTGGACGTTAATGCAAACGCATTATTTGACACCAAACTTGCATAGCGCCCGACTGTTTTCATTGCCACACCCCCTATTGCGCTGCCCAACCCATAGTCGTGCAAACGCCTTCATTGCACACCACGACATTTCCAAACTTGGCGGAGACAGGAAATATTCCTTTTGCAACAGATGAAACTGGCAATTCGCCTGCGCTAGGGCATAACGCCGCTTAGCGCCGGCACGAAAATAGGGCCCTAAGTGTTATAAAATGAATGGAGATTATGTACAACACTGTATAATACCCTCATGTTGGCTTAAGGAACGTGACAAAGAATGCCGGAGGATCCTAAGCATGCTTTTACAGTTCTGAGAATAGTTAGTCAGGAAATCAAATTACATCCCCCCACAAAAGTAAAATTGGTGCCTCAACAACTGACCAACAGGAATGCATAGTGACGCTTCATTTTTCACACTCTAATCAAAGCCTGATATTGATATACCTTCTCTAGACGGTTGGCGCTGCCCCTTTTGATTACGTGCGTTTCACAGGAGCCAGACTCCATAATACAGTAATGTGATCTAATAAGCCAGCCTCATTGATCTGAAGGGAGAGACAGGCAGAATATGCCAGTAGGGTTGACAGAGTTAAGCAATAGTATCAAGTTAATGGTCAGAGGATTGAAACCTGATGCAAATTCCCATGGGAGGGGTTTAAACAGCCATAGCCAATTGATTTGTTGGATTTAACGGAAAAAAACGTAATATGGGGTTTCTTAAGGTCATTCAGAGCTCTTTCATATGTAGATTATTATAATTATAATTATAATTATAATTATTATTATTGTGGCATTGCAATATTGATGATCACTGATTATCAAATTAGGCTAAGAAGGGGAAAATTGTGCTGTAGTAGTATATTTGTATAATCATAAGGTTATGTCTGTTCATCTTTTGCATGCCACACTTTCCTTTTAATTTGGCAGCATTCATTCTCTGCAGTTACATTTCCCCTTTTTCCCTTTCTGGTATCATTCATCATGCTTAAAGGAGGTCCTGCTTTCAGATATAAAGACATATCCCAAACTCAAACACCTCATGGCTGTGAAATAGAGATGGGCCTATTTATAATAGCAAACTTCAGAATCTGCTTGAATCTCAAAGTGCAGTGGTGAACGCACCGCATCTTTCTGAAATAATGATTTATATTATGCGCCTCAAAGCACATTTCTGGCAAGTATCCCCATAGATTAATAATGATTTTATAGTTATTATGCTACAACTTACCATAGGAACACCTGTAAGGTTTACTTGCATGAATTTATTTAACCTATTTTTAACTTAAATGATTTATGAGGTAATTGAGCAATTAACAGAAAAGCAGGTGTCCTTAATTGCCGAATGTAAATGAAGTCACTCCCACAGAGCTATGACATTACGTGAGAGGCATCAAATGTTGACACGCAGCTTTCATATATTTCCTCTGGAATGCACTGGGGTGAGCAATGTTTAATCTGTACTGCATTTCAGAGAAGTTTGTTCATTTTTTATTTGCACAGCCAGCAAAATAACTAACTAATTTAAAATGATGGCTCCATTTTAATGTTTGCCTCAACATGCTGTCTCCATGTTCACATGTGCCTGCATGTGTGTACACGTGCCAACATGTGCATGTGCGATATACGTTCAATTATGAGTCTTTCTTGTCTCAGATAGGTAGTAATAATAATAATAATGATGATGATGTGTAATCTGTTCATTGTTTTGTTGAAACCAGGGTCACCTCAATTTAACCGTACACCTTAACTCCATGACGGACGAGAAAAATGGATCGTATTTTGCCTGTATGTTATTGCATCCATCAAGTAGTTCCTCAAGCATGTGTGAACCAATAGGTCTTCCATTCTGTCATTCATGTTAGAAGTGATGAGGGAGGGAACTGTTGATACCCTTCATTTTAGACTTCATGACAAAATGGTTGGATTCTCTGTTGTACCACAGTTAACAGTGATTTACATTGAGAGTAAAGCTTTGTGTTTAAAATGCTTTACACTAAGGCTTTGAAAAATTATCTACTTATAAATGTGATCTACTTTAAGCTTTAATGATGATTAAAATGGGCTTGCAGTGTTTTGTTCTAGAAAAATGTCACTAATTAGCTTTCTTGCTGTTTGGAATTTGTCAAAACCATTAATAATATAAGTATTATAAAATAATAATAAACATGTGCAAAGCAAAATGAGTTATAGCCACTAATGCATGCATCAGGACACAGGTCAAAAGCTCTTCTGTAGTGCTGTGTGACTTGTGGTTTGGAAGATAACTACTGCCAAGTACATCGGGGGCATTCTGTTATGGTGCTCCTTGTGTGATGTGCTGATAACACAGCAGAAGGTTGCAACTGTTGATTTCAAACTTCGAAGGAAAAAAAAATCCAAGATGAACATGACATCTGTATCCACATTATTTTCTTTTTGGTGAGTGAGAATCACATCTGCATGAAATGTTCATGTGAGCAGTTGCAGCTGTCAGTCTGTAAAGCAAGGGCATAACCACATATTAAATATTTGGGGGGGAAATGATGAAAGGGTCTATAAATTATTGTGGGGGCAGATACGACTGTTTTAAATATTGGGAGGACATATCCTCCCTCCCCCCCACCACTCGTTATGCCAATGCTGTGAAGTAAATATGGAATTTAGTCTGTGGCGATAAGGCTGGACAAGCAATGTTCCGATGTCTAAAGTAAATCACTGATAGTTCAATAAGCATTACATCTGCAAAGAAGATTCACTGTAACAGGCCATTAACTGCCAATTTGTTTCCAGATTAATATTCATTTCTGAGGGAAGTCTGTGTAAAATATATTTATGCCAAATAGCAGTGGAATCAGGGAGCGGAATGAAAGCTTGCAGGTTAGATTCTTGCTCGGACCACACAACCCTTTAGCGCTGAGAGCATGAATAATAACGTCTGTCTGAGTTAGCTGCAGGTGTTAAGGGGGCTTTCATTCCAACTGAGATAAATTAGGTTATACAATAACAGTTTATTGCATACTCATCTGGATTGTACCCATCTCCACAGTTCACAGGGATTTGCTGTTAGATTAAATGGTTTGTTGCCTGTTCCAATATACAGTAAACATACTAATAAAAGTATCTAATGTGTTTCTGTATATTTATACCCTTTTAAACTATTTGGTATTCAAATCAAATGAATATGCTTGCATTGATGTTAAAAGAAGTGTTAGGGTCAAAAGAACAATTAATAAACAACAAATTCACTTCTAATTCATTCAACTCATTAAAATAAATGTATAATCACCCGATATCTTTTTATTAGCAAAAGTGAAGCTCCAATAAAACATTTTCTTAATTAACAATCAGAATATATGTATATTGTTAAATGCAGACTAGTTATCACGTCATTCATATCAAATAATGAAAAATCACTGGAGCAAAAAACAATGCACACTGCATGCCCCCTAATACAAGGTTTGAGAACCTCTGGCACCCCTGACATCACGGTTTGATTGGTTTGATTAGTCCTACTTCACGTTTATTTATACCCTGCGAAGGGCATCTGCTTTTTTAACGAGAAGGTATTTATATGCAAGGAGTTGTGGTGTGTGTTAAAACACGATCGAGTTTCCGATACCTGAGCAGAGCAAGACTGGTACAACTTTTGTTGGCATCTCAAGGGTCTTTTAGATGAATCATGATGTGTGTAATTGGTGGTGGGTGTTACGTGGGTGGTTTATTGGGTCTAAATAAAAGACACCAGAATCTGCTAAATGGCCTTTTTATTGAACGCATTGAACCAGAATGTGAGCGGTCACAGAAACAATTAAGAGTCTCTTTGCTGTTTTAAGTGGGATTTTTTTTACACACAAAGAATTTGGGATAATTCAATAAATAAACTCTTCACTTGGGAAGCTGTGGATGAGATGCCAAGGGGACCTTCTGAATGGCAAACACATTTTGCGCGAGACCCTTGCTGAAAGGACTTTATGCTTTCACAAGCAGCTACCCCTAGCAGTCATAGTACATAGTACATTTATTTTCCATGCTCTGTAGGGGAGAGGAACCCAAGGGTTTCCTTTACTGCCATTTCAGTGGATCATTTCAAAGTTGACAGCATGTCCCCTTTTATCCAAGCCATTTCATAAATGTTACCACCCTGGCAGTACAGAAAAAGCTGAATGTCTAGCCTTCAATAAGGTCATGTTCGTTACTCACTAAGGGTTTAAAGGAGCAGTCCGTCAAACAATTCTAATTAGATGTTTTTATTCTTAACTGTACAATTGTACAAAAGGAAAGGGCATGCACTGTTTTATACCAAACAGTATATCAAACAATGATTAGCATTGAAGAGTTCAGTTCCTCTTTACCCAAAACAGTACAGAGTGAATCATTGTACTACATTTTCAATATTAGATAATGCAGTTCAAGGGGAGTATATATATATTTCAAGAGCATCCACAACAATCATAATCCCAAAGCATATACTTTTGGCACATATTTGTGTGGATGCAAAATATTATTTACTGACGTCTGTTTCCCTTCCCTAACATCGTTTATTATGGCATAGGATTATTTGCATTCCTCTTTAATTAGCTTAAGGTGGAAGCTTAAGAAGAAAGGGAAGCAAGTTGCTTTGAAAGTCGTCCAGTACAAAACGCACAACTGCCGGTGAATGTTTTGTCATGTTGCATTATACTCTATGGATTGGACTCTACATTTGAGTCGAGAGAGTGTCTCTCATATGAGCTTATGGCTTCACACTGTGTGGAAAATCCTTCACTCCCTGGATCCTTGGGCACTGAAATGTCATTTTTAATCACATTCCCTCAGGAGATTCTTTCCTTCTGATCAAAGACAGAGACGTTAAGTTAACATTTCTACCAAAAACAGGGTTTGAGGACGCACTATGCATCTTTTCACTCGAGAGCACGAGCGATGGAGGGGGATGTTTGTTTGGAGAACAGAACAGGGAAGAGAGGAGGCACCCTGGGAACTGCGGTGCTAAGGCGTACTGACAATAAAAACGAGGCTTGCTACCATTACGCATCAATATGAAAATGAAGCATTGTCTTATTCTTATTCTTATTCTTGAAGCATGTGCATTGTCTGACCGATGTGGATAAGAGCTTTCTGCAATTTATTGAGGGGGCCTCTCCTGTGCCCATGGAACTGCAAGTTCAGTGGCATTTTCAGCAACACTTCAGCTTTAATCTATGCTAGGTGTGCATGAGTCATAATTCAATTTTGTGTATAGTATATGAGGGAATGATAATAGAATAATTGCAATTTTTCAATCAGCAACGGTTTAATGAGAGAGCAGGGGTGGTATTAGCTTACAAAGAAAAGTATTTACTTGTTGCAATCATATTCATGACATAGAAGCCTCTCTACTGCCTGGGATGTTTATCTTAATGGAGAATCAATTGAAAGTGGGACAGTGAAACAAGATCCTAGCACAACATTATCACATCTTAATTCATTTGTCAATCAAATCTTATTAAATACAATACTCACAATAACAAAGAAATGATCTCAGAGTGCATTCCAAGAAACAGTGCAGAGGAAGACCAATGGAAATCACCTAGACACTATGCTGGCTTGGCTGGAAGGCAGGGAGGCCCCGGGAAGGAGATCAATGGCACAGTCATAAGGTCGGTGTGGAGGCAGGGAAAGGGCGCGTTGCTTGCTGAACACCTCGACGAGGTCATGATAAGCAGGAGGGATGGAGGAGAGATTGGGAGGTTCAGCGGTGGTGTAGGAGCCTCAGGTAGAGCAGGAGCAGAAGCAGACAGCAAGCAAGATGAGTGACAGGAGGGACTCCAGTTGGTAACTCGACTATTGATCCAGTCGAATTGGGGTTGTGTGCCACCAACCAAGGTGGGGGCATAAGAGACGTGAAACTGGAATTACCGGAGAGGGTGAGGTGAACAAATATGGATTTGGCATCATATCATCCCTGGCAGCTTTTTATCTTTATGCATTCCAAGAAACAGATTTGCATCAATTTTGTGTATAGGAAGACCAATGAAAAGTATTTACTTGTTGCAATCATACATAGAAGCCTCTCTACTGCCTGGGATGTTTATCTTAATGGAGAATCAATTGAAAGTGGGACAGTGAAACAAGATCCTAGCACAACATTATCACATCTTAATTCATTTGTCAATCAAATCTTATTAAATACAATACTCACAATAACAAAGAAATGATTATGACACTATGCTGGCTTGTCGACACAAATATGCATATCTTTATGGAACACATTATGTTTATATATTGTTAAGATCAGTATATAAGATTTGTTCTTCAGGGGGTAAGAACACACACACGCACACACGCACGCACGCACGCACGCACGCACGCACGCACGCACGCACACACACACACACACACACACACACACACACACAATACAAAGGAAAAAAGAAAAAAATATAACCTTTAATAATCACAATAATACATCTCTCCACTACATAATAACATTTTGGAGTATTTGGAATCTCCTTGTGTTCTATATTCAATTTCAAAATGAAAGCATCACAGAATTCAGTATCTGTTACAGAGGACTTCAACTCAAACTGCAACAAGAATGAACAATTAATTGAATGGTTAATTTACAGATATGCTACACAATAGCATATGACAGACACAGAATGATGAGTCAGTTGACGTTACCCTCTCAATGAACTTGGCATAAACCAGGAGTAGCTCCGCATAAATGAGAAGCGAGCCCACAACACAAGTTATTTCCTGGTCTCTCTCCTTCTCCTGCAGTTTTATGAGTAGTTATTTTAATGTAGATCAGTTTTGTCCCAACAAGCAAACATGTTTTTCCCAATGTTTTTCGAATTCTCCAATTTCATGACCAATGAACTTCCTTTATGTGCAGAAGTGTGGCTTCTTTAATTAGGAACGCACAGTCTGTATTCTATCTTTAAATAGAATTTGGGATGCCGCATTTTTTACAATACAATACAATTAATGAAAACACTTTTTACGTGTTCAAGCATGAAGAAAATTACATTTTGTCCAGTCTTTTCCCATTTTCAATTTAGAACATCAAAACTCTGCTTTCCTTTGGAAAGGCAAGTAGTATCACTTAATCCAATTTCTCAATATTCTAAATTAGTTTAAAATCACATTACTTCAATATTAGATTACACATGATAAAAAACAGATATAGAAAGCCCCTCTTTGTATCAGCATTGAAATGAGCTGCCTGAGGAGTGACACTTCCAATCACACTTTTGTCATGTGCTCGCATTCTGGAGTGTTGAACCATCTTGCCATGGTAACATGATGGACCCTGTCCATTTCCACTGCATGTTCCATTGGGACCAGGGGTTCGAGAGCCAGCTAATCCACCCATTGTGTACAGACAGGTGGATCTCAGTGGCATCCATATACTAACAGCAAGTGCAAGTACAGATTCTCAATTGGTAACAGATTGCTTCGGATTTCGTCAGGCGCTGAATTATACCCGCAAAATAAAACCCCATTGCCAAGTGAGAGGCTAAGTTAGGGAATTGAGGTACTCTACATGCCCAGGTGTAAAAGTGCATGCTAACTTTTGCATTACTAGTAATAGTAGTAAACCAAAGTAGTAAAGTTTCTTAGAAAGCAGCAGCAATGGGAAGCTTTGTTTTTTTCACAATAAAATTAGGCTTTATATTTTGTATGAAGTAAAGCATTACACATTCAGCTATGTGGGATCAGTGAGATTTTAATAAAAGTCTATTTCCTGAATCCAGCAGCCTTAACAGTCAAATGCCCTTGTTTAAGGTTCAGCTCCGCTCTTCTCTGGTGGTGACCCACAAGCCTTTTCTCCCTGACCCATCATTTCCAGCTCATAGATAAAACCAAAACAACATGGTGAGTGACATAGGCATTGAAGTTTGATGTGCTGATCCAATATGGACTGCAGTGGCTGCCAAAGCTGCATGCCTTAGTGCCTTGGTTTCATTCAAGTGGTAATACAACCTGTTAATGATGGCACCACATTTGTTTAAGGGCATTTAGGTTAGGCCAGCCCATATTCTGTTTGCCTGAGCAGGATCACAAAATGCACCTCCTCAAAAGCTACAGTACATTAATTTGAATGGCCACCAGTATATTAAAGCAGCAACACACAAGGGGGGAGCATTGCGGCTATTATCAGCAAAGTGATACGATCACAGGTCCGAGGCAAAGCCAAGGATCGTTAGCATTTCGGAGCACATTTATTGCTTTCTCCTCCACAGATATCCGTATATACTAAGAAAAGTCTTTTTCAAAGACAAGGCCATATTTAAATGGAAAACTTTAATAATTAGAAGGTGTATTCTTCAAATATCAAAATTATTGTTTATAACAAATTATGGCTGTGTTCCAAAGAGAAATGTGTTCCCTGCAAAGGAAGCCTCAGAGGGCTAAAGTTAATCACGGCCACATAAAAATGTCATTCCAAAGTAAACAAAAGAGCCCTTTCAAGGGTCCTTGACAAGATTTTAAACCACAGATATTTAAATCTATCAATACACATTCTTGATAGTAACATGGTGCCTGCCATATAAAAATATTCCCATTTATAAATGTTCCTACTTTCATAGGAACATTCGTGATGTAGAGTTGGGCATTTCTGAACATCCTCTGTTTTACTGCGAGTCCCGGATTGTTCCCCTGTTCAAATTGAACTGAATGCCTGGCCCGGGACTCCTCCAGAGGATTATTGAGCGTAGCCTCTGTGGTCTCCAGGAGTGCCGGCATCTGTCTTATAGGTCCAAACTAAATGAAAGGTCTGCCGGGCCTTCCTCCGAGATCCTTACAGAGGTCTCAAGAGTGCTCCTCAATTAGGCCCTGTCGATACCAGGAACCTAATAGGTACCGGCACTCCGTGACCAATGCAAAGCGCAGGGGGTCACATCCAAAATCTGCCTCTGGTACTCAGAGGGGTGTTTGGGAATATTACATGCCAAAGGCTCTTATCTTTTAGGGCCCAGCTGAGTCAATAGAAAAACACTCAAAATACTCGGCCACCTTTATAATGACGCCAGAATTTCCATTAAATTAAAATTGATCAAACATTAAAATATTGAGCTCTTGGACGGTGAGTACGGGACAGAACATTTCCCAGTATGAGCACCAGCACAAGGGCAATGTATGCCTTATAGGTATGTGCTGTGTCTCTCATCATCAGAGTCTGACACAAACTCGGAATCGGGGTCAGCTATTGATGCTGTTGCTGCCAATCCTCAGATTCAGACCCGAATCGCCTCACCAATACAGGCTGGAATACAAGCTAACTGCCGTTGCTAGATAAGTAATGTGAAGTTAAAATTGCAATCTCATTGGGTACCTATAGTATTTTGATTTAGCACACTGGGACCATTCAGAGCTGAAGAGAGGTTGACCATGCGGTTAGTCAGCTCTGTTTTAAATCAGTCAGTGACACTGAGTGAGGGTAGCAAACAAGTGGCAGACTGATACAAACAGCTACTTGGTAAGCAAGCAAGCTCAATTTTATTGCTGGTTGAGGGAACTCGTTAACATCATTAATTCATTAATTTTAGCAAGCTTTGGAAGTGTTCAAGGTTGCTTGCTGATGACCCAGCTAGCTAGGCATCTGTATACAAAGGGAAATAATATAACGTAAATATACAGTAGTAATTGCATTATTCCTTTTCAATTTCAATTTGTTTCAAAACTGCGAGTGGGGCAATAGAATTGAAACTTTGCACAAAAGCACAGAAATGGGTGAAGCGCTCCTGGACCAATCAAACAGTGTTACATGAAAAAACAATGTTCACTTCAAAGTGTGTTCCGAATGAACCGTTTGTGTTCTCTTTTCCTTTAGACCAGGGGTTTAGACCCAGAAGCTGATTACGATAAATTATTGCAAACGGGCATTTCAATTTTAACGATCTTTCACAGGTTTATCATTACGGGGTTGCAGGGAACACATTTCTTGAAATAAATGATCTGGTCTCAACACAGCGACAGAAAATGATCATGATAGGTTGCCATTTTAAATGACCTCTTTGAATTTTAGAAACAATGGATTACTGCAAGATCTTTCTATCCATTTCTTGTTTGGAACACAGCCAATGATCATGATAGGTTGCAAAATGACTAATAGAAACAATGGACCAGATCTATCCATTGTATTATGGATTATAAATCCATAATTTATTATTCTTATTATTCTTCTTCTTATTAATAATATTATTATTATTATTATTATTATTATTGTTATTATATGAGTAAACATCCTTATCTCTCGCCCTTTGTGCTGTCAGGAGGCGACTAAGTTGTTCTTACAAAGTAAGAGTAGTCATCACTACCTGAGAATTATATAATCATATACTTCCATCTGCCTCTCTAATTATTAGTTTCTCACATAATTAAGCTTTGTAAATGAGCAAACATAATTAGGGAACATTACATCAGGAGATGGAAATGAACAGGTGAATATACAAAACCATTTGTTGAGAAGTGAAAGGTGTGTGCATAATGCAATATTTGAACTCATGAGGATAAGTTAATTATTTGTTCTAATTTTGGCCCATTGCTGTACAGTTGCTGGTGGTTGGCCTGGAGTATTTGGCTAATGATACTTATTTACTGAATATATTGTGGCACGATCAGGGGTGTGGGGTTTCCACGCAACTATGATCAATAACGAAATCTTACGTACAAAGGAGAAATTCAAAACAAATGTATTTTATTTTGGGAAGCTAACAAGGCGGGGGGGAATGTAACCAAGTCCAATTCACAATCCTTACCCGTTATCAAGTACGTAATCCAATGGCCGGTTTCAGGGTCCTCAAACATTCAATAGTCGGTACACAAAACAGGTTTTCAAAACCTTCCACGTCGTATCCAGTAACCCACACTAATTTGCTTTTTCCACTCACTCTCTCCAAACGCGTTTCCATCATAGAACTTTGCACCAAATAACAAGGTACTTTTATTTCCCGCAGTCTTTTCAGATAAACGAGCGTCAGCTGTCTCTTTTCTGCTCACAACCTCAATCAAGGCACGGGGGTGGAGCCAGCGTGCCGCCACATACGCCACAACAATGATGTTTATTGCAGTGTTACTACACTGATCTCTTTGACTAACCATGATTAATCCTACATGTTTTTGTAAGTCGCTCTGGATAAGAGCATCTGCTAAATGCCTAAAATGTCCCCTGGACTTTCTTCAGCTGGTTGCCACAATATGAACATGTATACTTGAATACATCAAGACTTTCTAAATCTAACAACTGAAAAATATATATTTTTCTTGTAAAATGTTCTTTCTGCATTGCATATATTAATATTGACACATAGTTTGGATTATTGCGGTGATCCCTGTTCTCATCTTTTCTCCAATAGAAATAACATTACAAAATGTTCATTCTGTGAATTATGTTCAGCCGAAAAATAAGCTTAACTTTTTTGTCTTTTCTATCATTTCTCAGTGTGAATTCCCTTGTGGTTTTGGAGAAAAGAATCATATCCAAGGAACCTGAATACGGCTATTTCGATTTGTTTGACATGCCATGTGAAGAGAGCCTAAGTGCTTTTTTAAATATTTTTGGGGAATTTTGTTCCTGATTTTCTCCCATTTTAGTAGCCATCTACACCCGCAATTTTTATGTCAATCCCCCCCTAGTAATGTGAGTTTGCTGCCGTAGTCCTGCGACCGGTAGTGACTAAGGTGAAGTAACATCTCCTCCGAGACGGCACTCGCCAGGCCCTCGACCAGGCCAGTACTACAGGGCCACTCTTATGCACAGCGAATGTCATGTCGGCATCCCTCCCCCCTACCTGGGGCGGACAGCCAATCACCGCCCCTGGTGGCACTACCGGCCAGAGCCGACTCTGGCGAGACGGGGAATCGAACCCCGGTCTCCGTGCCCAGTGTCGAACGTTGTAACCACTGGACCACGCGGGAGGCCAGAGCCTAAGTGCTTTTGAGATGAGATTTGCACATTCTGCTCAACCGTGCACACAGTTATTTGTAGTGTGTATATCTCAATGAAATAAATGCACCGTGGATGGGGTTTCATTCAAAAGTTGGTGTTTCCCCATTCTTCCCAAAGTTACGATCATTCTGATATTTTGTTGCATGGGACTCACAGATTTCTAAGAGCTGTGAAAGTTGGAATATGAAGGACATGGCTTTTTATCCTGGAAGCCCATTGAAGTATACCAGGTAACGCCAGAATCACAGTTAAGATTTTAACCAAGCAGGAACTCCAAATATGCGTGCATAAGAATTGTGCAAATAAATGTGCTTTCAACAGGGCCTCAGGCCAGCAGTTGACATAATACTCTGATATAATTCATGGAGTATGACTGAAATCTGAACAAAAAGATGCTTCATATTGTAATATACAGGGATGATGCAAGACAAAGGTTGGTATAAAGATGAAGAATGTCCATAAAATGAACACCATACACTACAGCACACCTAGGTCTTCAAATCAGTCCCATAACATCACATATACTGTAGTGCTAATGGATTACATTCTGACATTATGTGCAGCTTAAATACAGCAAGTAGGAATGCCTGCAAACCCTGTGCTTTGATGAGATATCCAATTAAAAGTTTTTAAAAGTTTATTGCTAATCTTTTAAGGACTTCATGTCCTCATCCATGTACCCATTTAAATGGGTAAAGAAGTATAAAGGTAACATAATCGTTATTGAGACATTTAATTAAATAATATCCAAATGTTTCTTCAATATTGTAATATTTAAATGTAAATTAATATTCACTATTATGCTTATAATTGATTGTAAGCAAAAGGCATATTTATTCAGATCCTTCCAGTGGATAAGATCATCGTGACAATCCCACAAACAGGAGTCCTGTCTGTTTTTCTGCAAGCCTGATAATAATGATCATGTGCATCAACATTTACACATGATTGATGATCATTGTCCATTATTCTCAGGACTAGACTTTAGATGTGGGAAGTACTATTTGAAAAGGGGAATATTAAAGTTAAATGAGATGATAGCCATGAACAAAACAGCACCAAGCATCAGTAAAACAATGCTTAATTTATGAGTGTGAGTAGGAATCCCAAATATTATTCGGAAAATGTCAGGGTAGTAGGCTACAGTGCAGTTTATCGACCTGCAGTGCCCAACCCTCCCCGACTGCATTAACATTCAACCTCATAACCCTTCAGTTCAGAGTTCAGAAGTTCAGATCCCTGAGCGCTGCACCACATTGCTGCCATCTATACATTAATAAAAGGCAACAAAAGCCTCCGTCAGCCCAGTCCGAGGTCACACTGCAGCGGGTGTCCTTTCCCAGCAGGCCGCGGCTGATACCTCCATTATCGCCTCCCATTACCTCCGTGTTTCTCTGTGCTTATTTCTGTTTGCCATAATGCACCAATTCCAAGCCGGGATAATAAAAATCCCACTGGTAGATGTCAGCAACAGGACTTTTGTCCCAGAGTTTTGCACAGGCACATATTTTCTAAAGGCAGAGCAGGAACAAGCCTTTTCCAAGACCCCTGCTGCAACACTCTACAGATATTACAGGGCTCTACCTAGGTTAAGGAAGATCTTTTGAAATGGGCAGTACAGTTCCCTTTCTTAAGGCTTAAGACCAAAATAGAGTGGGATTACTAAGCAAAGAAAAAGTCAATTTTAACTGTAGCCTATGATTACGCTGATTACATTACAAACGAAAGGTCATTATTTAGTATATTCTGAAATATGGATTAATATCCTAATAAGACCGTTTTAACAATCACAGTCTGTGATATATATAAGGGCTAAAATCATATTATATTAGATTCAATTCCATTGTTAGTTATGAGGAAATTGTTTTCACAATTGTTTTCACATGTCAAACAGAATAAATAAAAAAAGTTTGCATAATGTACATTATGCTAATACAACTGACATAAGTCACAATACATGAATTTGTGTGCTCAGTATTAGTACATCCAGCATTAGTAAGGAAATAAACATTATCTGGAAAGAAAATTGTCTTCACGCTCTTGTTCAAGCCTCTGAATTATAGTTCTGATTTGCATGGTGTTGAAGTTCAAATTCACATTTCCTGAATCCATCTTCCTGATGCTGTAAAGGCAAAGTAAAGTCATGGTGAAGGTTCTGTCACAGAGGTTACGGATCCCATTAAATTCAGAAATGCCAGCAAAATTGTAAATATTCTGAATAAGAGCCAATAGTGCTGTGGCGAGGGAAAACAAAAAAACTGAAATCAATTGTTTAATTTCAAATGAACAGTAAATAAAGGTCAAAACAATGCATTGATATGTCCAGCACTAGTAAAATGACTGCAAGCTGACTTCTAGTGTCACCAGTATACATTTTAACATTGTTGACTAATACACATTTACAATTGCCTGCATTTCTTTCCCATGCATGCTAGCCCACATGGGTACTTCACCATCACATTGGTCATAACACAATACATAGAGCCACACATTCTGCGACCTTGCAGGCGTGAGAGTAGTTTAAGAGGTGCATTTGAATGGGAAGCTACACTGAATGCACAGATGACTTATTTTCACTACCTTTACAAAGGCCAGACTATAAGTGTGGTTTGGATTTTTTTTTAAGTAGATCAGATTCAACCACATGGTCTCTAAGGCTCAGTGGTCTCTTGAAAACTATGCGCTTTGGTTCTTTAAAGTAGGTTTCAGGAGAGGGTCAGATTCAACAATGTGTTAGTTCTTGATTTGATTTAATTTGTGACCTAGAGGGGAATACTGAGTAAAACACAGGACTGCTCTCCTGATTTTCCCCCTGTCCTATATGCGCATGAAAGGACCTGTCAGAAGCGCCTTTCGATCCATTCCTCATTGTCTCCTCTCAATGAACCTGGACTTAAGGTGTAGAGATTGCGGTTTGACAGTAGCTTCTGATTTCATGGAATTGACTTTTCAGAGAGGGGCAATGAAAGCGATCGACTCTTATCTGTTGGTGGTACGGTAAAGATCAACAATTTTGTACACTTAATAGCCATCACATCTGTCAAATGGGTTCTAGATCAATCAAGTTAACCATACATTTTAGATGTTCATCGGACAAACTTATGAAAACATGGAAGTCAAAGAATGGCCTGGATTCAATCAACATTTGTCCTTGTACAAGTAACAAGTAATTTTAGGACTTCACCTGAAAGCTATAGTGCTGGGGGATTTTAGTATCGACTGTAACATGCTGCACGATGTAATAATACTTCTGGCTGAGGCTTTCATTTTTAAATCACAAAACTTTCATGAGCTAAACATTTTTAAGAAATATGTGAAACAATACTATATGCTAGAAGGAATTATTGCAAATATTAAGTCAATATGAGGGCTGGGGATGAAAACAGTTGCAATAAGGAGTTATTGGGCATGGATAGGGCATGTTTGTTTCTTGTTAGTTTTTTTTCTTCTTTTTTTTGTTTACTTATTTGTTCCTCAATGTATCTGGGCATTGTTTGTTTGTTTTCTTGCCGTTTTCTACTAATACATTTATTTTCATTCCTATCTGTTCTATTTTTTTTGAGAAAAAGAAAGAAAAGAGAAAAAGAAAAAACGGGGGGGACGGGGGATGTTGGCAGGCTATAAAAAGTTATGTTTAACTTTAAAGCAAACAAATTAGATCTTTAGACAGAACAGCACTTGCACAACTTCACCCACCATGTTGAATGTTTTGGCTACAGCCTGGATCACAAGACAATCATACATCAGCGTTTTTGAAACCCTCTGTCTTCCCCCTCTACTGTATACTACAATGAGACTGGCATTTTCAAATGTATCCACTTGGGAGAGCGTCTTCGAAAAGGCATGTTTTTGGTGGACGAAAACGTTGTCTTAGTGTGGACGGAAGGCCAAAGCAGAGAAAAAAAGAAGTATTTTTAAATGTATCCACATTAGTGTGGACATGGCCTTAGTGAGCCCAGACCCAGACAGTGCAGATAATGATACTGGATTAGCAGGGGCTGTAAACTAGCTATCTAAATTTTAACTGAGAGAGTGAAGAGCTCTTTCCTCTTTTCCATATCACTTTATTATTAAGCAGTAAACTGAAAGCTGTGCAAACAGGGTTGTTTGTTTTTCTTGTTTGTTTGAAATGTTGAAATTACTATTGATACCCATGCAGCAGCAGGGCACAGGATAGGATGACCGTCCACACGCCCGCACAGACCAGCAGATCAATGTCACACTCACACACACACACACGTACACATAAGGATACAGGGAACTCTCTTCCACACAGTTTCCTCCATTAGCTCTGCAGCTGCACTCAGGATGGGGAGTTCCTATTCTGCAGAGGAAGCGGCACAATTGAGTTATGACGAGGCGATTAATTTCTATAAGAAGAACGTTCAGACTGGAGGTTTCCCAGACGTGGGAATCGATGAGTCCCTGCTCGTGTACTCGGGCCTAAACTCCAATGCTGTTCTGCGTGACTACTCCAGGGAGCTGGAGCAGCACCTGGTTATCAATACGGGCACGTACGTGAGGGCGCTGGCGACTGCGATTGGCTCGTTCACCGCCGTCCCCAACGCCGTGGGGCTCGGAGCCCTACTGATCTCCATGGTGATAAATTTGGCCCTCCTTCCCAGCAAAGAGACCGCGGAGAGCAGCGCGGGACTCTTGCGGCGCGTTTTTGCAGAGGAGAAGTCCTCGGAGGTGAGGGACCTGATGGCCGAGTACGTGAAGCGCTACGAGATGTTCCTGCGCAACGAGAGGCGGCTGATCGAGGAGACACGGCGCCTGGAGCAACAGCTGAGCCTCCAGCTCACCCGTCTGGGCAACTCCATGCTGCTGGACGGACACATGAGCTCCCGCGCACTCAAGCAGTGGGTCAACGGCGCTGCCTTCCACGCACAGATGGTCATCCACGTGGCACGGCTGGAGAGAGGGGACAGCGCACAACCGCGAGCCGCCATCAGAAGATACCAGACTGAGCTGACGAAACTGCTCTCCCGCTACAAGGAGTACAAAGCCTCCACACACAGAGTGGGGCTTGCAATGGAAATGTACTGTCCTAAGCTTAACCGTAGGAGAAGATACAGTGAGTATTACTGTGGCATGTGTGATTATGAGCTGGGTAAGAAGGCAGAAGTGCTTTTCAATAAACACTCCTGTAACAATGATGTAGTTTCACCGTACTTGGATCACATGTTCTCTGTCTTTGGCCAGATCACAGGAATGGTGAACTACTTCTCTGATCTGGACATAAACCTGGAGAAACTTATAGCTCAGCATGGAGAATTTAGGGTAAAGTGATTCTCTGGTCGCACATGAAAGCTGTAATACGCTAATATCTCCAAATGTAATTTGATCCTTCATTGTCGCACTTGCACGCACACTCGCGCCGATCTCCCTGGTAGCCAATGAAAACACGGTATTCTTGGGTCAATGTGTGCTGTCGCCAGACTTTTATACAGATGGTTGTGTTGAATGGCGAACTAAAACACAAGTGACCGAGCAGATTCATTTAGCCTGTCTGTGCTATAGCTCCATCTTGTCTCTCCTCTCCTTTCCTTAACTTCCATTCCCATAACGAAGCTTTCCCCTTATTGTAAAATGTCTCAAAGATGTATTTGCACTGTAATGTAACCTGTACTTAAGCTGTTTTCACAGAATGCAACCACAGTCAATAAACAGTAATGGTAAATGATATAAAAGCCCCCCAAAAAACACCTTTGTCCTTAACTTTGACTATAAAATCAGCTAAAGGCCTCTAAATGCTTCTGCGTAAGCAACGGGACTGCAACGCAACATTCCTCTGTAACATGTTGCAGAGCACTTGGCATACATACTTCTGCGCAACCTACACAACATGGTGTCCTTAAACTTCCTGAAGCTGGTTCATTTTATACCGTGTTGAACAAATTATGCTAGCTATCTATATCGTTAGCTACTGTTAGCAAGCTTTATTTGTCTGTGATACCAGGTTGCTAGCTAGCTAGCTAAATATCGATAGTTTTGCTTAGCTAACGTTGACATAGATACATTCAGTTGTTGTTGTATATATCGTTGTATGCAGCTGCCAACAACGATATCTATCGCTGTATTACTTCATTACTTGTGCAAACTATGATTGTTCCTAGCATGTATTAATGCACATCTAGTAAATCGCACTGGATAAGAGCGTCTGCTATATGCTTAAAAAAATGTATATGCACCCTGCTCTTTCTTTGTTTTGTTAGTTGAATATTCTGTGCATTAAGGTGTTGTCGTGACATGTCACATTTATATGTAATCTAAAGCACAACACAAAACATCTGGATATTTGCAACCTTAAATATATAATTTAATATGGCGTGAAGACCACAGTCGATCGTTCGTTGTTTGCAGAATCTCAGAGTTTAATGTACTGTCAGTACAATAGACTTTAAAACCATGAAAGCATCTTGTGCGAGCAACTCACCTTTATAGCATTAAAATAATAGAGTAAATTCACGTGGAACAACGAAACCAGCAGACGACTCTTGAAAATAATGTTAATGTATTAAGGGAAATGAAGGATGGTCTTTTCACAGAATTAAAAAAATCGCTAATTTGATCTTTCTCGCCTAATCTGGATGTCGCTCTGGATAAAAGCGTCTGCTAAATGCTTAAAATGTAAAAAAAAAAAAATGATGTACTAGCTCGATGAACTATGACCATGACAGCTCCGCCTCCATTTGCTAACCAACCAATCATTGCTGTGCAAAATCTACAGGACATGTTGCGAGTTTGATTTTTGTGCTAGGTACCAACTTCCTCTGCAATACCCTCTGCAACATCAACGCAACGTTGCAGAGGATGTTGCGTTGCAGTCGCGCGAGCATGTATAGGCCTTAAGGCTAGGACACACTACGCAACACCACCTCCCCTGAAAAGGAACATACAATCAATATAGCACTGATACAGGGCAATATTATTCAAAAGGGAATTAATGAACACAAAATGGCCCTTGTCAATTTTAATACAATTTGGGATCATTTTGCTACCCATGGTGTTGCCCTTACTTTGGAGAAATAAGTCATCTTTCAACATCAAACTAAATGAGTAAGTAAATTAAGTAATACATTTGCTGGAACCATTTATGAAACAGCCTGTGCTGGAAATTGAGTTACCTTGGACGTTGATTCAGAAATAAATCCCTCGAATACCCATATTGGGTATATTGGTTTACAATTATTTATGCCAAAGGTGACAATAACATTAGTAATATTAGCTATTGTTTTCAGTATTGATAAAATCTCAAGTGTATGAGGGGAGTGTGGTCATCCATGGTTTATTAATCAACAAAAAATGTATTTTCTCTGCGAGGGAGCCTAGGCAACTAACAATATGCCTACATGGAGCTGCAGGCTATAGACTGGTATGGTAGGGATATCAACTGGGGTAGGAAAATATGTAATTCCTGTTTTTAGGGGTTAGTTTGCACTCCTTGCATTTGAATATTCAATATCCTGAGGAAGAGGGGCATCGATATCTAGAGGTGTCAACAAAATAAAAAAAGGTCATACATTAACCTTTATGCCACCGTACCAGGTGGTGAGTGGTTAAAATAAAGTGGCTGCCTGAACTGACAAATGTTGTTTTATTCCCCTTTGTGAGAGCAAAAACAAGGAAATCAAACGGAAAGGGACCAAAACAGGAACTCTGTTGCCCAAAATGAGGGTCTTGGAGAGCCAGATCACATGGCAGTGTCTCATCAGCTCTCCTCCAGGTACAGCAGGCTGTGCCTCTGACAGGCCCAACAAAGGCAATGGACAACACCTGAGCTGCTTCGCACATTTTGAAACACTGATCTACCTCCTATCATTACTAAGGAGTATTTTGGTATCATACAATATAAATAGAGGTCAACATGTCTGCACCTGTTTTCCTTGGAGCCGACCTAAACACCCCTTGAAGAGTGATGTTAGCGGAAACGTGTGTTTGCTAATTAATGGGAGTTAAACAACTCCATAAACTTTCAACAGACTCACAAATCATAGGTATGCATAGTGAGCTAAATCTTACTATTCTATCAGCCCCATTGACTGTGTATGTTCTCAAACTTTCTCAAATAATCAAATAAACTATTGATGTTCCCTGCCAAAACAGCTAGGGGCTACCTTAATATGTCAATTATATACCTCTATATCTGCTGCTATTCAGGTCTATACCATAAAGGATTGTTTTGTCAGGTGTATTAGGAATCACAACTGTCATTGTTGTCTGCATAGATTGTGAAATGTATTGATGCATATCTCACCTCTTTAACTGTGCTACATATCTGGAGTGTAAATTGAGCAGAGCAATGTGTCAATATAGCACTTCCTTGGCTATTTTTAGAACAAAATAATGAACGAATGAAATGAAAATAATAAACTTGGTCTATCATTCTTTTTATTTTTTGACACTTATGTATGTTTCTATGCAAGACATGCAATGGACACCCAACCTCTATATATTTAATACATGTACAGTATTGTGTTCATTTGAACAAGGTACTGGGTGCCATTGACAATGAGAGCAAATATTAATCAATTAAGTGATGATAAATTGAGTTTTATATGACCTATTCATATATAGTGTATATAGGAGTCCATTGATCTGTGTCAATACACAAACTGGAAAAATGGGATGGGAATATTTGTATGATAAACATGATTTAATTTGATTATACATAACAAACAACAAACATGCATGACAGGAAAGCTTATTACAGGGGTGCAAGTTAATTTATTTTTAATCTGAAAACTCTCCCAAAGCTCTAATTACAACTTCATTAATTCGTATTACCATGGATTCAACATCATGTTGACCTTCTGCTATTTCTTTGCTGATTAATTTTTATATTTGTCTCAACTTTCAGTCTCAAAGTCTTTTTGATAACCTATTCCAGATAAAGTCCATAAGTAAGAAACATACTGAAGTCATAATTGTCCCGGTAACAGCTCCACAACCTCAAAAAATAAGAGGCATTCTAAATCTGCCTCTTGGCCATTACATATAAATACATTTTATTTATGTGGTTTACTGTGTTGCTAGTTCCATGACTCATTGCATTTTTTTTTATGCTTACAATAATTCTAAAATATTTTATGTAGTTATGGTATAAATTGTAAAACATTTTCAGATAAATCTATTACAATTGGTAGTTCATTGTATCTACACAAGAACACATTAATATACAAATTTCACCACAAAATGGAGATGCTGTTTTAGTCCTGGGGCAGAGAGTGGGTGGTCTGAGATGGCGGTCATAGAATATCTGGACATTTTTATCGCAGTTTGCCAATGCAAATAACTAAAGCCATGGTTTCGTTATGGAGATTATAGGTCATGTGAAATTAAAAGATGCCTGTGAAGGCTTAAAGCCTGAATGCAAGCATAAAATGTGGGCAGGAAAAAAAAAATCTGAAATGGACAGTAAAATGGAAAAAATAGTTCTTGCTGAGATTATTACTCACTGTTATTACTGTGCGCTGTGCAGCCTCCGACGTGTGCATTGTTTCCTGAAAGGTCCTGCACAGTCGTTGCATTTCACATGAAAATTACCTTTGAGCGTGCCAAAAAATCATCCATAACACTTTTTCCCCCCAATTAAAATTCTCAGAATTGGAGGTATGCCTTATCTCTCATCTTCTATTTCAGAAAACACAGGACACGGGTCAATAGACGAAAGAGCAATAGGCGAGCTTGTGAATATTAGCTCCCCACCCACTCAGCCTGCCTTACAGTCTTGCTCATAGTCAGAGATGAGAGATAAGGCCAATAAATTGCAGCTGTTTCTCCGGCTCTTCTTCTTTTTCTTGGTCAAATGTGTGAAGACAGAAAGTCGCACGCTAATCTCTAACGTTCAACCTTTTCAGGAAAACCACCCCTGGACAGTTGGTGTGGATAAAGTCTTTCAGTGACTATAGGAAGCCCGCCCTAAACATATTGATAAAACCAAACCCTGTGTGCCTAGTTCAGATTTTTCGTTTTTTTACTAGGCCAATTCCCAGATTGTCATCAGTAAATGTGTTCGAGTCTATTTCTGGTTGGAGGGAGGTTGGTAGTAGTGTTGAGGGCTTTCTAGGTGTACTGTAGGTGAAGCATTAGATCTACATTCCTTTCATTCTAAGGATGTTGGCAATGACAATTGACACTTGTATTTTATCAGTTATAGAATTATTACAGACCAGTTTAGGGATTAAAGCCTTTTAAATGAAAGCCATTAAAAAAGGTAAAACATGGAACATGTGACTGATGATATCAAATAAATATTTGTGCTGAAATTGTCCATATACTCATGACATAACAAAATACCTGCGATGAAAGTTGTTTTTCATCATTTTTATTAAAAGCAAAGGTTTATTTGCATTGCATTATATAAAGAGCCTACCTTTGAAGATGTCTTTACAATGCATGTCTAGAGAAGCTGGCACTCAAAAGCTCTTGTTCTTGGTTTCTTCTGGAAACAGTCGTAACAACATGTACAATAACAAAACCAGGTTTGAATGAAAAAATTTATTCTGAAACATTTTGAAATGTTTCAGAAACAATCCTTTCATGACTTTCATGTTCTTATGGCTTATTGCAGCACATTATTTGATCAAATCTAACATAAATACATTTAGCAGTGCCAGATTTTGTATGGTTTGTTTTGCATTTTAAAATGCAAGGCATACATACATTTGAGAATATACCCCAGTTTTAGTTTTGAGAAACTCTGTAATAATGATAATAAAATTATAAAACCATTTTTCCAGCCGTAGCTGTATAATTGCTCATATCAGATAGATGCACAGATTTGCTTTTCACCAATTTTACTGCTCAACAAGGGAAAACGTGTTTTTTGTTCCGTTCTATATTTTAATTCTTTTGATATTGTCCACAGCTGTTTTCATGCTTAAAAAAATAAAAAAAAAATCTATCCTCCTTTCTGAAGAAGCAATATCTTTTGTGATATTGAATCAATGAATTGCCTGAAGGACTATTCACAGCAAGAAGGTCTGCTCAGGCCGGGGGCCTTTCAAATGTGGACCTGATACGCTAATGCACTTGCCTATTGAGTGGAAATATTTTAAGAGGCTTTGTGATATTGAATCAATGAATGGAAATGGCAAAAGTAATGTATTTACTCAGTTATGTGTTTGCTTAGAGGGCCACAGATACAATTTAAAAGGGACACACGCTGAAAAAAGTATCTCTCTTTATCAAAATAAATGGAAACACCAACATGAAGTGCCTTAATAGGGCATTGGGGCACCACGAGCGACTAAAATGGCTTCAATGTGCCTTGGCATAGATTCTGCAAGTGTCTGGAACTCTATTTGAGGGATGCACACCAGTCTTCCACAATAAATGTGATAATTTGTTGTTTTACTGATGGTTGTGGAAAACACTGTCTCAGGTGCCGCTCCAGAATCACCCATAAGTGTTCAATTGGGTTGAAATATGGTGACTGAGACGGTTGTGGCATATGGTTTATATTATTTCCATGCTCATAAAACAATTCAGTGACCACTCCTGCCTTGTGGATGGGGTATTGTCATTCAGCAACAGACCACTCCCATCAGGATATAAATACTTCACCATAGGATGAAGGTGATTACTCAGAATGGCTTTGTATTGCATTTCATTACCATGCCTGGAAAATGCACCCCACATCATAACAGAGTCGCCAGATCCCTTAATTTACTCAAGTGTTTCCTTTATTTTGGCAGTTATTAGTATATTTAGAATGAACGTTTGATGCACTGCCCTACAAAAAAATTATAATAAAAAACATAATAGCTTATTTGCTTTTTGCATTTGCACTTTTGCTTTTTGGGGGGTATGCACAGAAATGTGTCCTTCATAAGGACATTAGCAATTAAATAAAAAAGAATGATAACAATGTGGATTGACATTCAAGGAATCACTTGCTGATGGGTGTGAATTATCTCTCTGAAGGAAAACCTTTCACCATGAACACATTAATTGGTACACTTCTAAAGTGAATGGAGTTAATTTTCTGTATGCATGCACATTAGGATGTGTCTGAACATCACCTCATTCAATTATTCAAACCCTGTAGTTAACATCTAGCTACGTCAATTACAGATCCTGTCAGTGGTCCATGTCACACTAGAGTGCCTGTTCATAAAGGCTGCGA
Source organism: Aldrovandia affinis (assembly GCA_029706075.1). NCBI lineage: Eukaryota > Metazoa > Chordata > Actinopteri > Notacanthiformes > Halosauridae > Aldrovandia > Aldrovandia affinis. Next base: position 665,370 of record JAINUG010000076.1, read on the forward strand.
CATTGATTGGCTTATCGGTGATGATCAGCACCTGGGCTGCGTTTGTGCCCATTAGAGCTGGAAGGGCAGGCATGTGAGTGGAAAGGTAGTCGTGGCTAGTATGATTCAATGAACATTTCACGCTAACTTTGTCTTAAAAATGAATGCAAACCTGCAAACGTTTTTCTGCAACTCATCGGACTGTTTCCGAGGAAAAAAGAAACACCTGCTTTTATTTGTAAGTCAAGGACAAATTTTGATTGCATCCTGGCAATCAAATACTGGAGGCCAATGCCTCAAATATATGCCAGGGTAACACTGCGAGGTGCCCAGTGGCATGCTTTCCCAACACTCAAACCAATCAATTGATTGGTGCCTCTGAAGCCAACAGAGAAGGACCCGGTGGTAGGAAAAAATTTGGCAGGAGCAGGACATATGTGTACAGCTAACATTTTTTTCACAGATAAAGTTATTGCATAAACACAGATGTACTATTATCGATAAGTGTTTGTTGAACTTTTTTGAAATATATTACTACATAGCTTGGTACAATGTCACTAACGTTTGAGACATGTCAAAGCTAAATTCTGAAAGCGTTCAGTAACATTCAGAAATGTTAGCTAAAAGACAACGGCACGTTGATCCTATAATAAAACACAAATTTCAATGTGTTGTTTCACACATTTATGGATGCATTTGTTCATTTCCAGCAATAGAAGCAGTTTACGTTGAGCTAGTTGGTAAGAAATTGCCTACTCTTTATCGCAGAACCTGCTTCCCTTTTTTTGTTTCTGCAATTGGGCTACTCCACTCAACGAGATGTATATATATATATATTTCCAAACATCACATGACACATGATGGGGTGGGGGCCTCACATTTGTAGTTTGATTGGGGCCCCAAAATGACTAAGACTGCCCTTGGAGGTGTGTGCAGGTTCAAATATTTAACTATTGTAATTGCATGAACCTCCAAATCAATATCAAGGATACAATCATTTGGATAAACTCCTTGATCTCAAGTGACTTTGCGTGTATATTGCATTCTCCAGTCATAATCTTCATACATGGGTCCATACTGTAGTTTTGTTTTACAATCAAAAACACAGCCATAGTTTGAAAAATGTGTTGTTGTTTTAAAAAAGTAAGCTGGATTGACTTTCATGTCGATGAATAAAGAGGAAACTGGAAAGTTTTAATAAAGCAACATTTTTAAAGTGCACAAGAAATGTCATGCATATCTTTCATGTGTTAATAAATACAAAATCTCGCTCTAATTAAAAGGAATCAGTGGAGGGAGAATAATTCTCAGTGGGATTTCTTCCCCAGGGATTCTCATTTACCAATTGTAGTGAATCCGTAACTGGCTGTTGGAAGACATCCCCTAGACACAAAACAACACCAGCAGTCTAAGAGATGCTTTCATCTACCCTATGCACCGCACATTTACATGCACTGTACAGTAAGTTTAATCAAAAAGAATTGCAAATGCTCACAGTAGCAAAGCTTTCTTTTCTACTGATTCTAATTAAAGAATGCATGTCACTTCAGATTCTGTCTCGGTTGTGGCATGCCAGATTTAGTACTGTAGCTTGACTACAAGCATTAGCTTGTAATAATAACTTATAATTATTGGGGGGCATTTCCCTGAAAAATGCATGAACATGTTCCTAGATTAACTGGTTCGGAAACAGATTCAAATTAGTGTGGTATTGCGGGGAGAGCAGGTGGATCACACTTAAAGCACCAACATTGCCATTACATGTTTGTCCAAGGTAATGCAGTGGCTCTAAATGGACTAGTCAATGGTGTGTGTGATTCTGCATTGAGTCAAGCTCTGGTGCTCTGCTCCACCCAATCTCCCAGAGAAACCTATGCAAATACAGAGCAGTAATGAAGGAGCTACCACCAACTGTTCATTTATAGGCCTCACCGTGTGTACGTCGGTGAGGTTGTACGCGGGCGTGCGTGTGCATGCGCGTGCGCACACATACATGTTTTTTTAATCCGTCCTCCCGAACCAAACAGTCACGGACAGTCACTTGGCCGGCATTGCATTTTTAATTTCAAATAAAACTGTCCTGAGAGGGGGCCTCAGGACAGTAACAAAATCAATTGCCTAGAAATAACATCTGCCAGGAGCGGCCTCTGGAATGCTCCTAGGTACCGTAAATGAAATCACGGGTCCTAATTGCAGATTGATTTATTCACTTGCCTGAGTGCATCATAACAGGACACACTGCCCGAGAGCCCTTACAGACTGGTCATACATAACACATAAGGCCGGCCATTTATTTACCGACTCCATTATTCATGGCACCATTGGGGGCGAAATGCTTCCTACGTTTTATTAATTCAGAACTGTGCAGCCCAAAAAAATGAAATGGCCGCAGAGACAACTGTCACTTTGTTTAAGTAAGAGGAATATATCACCGTGCGCAGTTGCGAAGATGCATTTGTGCACTTCCCCCTAAGTCAACCGAACGGGCCCTTTTGTGTGCTTGTCTAAATGAGTGTCAAAGGTGAAGATTCCATTTTAAAAAAGGTTTAAAAAAGAAAAACTATAATCGAAAAATTGAATTGATGGTAGACGCAAGCAAATGTGTCCAGAGTGAGTCTGGGGCCTTAACTGTGATAATTCCCATCTAAGCACAAACAGGATGTGTCTCTTTTTACAACTTCCTCTGATCTGTACTGTGGCACATCTACTTGCCTATGTGATATTTTTACCCAGGGCTTATAGGTTGACAGCCCTTTGAAACATTAATCTTCTGCCCCTTTAAATAAAACATTCAACAATGCCTACTAAAGTGTCTTTGAGCCTGAAACATTAAAAATTGATACAGCTCTGGGGGTCACACAAGGAAATGTATCTAAGCTGCAAGTGAATTTCTCCCCTTACATTTCCTGGAGACAGTTGTGGGGGCACAGTCATGTCTGCTTCTCTCCCGTGATGGCGCCTGTCACTCACTGGAAGTGTCAGCTCATCGGGAATCGCTGTGTCCCATCTCCGTCTGTTTGATAGCTGTGTGAATACACCAACAAAAAGGCCTCATTTATCTGCCCTTAATCATTAGTTTGTGGAGATTGCACTCCTTAAGCATGCACGTTTGTTTTTTTTACAAGAATATGCCCTAATTTCACCACACGCTGTATGCTAAGAGTACCCGGTGGGAAAAGAGGTTTTTCCACAAAATCCTTACGTTTCATGAATCATTTAGCACTGTTTCCATTGAAGAGACACAGAGGTGGAGGTGGAATGGCAGCTCTTTTTCAGTACCTGTAATGTACAATGCCCAAGCCTTTAATGCATTACTTGAATTGTTTTAATGCTCGGGAGTTGGCAGTTTCCCCCATTAACATCCAGGGAAAAGTAAAACGCATGTTTTGTAATTGTGAATTTAGTTTTATTACCATTAGTTTTGTCTCCATCAAATTGAAGCATGAGCCCTTTTGATGAGCATTATGCTATCATAAATCAATATGGCGACATCAGACCGCAAAGATGATCATGGTAGATCAGCATCAAGCTGGTTTCTTGGTTAAAACCCCTTCCGACATGGTTCATTGTTGCTTTCACATAAAGTAGGTTGCTAAGAGCCCTCTGAGGAACCCTGGCTTGAGAAGACACAGTTACCACAACCGATGTTGATGATTCGTTCACTATGGATTCTGGACAGCATGTAATAACTCATGGTTCTGGCCAATGGTTTACAGCTTTGTGTCGTCTGCCAGGAGCCACTCCAGCACAGAGTGAAAAAAATAAGTGCGGTATTGGTAGCATTCTGAAATGGTCTGCTATGAATATTGTCAAGAATGATGTTTACACAGACAGTGCACATCATGGAGAAGACATAATTCAGCAGGAAATGCACATTTTCAATGTGAACAGTAAAGCTGCTACTGTTGGGTACGATGTTTATTTTAACGCATATTTATGTTGTCATTGAGGCTGAGTGGTAAATGGCTAGCTACATAAAGCAGGGAAACTAGAATAGAATTGAAGCCTGTATACACATACGATAAAGTTAATGCATATGACTGAACTCTCACCACATATACTTTAAAGAAATAATTGCAATCATTTGTAGCCAGGCACACAAAGCTTCTTAATCAAAGTCTGTCAAACATAAATGTTGTAAAAAAATTACTTCACTCAGGTCTCTACAAAAATAATTAAATTGCAAATCACAAAGCCTTTCAAAGGATAGAACAAAACCAAAAAAATTAATATAGATTTTCACACGATTTTCTGAACATCAATGATAAAATACTGCTAAGATTTCTTTTCAAGCGGTACAGGGCTTCATCTGAACAGGTAGTCCTCCTAATATTTGACATTTCCTGCTGTGAAGTAAAGAAACTTCACTGTGTTTTCTGAGGAGCTTCACCTTCATTAGTTGATAAACAGGAGGTTTGTTTTATGTTGCATTACTTGCTTAGAAGACACCAATAGCCAGGATGACTTCCATAAAAACCCTGTTTCTTAGAGATATTTACTGAAGCATTAAGATTAAGTACCTTGGGAGGAACATTGACCGATTTTTGAATGCCGACTGAAATTGTGAGAAAACACAGTGGCAGTGGTAGTCACTTTTAAATAAAGGCTTTTTAACTTTCTCACAAAAAATAGGGTCTTGTTTTTTTTTTTCATGATTTCTAACACTTCAGAGAACCTTTCTCCAAAGAGCACCTTATTTTTATAGAGGCTTTTGTATTTTAACTTAAAAAAAGGAAGAAAGCAGCATTCCTACAGTTTCTCCTCTTGCATCCAGTTGCACCGGCAGCACTCAGAGTACAAGTCCAGTTCCTTAACCAGCTCCCGGCTATCCTCGTGTAGAAGTTCACAGTGACCTTTCTGACCCTTTTACTTTTGTGTGACTCTCCTGTCCATGCACGTACATTGGCTGGGGAGTTGAGAGGGGCCGAGGCCAGAACACTGTTCTGGTCAAACTAGAAAAGTATTTTAAAGCCAACCGTTTTGAATACTTTTATTCAGCCAAGAACAGAAGCTCCGTTGGCGTTGGACTTAGCATTTGCAAAGAAAAGAGAAAGGTTCCTAAGTATGTAGGAAAGGTATTAAGAATTCTGTCTACTGTCTGAAAGTGTACTGACAGGTATAATGAGTATAAAGGCTAACATCTCCTGGGCTAGTTAATGCACTCGATACCAACTGTAATGGTGCCATTCTCCTCATCTGTCGTTCAAGGTAGAAAAGGGTAGTTTGTGACATGAATTGCTTGCCTGGTGAAGTAATCGAGGTCAAACAAGGTCACTGGCATTTATTTCGTTTGACAGATCCCGTTATCCATAGCGACATAAAGAGCATTAAAGTGTTGTTTCCACCGAAACACTGAAACAGATGTCCACAATCTAAATGGCACATTGGTGTCTTCCTCTCAGTATTAATAATTTCATACATAGTGTGTAATGCACCTACTACTGATTGGTATTTTTGATGAACAGTACGCAAGCTGGCGGCACGGTGGTGCAGTGGATAGCACTGTCGCCTCACAGCAAGAAGGTCTCGGGTTCGAATCCAGGCTGGGGGCCTTTCTGTGTGGAGTTTGCATGTTCTCCCCGTGTCCGCGTGGGTTTCCTCCCACAGTCCAAAGACATGCACGTTAGCCTAATTGGAGAGTCTAAATTGCCCGTAGGTATGAGTGTGTGAGTGAATGGTGTGTGTGTGCCCTGCGATGGATTGGCGACCTGTCCAGGGTTTATTCCTGCCTCTCGCCCCTATGCATGCTGGGATAGGCTCCAGCCCCCCCGCGACCCTGACCAGGAATAAGCGGCTTAGACAATGAGATGAGATGAGATGAGAGTACGCAAGCTCATGCAGCAATACCTCTGTAAGTGTAACCATAGGCCGCGGAACCGATATGGCCAGTAGGGCCGTGGCCATACCTACTTTGGCGTGCATCAAACATCAAACATTGTGTAAAAATTCAAATCTATCAGCAAATACATTACGTTCTTACTGTATTGCACTTTTGCGCGCTTCTCAGGCAAATTTCCACTAGCTGTAAGCCTACGTACAGTACGTAGCCTATCTCAAGCAACAAACTCTGTTTCCTAATGATTGATTGGTTATTTGTGTCATGTGAGCTTAGCATCACACTAACGTGAATTTCACAGAACAAATACCAGCGCTCTATCTAAGCAGACTGCTAGTGTGTTCGCTAAAATTTAAGCAACAGTAACGTTAAATTGAACGATGAAGCATCGAAAAATAACTGATTTCTTCGGGTCAAAGTTAATCATTAACAGTTGAATATGCTGCCAGATGCGATCCGAACATCTGGAATTACCATCACAATGGTAGCATCAGTAACATCGGCAATGAATGCTGCTCCGGTAGCGAAAACCCAATTGCCAATTATACAATTTCCGTGTCAACTGCCAGCACCGAGAGGTCATTCTCAACCCTTCGTCATATGAAGACTTATCTAAGGTCAACAATGACTCAAAGGAGACTCAATGACTTGATGTGCAACCACACACACAGGGATGCTTTGGCCAATGTGGATGTTCTCGCCATTGCCAGTGACTTCATCCAGCACAACGAGAGACGGAGGAACTTATTTGGGAACGTTTAAGACAGGGTGGTGAGTGTTGACATCCTATGCAACTGGACTTGACGTGTCAAATGATTTACGTTTTCTAATCATACTGGTTAAGTAATGCATATGATACTATTTGATTGTGACTCAAGTGTAGGCTATAATCAGGAAAAATAAAAACAGCAATAATAAATGAAGTAATGCGTTACGAGCATGTGGCTTGGGAGGGGGACATCACATCATTCTTGGTCCTACCCATTGAAAATGCGTTCCGCAACCCATGAGTGTAACAAAGAACCGCACATAAGAGTGCACTTAGGGCGTCTTCACGCATAGTTCATTTGGCGCATTTGTTTATAACCCTGGAGTGATTTCCCCCTAAGTTTGGTACGTTTGGACATATATGAACACAGCAATCGCACTCGGGTGCAGACAAAAATAATCGGAATAAAGCGTACCTGTAGTGAGAATGCAATCCGACCCAACGGACCCAAATCAATATGCATGATGGGTTTGAAACGCTTTGAATTATGGGAAACACTTGTTTTTTTTTTTTTGCTATCAAAGCAAAATGAGTTGTGGGTTAACTTCGTGCAGCGATGAGGTACAGTGAAATTTGGGCAGACGATCATATATGTGGGCAGCTTGAGAAAACAAGAGATCTACAAAGATCTACAAAATGTTTAGCGAACGACTTAAGGAAGAGGGGCTTTCACCAGTCTGCTGAACAGTGTTGCGTGAAAACAAAGAAACTTTGGCAACAGTATGTTAAATTACGAGTATCTCTACGCAAAAGTAGAGGTTTAGGGGAAGAGAAAGACAAGTTTCCCTGCTTTGACAAGCTTGACAAAATCCTCTGGACTAAACCCATCGTTGATCCCATGGATATTGTAGAGTCCTATGAGGCTTGCTCTGGCACAGTATCACCAGCTACTACCACCAGCCCCACAACCAGCCATTCTCCTGATGTTCACTTGGATGGAAATGGTGAGTTTTTCCGCTTGGTATTGCTAATGCTAACCACATCATTTCAGAATATAAATGATCTTGTACGTTACCAAATTTAGCTGGAATTCTTATAGTGTTGCAAAGCTTGTTTACCTTGACCACGAACATGATTACAACTTTTTGTTTATATTCGCACTCCACACAAATTTGTAGACTACTAGACATAGGCATGGCTGTATTACATAGCTATGAGGACAGGGAGGTCCAGACCTCAACATTTTTTTTCTGGTTTACATGTGATTTTGCATATATATATATATTATAAAAAACATATATGGAGTGTAACAGGTTATTCAGCTAACTTTGGTATTATACAGACAGTTAGGATTTTCTGTGAATTAAATTAGCTCCAATTCACTTTAATTTGTGCAATACACACAACTATTAGACTGTGTCCATTAAATAAAATAGCCCCTCAACCAATAAGGGAACGGTTTGCTTGCACATGGTGTTTGTTTACAAATTTTGGTCCGCTTAGAAATATTGCCATGTGAAAAGAAGCCGAACCAAGGAGTAAATGCAACATTGTAACAAATTAGTCCCTAATTCAGAACAAATCAAATGAACTACAGGTGTGAAAACACCCTTAGAAGCCTTACCTTAAATGTGATGATTTCTGACTACAATTGTCCATGACGATTCATGAAAGTTGTTAGAGTTCTTCTAAGAAAGGAGATATTGTACTAAAACCTGAATAGATCACCAGTTGGCAACCCCCCAACTATTTTTACGTCAAGTGACAAGATAGAGGAAGATACCATTCAGTTCATTTCAGTCTGACCGTTTCATTCCTGTCGTTACTGATAAAGATGTATTACAAATTCTGAAGTGCAAATAAGGTGGTTATGTAGGAAACACAAATGATGGAAAAAACATGTTCTCATTGAGGGAAATAGAGAATAATTTTGTTTAATTTGAACAATATTTATGTGGTAACAGCAACATTTTTAAAGGATTATTTCCACAAACACTTTCAAGGATCATATCTAAATCACAGAAATGTAAATAGGGAGACGGGTGCAGCATGTCAATGGGGCATAAATAGGCTGGCCCAAAATCAGCACAGAACACACACAGCTTACAATGAGGCTATTAGCCACGGAAAGAAGTGCATGTGCAAAATATGTCACCCGAAATTAGAGGAGAGGGAGTAACTCTCTGCATTTTTGTCAGTCTTGTTTGGAAAGGATTCAGGCTGTCAATAAGTGTACAATGATGGTGTGGAAGTACTGCCAGCTTCAATAAAGAAACAGAGAAATCATCTAGGTGAAGGGTGACCTTGCTATAATTGAGATTCATCGCAGGGAGACGGCCGGTGGAAAGCGCAACTCAAATATGCATTCCCAATTTTATGGGAGAACGGCCAACTGGTGTTCGATCGCAGTCCCAGACTGTTAATTTCTCTTCATAAGCATATTAAAAATGGAGACAGAGAGAGAGAGCTGGTGTGAAGTACCTATTCAAAAAAGACAAATTGCGCTGTCCTCCACGCACAAAGGGGCACGCTCGTGGAAGTGTACTTTCCTCGTGTCTGAGGCGAGCGAGCCTGCCTGGCGTTACTCAATACGGCGATACTTCTTTCTTATATTTAATTCATAACAAAACGGTTGTCAGAGGAGCATTTGAAAGAGAGGGCAGATGTCAGCGAGAAGTGTGCGGTAAATGAAACGGTCTGAAGTGTGCAAATGAAGATCTGAAGCAGAAGATTACTGCTTCCTTGTCGTTTGGCAACGCCAGGGCCAGCTGAGGTCTCTTTGGTGAAGGGGCAGCACTCGGCACACAGTTCCCAAGATTCACTGGCCATCTGCCACACACAACACTATACAAAATGACTTAGTCTGAAACACCTTTCTGAAATAGACTCCAGCCCACCCGTGTCAGTCGTTTACAACACACCTGAAATGCAGGGTTCAGTTGAAATGCATGCATTTTGGTGGAAACATTTGGCGAGGCCAGAATTTTTGATAAATGTTTTCTTCTTCTCAAAGAGACAGTAATTGCTTACATCGGATGGAACAAAAATAAATTCGCAGGCACTTTAATTAAGGGTTATAGCTTAAATGTAATTGCTAAATACAAGACAATTAAAAGTCCTACTATTCAATCAAGATATTTGTAGAATAATTGTCAAGAAGTCATCAGAGGTATTGTAATGGTGGGGTTTGGACAAACTAGAGTAAACAGAGGAAAGAGATGGGAGTGGCCAGCTTAGCTTTCTTGACAAGTTACTGTACACAGTATGTGTTACTGTTTCTGTCAAAAATGAACTTTGTTTCCAAAACAAAACGCCACTTTTACTCACTATTCCATTATTTTACCTTAACCCATATCTGCCTAATGCATTATTCTGTATAAACACGGTGTGTGCCTAGCCAAATAACACAGTCATTCACACTCAGCCAATCTAACACTTCCCTCTTGGAAATGAAAAGAGAAACAATAGACAAATTATGTATCATTTTGATGTACAGTATAATCTGATGTGTTATGTCCAATCACCCAAAAAGTTGCAATTGAAAAACATCATATGCAAATTATGAACATTTTAAAATATGTATTTGCACATAATTTTTAATAATACATAATTTGGGGAGATATATGGTATGTCATATCAATTAAACGTTTTAACAAATTAGGGTTATTATATACAAAATAGGTGTGTAAATGATGTACAGATAAATTCTTACAATCTTACATTTATTTGTTACATCCCTGTTGGGATCATCATAAGCAAACTTCTGGTAATGGAAATAGCCAAAACATGGATCAGGACACATACTTCCTTCACATACCCAACAAATTAAAGTTGTGTCAACACATTGAACGTGCACCTTACAAGTACTAGCTGTTTCCATTCGCTTTGGTGTGTGGGGCAAATCCCGATTTAACCTTTTGCCATTGACTAGAGCTGGAGTTCCTACTGCTTTCCTGTAGCTTATACCTATCAAGTTCATTGATAGAGACTCTCTGAAGTCGCGCAATTTCATCTTTGTATTATGAGCATTATTGTAAACAATGCAAGCATTTAGGATAGCAATGTCAAGCATGTACCAAATTATTTGATAGTACCACTTTCGTGATGTTGTTTGTCTCTTGTAACAGGCAATTTTGTTGTCAGCAAAGTCTACCCCCCACCCCCGCCATGTGTTTGTTATGTAATGATATAATATTTGGACATTGCACCTCAACACTCATTTCAATTTCATTAAATTTCTGCTACGGGATTTATTGTAGATCGGTGAATGAAGGGTTTGCGCGGTCTACAGAAAATCCCGTAGTTTGGCGGATATGGGTTAAGAAGACGTTTGCTTCTTGTTTTTTGCTTCCCAAATAATTACTTTGAGCAAATATCCTGCTAACCTGAGCACAAGAGTGCATGCAAATTTCCACAGGACATTTGGAGGACATAGGACAATGTCGGATCTAATGCCCCCCTTAGTAAATCCCCTCTTAGTGTCTACCTCAGGTTGAGATTGTTTTTGTGAAGCAATCCACATGGTTTAAACACTAAAGAGTTGACCCTGAGAACAACAATAAATTGAAAAGCAACATTTTCTAATATATTACAATTTGAAGGTTATTCAGAAGTGTGTGAAACAGAAAACTTGCTTTCATTTCTCAAATGTGGCTTGCTCTGAAATGTTTCCATTATCCAGTGCATTTGGAGGAAGTGGACAGTTGAGCTCAGATGTCCTGCAAAAAAACATTATTTGTCCCTCAAAACATGTTCAGGTGGCTTTCCTGGTTCAAAGTAAACCATCCATAGTTTTATAAGGATTTTTTAAAATTTAAATAACACAGCCACTACTACATACTACTTTACTCTTCCCTACATAGCGTATTCAACACATGTAATATTCATATCAATATCTAAAAGGGAACTGAAAATGGATGAACAATGTCTTAAATATGCCATATGCATGAAAGTAGATGTACAGTGATGAAGAATCCACAACTCTATCATTTTTACCATTGCACAGTTTTAATCATTGTAATATTATGCACATTGTGGTAATGTTTTTCAAATAACATTTGGGGAAAATATGGCCCAAATAACATCAATAAATGAATCCCAGACTATGCAGTCTTCACTGCTGGGCAAAAATAGCCAAAGAAATCACCATTTTGGCCCCACGTTGCATTCAGTCCTTTGCTTCTCCACTGATGTGGAGAGATACTTGGATGTTTTCCAGGTGCACTGTTGAAAGGTAATTTTCCTCAGGTGCCCTTAATTACCCATCATTTAATATTTATGGCTCATGGCATTCATCACTTTCCTCAACCACATGGCAAGGAAATTATGAGGTTTTTAATATATTTTTTTATTTAAGCCAAACTGATTAATTGTCTGTGTTTAAAACGTGTCACATAGAGAATGCATTGAGCTTGAACATGCCAACACATACATTTAGAAATGTTAATGGGATGAGGCTGTAATGTAACTCTTGCGTAACAGATGTAACACTTTCTACATTAGCACACTCTTTTTTTGTATTACTGGAAGATAGATGGACCGTGTCCAGAAGTCCATGTCCAGATGTCCTACTGGAAGCATCTGAAAACACACAACCTTTTTTCTACATTTGCATTTTGAAACTTCATGTGTAATCAAAACACGGAAAAGGTCAAATTAGACATATTGCCAGATTGTATTTTAGATTTTTACAATTTTCTCCAAATTTGGTGGGAGAAAATGTGAAAATTTTAATTGTACCCTCTTCTACACCCCCTTGTACTCTGCTGCAACTCTGGGACTGGCAGTGACAAAGATGCCAAACCACCTCCTCCGAGATGGAACTTGCCATCGACTGTAACTCTGATGCACACAGAGCCGCTTTTGCACGCAGCGAGCTCCTGCCGGCTTCCCTCCCCCCTCCCCTTGCCACTCCCGAATGGGACTCCCGGCTGGCTTTACATTATTTATTTATATATTCATTTATATGTTTTGAACTAGTTATAATGCCTTTTTGGCGTGTTCAAATGTTAGAATGAAAGGAAATGGGGGAGAGTATGCAAATTAATGACCTGATGTATTTTATCAAGGCTGGCTGTAATTCAGGGAAAGCAGGTGTTAACTCTTGTTCAGCAGGAAAGCAGTGACATGGTTGCTATAATTGTTGTTAAGAGACATTCTTGGCATTGGAAATACAAATAGAATGAGTGTTTTCTCCTCAAATATTCCTTCCAGATAAATGAAAAAAATCCAAAAAACATTATCAAGAGCAACAAATCATGCAAAACTAGAGATATTGCATAAGATTGCGAAGATAGGTATGTCATACTCAGGGTTATGGGTTTGTGGGACATACCCCATGCCTATACAGCATAGAGAGTTTGACACTTTTCAGGTAGAAGCTAAGAACATAAGAACATAAATACATAATGACGAGAATGGGGCGTTCAGCCCATCTAGGCTCGTCATGTCCTAATCTAGAGTATTGTATATAGTACTGCATCTAGCCTGGGTTTGAATAGCCCAAATGGTTCTACCTCAACTATGTGACCTGGCAAGCTGTTCCAGACATTGATTCTCTGTGTAAAAAAAGAAAAGAAAACATTCTAATATCCATGCGGAATTTGCCTTTAACTAATTTCCACCTGTGGCCTCTTGTTCTGCTAACCGAACGCATCTTAAAATATCTTTGGTAGTTCACTTTGTTAATCCCTTTAAGGAATTTAGAAACCTCAATAAAATCCCTCTAAGTCTCTGTTTGCTAATCTTGAATAGATTGAGTGCCTTAACTCTATCCTCATAACTTTGTACTTTTACGCAAGAGCTTCTATATCTTTCTTGTAGTGTGGTGCCCAGAACAGCACACAGTACTCTAAGTAAGGTCTGACAAAGGTATTGTATAAAATTGATATAACCTCCTTTCATTTATACTCAATACTTTTTGCTATACAGTTCACTGCTGTAGCACACTGCTTAGATGCAGATAGCCTTTATCAAAAACAATTCCTAAGTCTTTTTCAAATTGAACATCTACTGATTTTTCTCCTCCCATAAAATAGTCCTATCTTATATTTTTATTTCCCACATGCACAACTTTACATTTAGTAACATTGAATGCCATCTGCCATGTTTCTGCCCATTCTTGGAGTTTTGTTAAAATCATCTTGTATTACCTTAGTCGATTCCAAACTGCTTGCTAAACTCCCACGTTTTGAATCATCTGCAAATTTAACTATTTTGCTACCAACATCCCTATAAAGATAATTTATATGTAAATAAGGAAGGGCAGAATTCCCAGCACTTATCCCTGCGGGACTCCACTGCCCACAGCACCTAGGTCAGATATGACCCCGCCTACTTTTACTCTTTGTATTCGCCCTTGCAGCCAATAATGAACCCACACTGACACAACTCTTGTCATTCCTAGTGAATTCACTTTAACAATGAAAGTCCAAATACTGTATATAATATCATAAGGCTTGTTCAAATCAAAACACTTTGTAGCCTCCTCCAAAAAGTCCTGGAGGTTTGTTTTGCATGACCTCCCCTTAAGAAACCCATTTTGTCTCTCTTAAAATTATATTATTTTTCAAGAATGATTCCAACTTCTAACACTATTTTACATGCGATGTAAGTTAAACTGACAGGCCTATATGCCCCTGGGTCAGTACGTTCTCCCTTCTTATATATTAGAATTATAACACTTTGCTTCCAGTCATCTGGTATTTCCCCAGTGTTTAGGGATTGCATACAAACATCTGTCAAGAAGGTGATCTAAAACAGAACGACCGCACACTCCTATAGCACAGATGCACTGGTGTGTGTCTTGTTGACATCCCACAGTTACCCCAGTTTCAGTTGTTATGCAAAGCTCAGGCCATGCTCGGTGACAGTCATCACCCTTACTTGAGGAGTTCCAGATGCTGCCCTCGGGATGCCGTTTCAGAGTTCCAGTTTTCAGGACTGGCAGAGCAAGGTGCTCCTTTGTCCCAACAGCGATTGGCTTTTTAAATCAGTACTTGGCCTAAGCTCGTTGGGTTGGACATGATAATATAATATACTATTTAACTTGAATGAGTATGTTTTACTTGGCTTTATGTTTTTATGTCTATGCTGAGTTTATGTTTTTATGCTGCAAAGCAAATTGCTCTTCTCGCTCTGCTCTACTCACTGTCTGAATTTTCTGTTTTGCTGGCTGTTGTAGTCAGTGTTGTCGCGTTATGCGCAAAACAAGTTTTTGACAATGTTGTTTGACAGTGACAATATTAAAATTAATACTTTTGCCTGTGATAATTTGCCTGTGACTGGAAGAGAGAGAATAAGAGGGAAATGAAGGTGAGATTAGACCAAAGCATAGTGGTTTATGTGACCAACAGTAACTGCTTTAACTGAGTTACGTCAAACACTTTTATCATAGAGATGTTTTATATCAATTAGGCTCACTCACCACCCCCTAAACTCATATTCTATAAATAATCTCAGGCAACTTGATTCCTGTGATGAAGGTACACACAAAAACATAGGAAAGCATTTGTAACAACAATGGCAAGCATTTTAGTGCGGTATTGATCTTGCTTGAAATGGAGAGTATAATTCGGACTAGGTTGTTGTACATCGCACCCCTATTATTGTGCTTTTGTATAATGTTAGAAGGTCCTTACCAGTAAGAGTTGTGACATTATCAACATTTTTCTTCATTTCCAAATTTAAACGGTCGAATCATAGTTGCAAGCCTGTCCCATCACAGTAACATCCTCTGCCAATTCGTGAGGGTGCAGGGTAGCAAGTGCATTGTCCAAAATGTGTGTAGCCGGTTGCCCATTCTTCTTGCTCTGCCAGCCACCAGCTGAGCTTTGTAAACGTTTCACCAGAGGACTGCACATCTTACACTTACACTGGCAGACCTCAGATCATTTATACCTACCTTTAGTAGTCACTACTGCATGATGAGGTGGGGAAAACCCTTCTGACTCAAACTGTCCTAGTCTGGGTGAAGCTGTGGCCAATTGGGCATCGCCCAATGGGACTCCAGGCTACAGTTGGTACTCACTTGTTCAGGATTCAATTACAGGCCATGTAACACATCACTGCACTAGTCAGTGCTTTAGCGGGATATGCCACTTAAGAGCCACCAGGAAGTGTTTTTTTTAGAATGTTAAATATCTGGCAGTGTACTGTGAGGTGAATGAATTCTCATTTAATTTTCATCAGGCTGTAGAGTAGCCCTTGAGAACTTCCTGTTCGCCAATGTTCCTTTTAGGCATTTGCATAGATTCTCCATATGAGCTGTTTGGAAATCACTGGTGCGTCAGAGAATATTTGATACAGGTGAAGCTTCAGGACAATCTGTCTTTAAGTCATCTCACATGGAGATACATTGGTGGTCTTGGAAAGAGTGGACACCATTAAACAGTTTTTGTGCAGCCTGGCGATGGTGTTAGTGTTAGTGGTGAAGTGCCCATAGAATTGAAAGTGGTAGGCTAAACAGAGGTGGTGAAGTGTACTGTATGCCTCTGCACAAATACTGCTCTCAGGAAAGTATAGGCAAGTATATTACTGACCAGTAGGGTGGCAATGGGTATATTATAGCAGGGGTCTGGCACAGTATAGCAGGGTAGCAATCATTCCGCCAATTTATAAAGGTGTCCTTGGCAGATCTTGTAGTGTTCCTCATGCCTGGGCTTGACTCTAATGGTCAGTGATATGTCACTTGACCATAGGACGTCTGCCTCCTCCTCTAGACATTAGTGGATGAATATATATATATATATATTGTAGGGATCCAGTAGGTCGCTATATGCAAATATGTGTGCAGGGCATTGTGGGGGAACATTGTTGTTGTGTTTTGTTGTTCCCCCCAGTGCTAGTTAGCGTTATGTGTTATAAACCATGTTGTGTGTGTTATTAGTTATAAATATGTGTGTGTAAAACTGATGGTCGCGATGAGCTGAGGGGTAATGCCACCGCGACCAACGTTTGTGTCTTGTTCAGTGCAGTTGCCTGAAATCTCATTGTAAAAGTGTTCATCGTTG
Source organism: Aldrovandia affinis (assembly GCA_029706075.1). Classification (NCBI taxonomy): domain Eukaryota; kingdom Metazoa; phylum Chordata; class Actinopteri; order Notacanthiformes; family Halosauridae; genus Aldrovandia; species Aldrovandia affinis. Next base: position 681,904 of record JAINUG010000076.1, read on the forward strand.
AACAGTATCTGGGGTCATGCAGTGTATGGGGAACAGATATTGTCTCCTTTTATTTTTAGGACAATATCCGGGGTCGTGCGGTGTATGGGGCACAGATATTGTCACCTTGCATTATTAAAGTGGCTATGGTTCGTACAAACTGCTGCCTGACTCCCTTCGTCTTCTTGTTGCACCCCACCGCGCATGCTCGCTACAATATATATATATATATACACACAGTCATGGCCAGAAATATTGGCACCCTTGCAAAAATATTGGTTTTAGGCTTGCCTAGGTGGGTCTTGGCAAAGATGAATTGGGCCTTCTTGTGTGTTTCTTTCAGCAGTGGGGTCTTCCATGGCCTCCGACCATAACACCCTTCTTGGTTCATTGTCCGGCATATGGTATGGGCTAAAACCATTATCCCAGACCTCTCCAGGTCAGCCTTGAGACCTTTGGATGTCATACGAGGTGTTTTTTCAATGGCTCGCACCAACCTTCGACAACAACTGAGATCAATTTTCCTCTTACCACCACGTCCTGGGAGATTCTTAACAATCCCATTAGCAGCAAACTTCATGATAATACTGCAAACTGTGGAAACAGGAATTCTAAGTTTTCTAGAGAGGGCCTTATAGCCTTGTGAATGCTTATGTTTTGTGATAATAGTTTTTCTCACATCCTCAAACAGCTCTTTTCTCTTCACCCATCACAGAGGAACAGAATAGCAGAATGGACAGTTTTCTCACTTTAAAATGTCTAGTCATGTTCAACAGCAAATCTCGATCAATTCAGCACACTCAAAAATAAACTAATATATATATATATATTTGATGGCCCGTCACAATGTGATGTGTTGCATAACCACAGGTTGTATAGAGGGAATTCTGCCTCTTTACTTTCATTGAAACAGGGAATCCCATTGTACGCAGAATAAACAATAATCAGTATAGATAATGCATGCCATAATTTGAAATAAGATAAATTAACAATCTCTCATAACCTGACTTATATATCTATAAAGAACAGCCACTATTATACTTTTAACTACAGTTCATGGAAAACTAAAATGGTTAAAAATGGGGCCCTAATAGTAAGTTATATGATGCAGAAGCAACAAGGCTTGCTGAATTATTCTTGATATACATTATTGTTTTTTGTCCAGTGTGCAGTTATACTGTATAACTGGATCATGTTACCAAAGCCTGTTACTTGCAGTGGACACAAGCCAGTTGTACTTGTAAGAAGATATAATACAATAACATAACATAATGTGCCATTTAGCAGACACTTTTATCTAAAGCGACTTACAGTAGTGAATGCATACATTTTTCAGTATATATGGTCCCAACTGGAAAAGTAACTGTGAGAATATTCTGTGACCAATAATGATCCTTGGGCTTTCAGAATTTTTTTATTTATTTTTCTGGCCAATTTTCAATTTGCTTTGTTTCCCAGACAGTTTCTTTCAGCCCTCCCCAAATTCGTGTAACCTACCTTTAGACAAAGAGCCCAATGGTATAATATTTGTATAGCTATTTATTCAGCATTAACACAAGCAGACTCCGAATATTGACACATACAGCGATCTGAGGAATTAGAAACCAAAGACTGATATACAAAACAGTCCTGTGAGCAAATGTTATAACAAAATTAAGAAGGGACAAAATCTGTAGTGACAGTAGTTATGTAATCTTTATGTAATCTGGAGGTCACCATATTTGGAAAATAATAAGTGTCAGAGTTATCAGTACAGCTGAGCCTTGCTGACCATTAATGATTAAGCAACACATTGTTTTGTCTCACGCTGCTTATTCCTAATTATTGCCTCAGCTTGAGAGAACAAACTTATCACACCATGTGAAAAGAGTCCAGTGTTCATAATATCAGGTAGCACATAAACAGCAATGGGAGAAGGAGATCAGTAGCCTGCCGAGACCCATGCAGCCTTATGTTTCTTCTGTGAAGTTTTTTAGCTATGAACATCATAATGCTTGAACATTGCATTTGCATTCATGCTAACTTTTGTGTAGAGCTGTGAAATTTGTTTAAGTACATTTCAAAGAGGGAAAAGTTGGAACAATGAGTCCCTTGGAAATATTTATATGCTGTAAAACATGTGTAACTGTAATAATTAAGCATTAAGCAATTACTAGTTTTAGTATATTCTTAGATTTCATATCTTAACATGCCTTTATTAAGAGTACAATTACAAGAGTATTACAATTAAGAGTATTACAATTAAAGACCAAATGTAGTTGTTGTAAAGCAGTTCTTGCATGATAAATTGTGGGCCGGAAAAGGCTTGAGATGGACTGACAGCACAATTTGAAATCAATGTGCCTTCATCATTACCTTCACCACCAGTGGCAAGAATAATGATAAGTGATGTGATATGTGATTGTCCTGTGTGTCTCTGTCTGTTTAATGGGATAAATGTTATAGATGAAAGGTTATAGATGAATATAGATGGCTTTGGGACACAAAATGATTGAGATTTTAATGTTGCTAAGACAGCTGCTAAGAATGTTGGTGGTATGCAATCCACTACTGTAGTTCATTGGCTCAATTAGAATGCATCTCCTTTTGCAGGCACGGATGCTTTCTATGGCTTTTTGCCTAAAAACCAATACCTTCAATGGCCATTCAGGAGAACCAGGTGGGCTTTGTAGAGTTTTTTTGTTTTTTTTTGAGCCCCTGCTCTCCACATAATGCACATAGAGGCTTGTTGCAATCTATTCCACATTGCCAGGTTGATATTCTTAGCAGCTGCTCCCTCTTTTCATCCATTGAAAAACACTGAGATAAACAGGCTTTAAAAATAGGAGGGAAAACAATATGTGTGGACAATCATCATAGACAGGTGGGTGAATGTTATTTTTTGCCGTGAATATTAGACGCTGGCAATACATGTTGAATAGGGTCCATCCATGGCACATCAATCAATCTATCTATAGGAGTAATGAGCTGATTGACCTCCTATGAAATCTCGTGGAAACCTTAAAATATAACACACATTTCCCACGTTTTATTCATTAAGAATGCAAGACATGCAACCTTGTCTAATTTAGATAGTTTTTTTTTTTTTCATTATCAAAGGAAAGTGTTACTCATTTTAGTTTAATGCTTGCATTTTTGCATTAGTGATAATAAGGAGCTTGATACGGCACAACTGTTCTTGCTACTTCTGCTTTCATAAACTACTTTTTGTTCCTTACCCATTGACCGGTCCGGACAAGTCTGTAACTCTGAGGTTCGTATCTCTGAGGTTTCACTGTATACACAGCATGTAGTGGTGTTGGCTATGACATATGACTATGCCCTTCTGACATCACACAGAATATTCTGGGTCTCCTCAGTTAGGCAGGGGGGGATCTTCTTTTTTATGATGTTTTGATTATTCTTGCCATTTTAAATGCACTTATCGTAACTCCCTCTGGATAATAGCATCTGCTAAATGCCTAAAAATATACTCTCTTCCCATGTTAAACATTGTGCTCTCCATATTTCCCATAAATATATTAGCGCCATGTTTATGATATAGCCGTTCATTAGCCTGCTTTAATGACCAATTCAGCCGATGGGAAAGAGAAGGTAATTCATATTTTTTCATTTGTTTTTATCAAAAACGAGCTTTCCAGCTTTTTAAAATTGCTTCCTTTGTTTGAGAAACCTCTGCATGATTCTCAATGATAAAGGCCATTTTTTAAATCAATAGAGGGAGAAGTAGGAGCTTATGTGTTTCAAAACAAGGATGCATGCATATCAAAGCTGATGGGGTGGGGACAAAATGAATTATCGCTGGTGATTAAATGCTGAATCCCAGCAAAAGCATGACACTACTCTGGGGATGTGTAAACATCGTGCAAAAGCACACATTTGTTACGGATAGGGAGACTTCTCAAGTACCAAATTAGTTTGGAAAATCATTTGAAATGTTTTCTACGCTCAGTGACAAATTGACATTTCTTAAGACGTGAAAAAAGCTTGCTAATCAAGGTAAAACTTGGATCAGCCTCCAGAAATTCTGAGATCAATTAGATCAAACTGTCAAGCAAGGAGGAAGGTTATCTTTTTGGCAGCACAGTTTTGACAGTGAAGGGATAAATATTAGAGTAACCATGAGTTTAATTGTAATAATCTTTTTTTTTAATCACATGAAATTCTCCATACGTTTAAAAGACAGATGCATTTTCTGCCAATCTGTTATTGCTAAACAGTTCATTGTAATTTTATTACATATGTAACACCCTACTGGGTTTGATTGTAGATGTTACGTGGAGTAGTGAAAACCAAGAAACAGATCCAAGGTCAAATGTACCAAAAATTGCTTTAATTAAAGGGAAATCTGCTCAATAACACAAATGGGGAAGGCACTCAAACGGTTTGAACATTTAAATAAACAGTCCAACACAACTCAAAATCTCTACACTTGAACAAAAACGTTTCTTCCGCTCTGGGGAGCTAACCCTTTAACCAAAGCCTCTCCAAATCCCGGCTGGTCACAGGCTTCCATTGCAAACGTTCCAAACGTTCCAAACACTACCAACAACTTTTCTCCTCTTCGCTCTCTGTTTCTCTTCCTCCACTCGCTCTCTTCATGAGGGGAAACCTGGTCCCTTTTATTCACGGTTGATTGGGTGTTAATTGGTTGATTTTTCACAGGTGTCAGTCGTTTTGGTCCTGCAAGGTTGGGGTGTGACCAGTAGATGGCACCATATTGACCCCTCCACCTGGCTCTACCTGCGAGGTTGCCACACATATTAGATTAGAGTATCTTTGATACAACTTAATAATGTACAGTGCAAATTCCACTCAGAATAACAAAATATTTTCTGTTTAGCAAATCTACCCAATTAGCTGTGCTGAATGATGATGCAAGTAAGATTTGTATTTTTTTATTATAGCTGCTGTGATTGAGCATTACCTCATGAGTACAGAAACAACTGCGTTTGAGCTGTGCTTATTCTAATCAGGCGGGTATTATTATTTTCATTGACTGTTTTACTCACTGGTATCTTTGGTTTTATTCACTGGTATCTTTGGTTTTATTATTCTTGTTGTATCTCATCCTGTTTTGTACTTGTACACAGGGCTCGCTTGGAAAAGAGACTTTGGTGTCAAGTGATTACCCTGTTTAAATAAAGGTTAAATACAAATAAATAAAGCAAAGAGCTACCTGCCCATTTTATGGTTACAATGTAACTTTACATATAATAAAACTATTATAGTTTTACGATCGGCTGTACACATTACAAAAAAATAAGTTGACCTCACCTGTGTATGGAGCATAGTTATATGACATGGATATTTCTAAAGCACTGCTTACATTTTATTGATCAGACGTGTGATTATTTACAATTATTATGCGACTGTGCACTGAAACTACAATGACCACCCTAGCTGGACAATTGCATTATCTTGAAAGGTGCACAAAATTGAAGGGAGCCCCTCCCACGGGTGAAGCAAAGAGTTTCAAACTCTTCCAAGTGGCCCGCGAGTACATAGCAAAACATTCACAATCATCTGAAATCCTGAAGGTAATGAATGCACCCCTCTTGCACCAATGATACCTCCAACTAAACTCTTTGCATGCGGTCCCTTTTAAAATATTTTTTAAAAGCAAAAGATTTAAGCTGCTGAATTTGTGTGCTGAACTCGTGATAATTTTCTGAGTACATCCCCAAACAGCTCTCAATACAATGAATTCATCCACTAGCAGATGCATTCAGTAACTTTATCATTTCACAGGATGTGTACAGTGTATTAAATACCCCAGTGAGTGTATTATGGAGTTGCTCCAGGAGTTATTGACTGTTAAATTCTCTATGGCCCCGATACCATGCCTTTGAAATGAAGAACACAAGGGTCAGCACACATTAACATATCACATCTTGCATAATGTATAAGCAGGGATTCTTCAGAAGCCATTCAGGTTCACTTGCTGTTCTGTAATACCTTGCACTATGTCAAGTGGCTTAAACAATACTCAATACCAGGGCCTCATGCACTGTATACAGTGTGTTTTAGTGGGTATCCCTTGCATTTGTCATGAATAAATAATGCTGTAGCTGCCAGTTTAATATTTTAATAGTGAATAAACAGAATATTTCATGAAGAAATTAGAAATGTTGTCCTCTTCACATAGAAGTATAAACATGTTGTATACTGAATGTTTCAACTCATCCATTGCAAGGCTATTTATTCTTGGTCCGGTCTGGGTGGGGCTGTCTCAAAGCTTTTTCTCCGGCCTGGTGCCTCGGCCACCTGATTAGACTAATCATTGTCTTGATTGAACTAATTCATCTTCCTTGCTCTCCTGTTATTGTGTTCATTATTTATTTATTTATTTTTTACCTTAACCCCTTTTTTTTTTTTTTTTTGCCCAATCGTATTCCAAGCCATGCTCACTGCAGCCTCAGAGTGGTTTACACAGTGTGTGTATATTTTCATGAATGCAGATTTTTCTTGTAAAAATATATCAAATAAAGTGCTGTCCTTTTTCAAGGGATATTTTAACTATACAATGCTTTTAAAAAATCAGATATGACTTCAGTCTCATGACAGAAGCAAGTTTTTCTAAACAAGATATACCAAATGTACCATGTGATGCTACTAAAATCCTAAAGGTTTTTGACCTATCCATGGTTACTGTTGCTGTGCTGGATAAGCTTTGTTAGACAAGAAATGTAAGTGAATAGATTAAATAGATGGCATGAATGAAGCTTTTGTCATATTTTGTCCTAATATTTTACCAATTTTCTAGGTATGATTATCCAAAGACGAGCACATGCTCTCCTCTGAAACGTGTGATGTCAGCCACCACTTAGTTTCACAATGCAGTCTACAAGATAAGCTTGCACAGACATGAGTTGGAGGAAGACAGTTTGTGTGCAGCTTTATATGGGCAGACTGTGGATGCCCGATTGACCAGCGGCGGTCACTGGTGTGCAACGAGACACGGACAACCTGGCTGACCGTATCTCTCCCTCTGTAGGTGAAGCTACCTCAAATTATGCATTGCCCTGTGGCAAGAAATAAGCTTTTTTCATATTTTTCCTTATTTTATTTGTATTATTATCCAGTAAGACATCCAGTAATGCATTTACTGCAACCCTCACTGTCAATTTGGGAGAGCATAGACAAGCACCCGCTCTCTTCCGAAACACGTGACGTCAGCCGTTAAGCTTGCAAAGACATAAGTCGGAGGAAGACACAACTCTGTGCAGCTTTATCCTGACCTCCCAATTGACCAACAGGGGTCGCTGGTATGCATTGAGACATGGACAAACCAGCTGACTAAATCCCTCCTTCCCTGGGCAACGCTACCACCAATTGTGCATCGTCCTGTGGGGTTACACGGAGTCAACACTGGCACGGTCTGGATTTGATGCCAGACATCCACACACTAGAGCAGTGTCTTAAAGTGATGAGCCACCCATAAGCCTGCAACATTCATGATTTTTGAGCAATTAATTGGATTTTATTTAGACCTTCCATTACTATATCTCTTTCTAGCTATAGTTGTAGCTTAGCGAACTACCTAGTATATTAGCTGCCAGTATTCCATTAGGCTCTTGGCTGGCTACCAATTATATCTCTAGCTATCTGGCTTTAATGCATGGTAGCAATAATAGCCAGCTAATACAACTAGACTAGACAGATAGCTTAACTACAACTACAGTAATGAATGTTTAGCTAGCTACCAAGTTAGATTTTATATGAAAATAAACAGGTAAAAAATCCCCAGGCTATTCCCAAAGTCAAAATCTCATCACACTATAAGTAGACAACTAGGCTAGTAAGTCTAGAAAACAACCAGAACTGTTATCCAGTGCACACAAGATAGCAATGTAAACTCAAAATGAAATGCAAATAAATTGCTCAATAGCCATGCATACTGCAACTTACTGATGTATGTGCCTTGAATGAACAAAACTCCTGCATACCATTACATTACAGGCATTTAGCAGATGCTCTTATCCAGAGTGACTAACAGTTAACATTTCTTTACATGCAATCCATTTATACGGCTGGATATTTACTCAAGCTATTCAGTTTAAGTACCTTGTTCAAGGGTACAATGGCTGTGCCCCAACTGGGAATCGAACCTGCAATCTTTGCATTACAAGCCGACCGGTCCTACCAGGTGGCCTGGAGAGGATCCCTCTCCTCTCCCCGCACCCTCTCTACCGGTGTCCCGCAGGGCTCGGTGCTAGGCCCTGTCCTATTTTCTCTGTACACCAAGTCACTTGGCTCTGTTATTTCTGCTCATGGTTTTTCCTATCACTGTTATGCTGATGACACTCAACTGTTTCTCTCCTTCCCTCCATCTGATACCCAGGTCCCGGCACGGATCTCTGCATGCCTGGCTGACATCTCCGCATGGATGTCCACCCACCACCTGAAGCTGAACCTGGGAAGACAGAGCTGCTCTTCCTCCCAGCGAAGGGCTCCCGATGATTGATCGTCAATTACCGTGGAAGGCTCCATAGTGTCTCCGTCCCAGTCTGCCAGGAGTCTTGGGGTAACCCTGGACAACCAGCTGTGCTTCTCGAGCCACATTGCAGCGATCTCTCGGACCTGCCGTTTCTCCCTCCACAACATCCGGAGGATCAGACCGTTCCTCACCCAAGAGGCCACTCAACTCCTGGTCCAGGCCCTGGTGATCTCACGTCTGGACTACTGCAATTCCTTGCTGGCAGGCCTTCCGGCCTGTGCCATCAAGCCACTGCAACTAGTCCAGAACGCTGCTGCTCGCCTGGTGTTCAACCAGCCGAAGTTCACCCACGTCACCCCCTACTCTCCTCTCTGCATTGGCTCCCCATCGCAGCACGCATCAGATTCAAGTCACTGGTGCTGGCTTTTCAAGCGGCCAAAGGTACTGCTCCCCCGTACCTCCAGTCACTCATCACGCCCTACACCCCGTCCAGACCCCTCCGCTCCGCCTCCGCTGGCAGACTGACTGCCCCATCCCTCCGGGCGCCTGGCAGCCGCTCCTCGCGGTCTCGCCTCTTCTCTGTCCTGGTCCCTCGTTGGTGGAACGACCTCCCATGTCGGTCAGGACTGCGGAATCACTTCAATCTTCCGCAAGAGACTCAAAACCCACCTCTTCAGACTCCACTACCACTGAACACTGTCCATCTAGTCAATCTGTTTACTTGTTTAAAAAAAAAAAAAAAAAAAAAAAAAAAAAAAAACACCCACTAACCTTTTCTTTCCCAATGTTACAGGTATGATACGCAGTTGCCTGCAATGATGTCTTTTGCCGTTTTACTGCACTGATCTTGTACGCTAACTTTGATTGTTCTCGCCTTGTATTAATGCACATCTTGTAAGTCGCTCTGGATAAGAGCGTCTGCTAAATGCCTAAAATGTAAATGTAAATGTAAATGTAAAATGTACAAGCCCAGTTTCCTTACCATTATACTACACTGCTACACCTGAAATGATATCTTGTGATAACATTTTCCGGTCCTTATCTTGTGAGCATGAGATAACATTTCCTAAAAACAATCACAAAGGAATTGCACATTTGAAGGTTCCAAAGAGTGCTAACTAGATACAGTTTAGCTCGATAGTGTTTATGACAGTCCTCCTCATTTCATTACCCTTGGATTCAAAGATGGAACACCCGCATAACTTCTACAGCCACCGTCCTCCAGTACAATAATGTCTGCAATAATTGTACATTTTCTTATTATTTCAAAATGTCTTCCATGTGAATAAGGCCACTTAACATAATATTCCTCTTATGTGCAATCTTTAGAAACCAAACACTGCCTTATTCTGACATTTTAATCAGTATGGAACCTTTTAATTGGGTTTATAATAAAATAATATCATCCAAAATATATATGTATTCATTTCCATGCCCAATTTGAAATATTACTTCTGACATTCAAGGGTATAGCATTTAGAAGCAGAGTAAAACTTAGCAGCTGGAGAATATTCTTTTTAATTGAATACAATGGGACCAAGATGTATTGAGAAACAATAATATTCCTAATAATATACGAATTCCATCTTCCACAGCAACAGTTGTGCAGCTTTGGTGTGTCTACACCGTGAAGTAATGAACTTCAATATGTGGGTGGGGTGTGCAATTTCCATTGTCCCTAGACATTTCATGATACATTAAGCCCCGTTAATTCACTTCAGGTACCTGGGGATTCAAGGGAGGAAATCGTGGAGAATAAAAATGGAAACCAAGCAATCTGTTCGGCAGAAAAGCGGAGCTCCACGCAGACTTTTACTTTCCAGCTAAATGTGAGTGAAAGGCTGCATTCCCAGTGGAGCTGCCTAATAAGAATCTATTGACCGTTTCTTGGTGAAGTTTCCCCATCAGCTCTGTGTGAGGCCAATATGACAGGTGATATAACCATATTTTTCTTGTTCTGTTTCGACAACATACAATCTGTCTGTGGAGAAGGGAGAGGGGTGTCTGAATTGCTGCAAATTCTTACAAATGGAAATAAACAATCAATGAAATGTACCAATAAAACAACCTATTTGTGAAACATGGACACATGTACACCAGGTAATTTTTAATGTAGAGGTTATCCAACAGCACATGCTGAAAACGGTCAGCTGTGCCCATGGTTTTTTTTTCTGCTGTGGTTGGAAGAAAGCTTTCTATTTAGTTACCCAGCAGGGCTAATATATCTGATGAGCTTTTTAATCTTAGAAGGGCAGCACTTGCAATTATGGGCTTCAGAATACATACCAAACAATAAAACTTCAGTAGAGAATAGGAGATGCAATTCACAGGTAAGAATAGCAACATAATTTAGGTCAGTACATATAATCCCTGGTCTACAACATTTTTTTCTTTTTTCTTGCATGGACTTTGGAAACTGGTTTTCTCAGATTTGCTCTATCACATCAAGTTTTTGTGCTATCTATGCTCCATATTCATGGATTTTACAAAAGTTGACCATCCAGTCTGGCGGGGATAAAACAGCAAAAGCTTGATTATTCTCACCAAAACTACTTAATTTAGGGCCTTAAAATAATTTTACAAATGTTTTAAGTCATAAAAACATGTTTTACATAAATTTATGTTTTTTGTCATTTGCAGCTGTGAACCTAATCTGCTGTTAAGACTACCTAATCTAAATTTTACAATTAAATATTGTAATTAAAGTAGGTACCTTTCATTGTAAACATTTTTGCATCTATCAATCTTCTAATGCAACAGTGTTTTTCAACTTCGAGTGTAAAATTGCTGTTTTCTCAAAAATAAAGATTTTTCATAGTTCAAAAACCTGATGTGATAGGCAAAAACGAATGCCAGATTTGGATTCAGCACCCAAAAGTTAGCTAGAATCCATTGAAAAACCCCATGCAAGAAAAATTGTGTTGACCAGTGATATATAATTAATGAGAAAATAATTAAAATCAAAAACAAATATGCAAAGGGCCTAGCCAGTCTAAAATTGATTTATTTTGTTGAGAGCTACTGTTCAGAGATCGATTTTGATGATGTACATCCATTTTGGTTCGGAAATCCAGTGTTTAGTGGAAGGAGGATACATTTGTGCTCAAGGCTGATGGGACATTCAGTGGAAACTCAAATGTGATCACCTGTTGGAGAGGATATGGAGAATAGCTGGGGATACTGCCTCCTACCATGGAATGGTCACCCCTGATATAAGAGATGCGCAGGATTTTGTCTCTGAGCAAAAATACTGCCTTTCCTGCTATATCTATGACTATCACTACCATCCATGTTTTTTTGCAGGGTTATTTTTGGAGCGACAGTGAGGGAAGAAGAGGTGGACATCTTTCACCAAAACACACCCTCATTTCCCTATTGCTTTGCATATTTATGATATTACTATGTACTACCCATTCCGAAATTCTGAAACATAACAACTTTTGGGCAGAAAGAAAAGTGGAAAAAGTGGCCCTTTAATGTACAGTATTTTTTTTCTTTTCAAAATATCAATTATTTATTTTTATTCAAATATAATAATACATTTTACTTAGGCCTCCCACGTGGCCCAGTGGTTACAATGTCCGACGCTGGCCACGGAGACCGGGGTTCAATTCCCTGTCTCGCCAGAGTCGGCTCTGGCCGGGAGCGCCACCAGCGGCGGCGATTGGCTGTCCGCCCCAGGGAGGGGGGAGGGAAGCCGACATGACGTTCGCTGTGCATAAGAGTGGCCCTGTAGTACCGGGTCACGGTCGACGGCTTGGTGGAGGTGTTACTTTGCCTTCATCACTACTGGTCGCAGGACTAAGGCAGCGAACTCACATTACTAGGGGGGGATTGACATAAAAATAGTGGGTCTAATTGGCTACCAAATTGGGAGAAAATGGGATAAAATGTAAAAAAATATGTATATACATTTTACATAATGAGAAATCACAAAATTTGATTCATCAGATTATTTTATTCCGGAGACAACCTTCTTTGTTGCCAAATTTTAAGGAATGCTTAATGAAATAACTCTGACTGTGAAACACTGTCGAGGTGTGGTTCTCACCATACACATTGCAGCTGACCTGTACTTAATTGTGTTGCATGTGACATAAAAAGAAACACTTGCACATTTACACATGGCAACGCACGTCTCTCATGTAATCACATTTCTCATGTAACTGTCAGAATTTCCTGGCACAAAACAACATGCGTTTGATGGACTGGCCACGCTGTTCACCTGCCATGAACCCAACAGAACACCTGTGGGACACTTAGGATTGGCATGCGCAGCTGTGGCACAGTGTGGAGTGTGCCCATCGCTGTGCCAGGTGGTGGATGGAAAAGGAGGAAAGAGAAACAACGGAGAAAAGGCCAATGCCTGCTTTAATTCTCTTTCTTCAGATGGGAAAAACACAAACTGAATCTCAAACACTGTTGGGCAAATAAAAGAAAACCAAAAAGCAACTGCATATGGAGTGATATATATATGCAGTTGCATGGCTCAAGTGATATATTTAAAATAGCATATTACTGATGCCTGTAAGTATTGTAAGTACTTGAGAAGTAGAACAGAAAGTGGTAGTAGCAGCAGTAGTAGTAGTAGTCAAGGGAATACAGATGTTTGTTCATTATACCTTTACATTACATTATTATTATTATTATTATTATTATTATTATTATTATTATTATACAAATACCATTTTGTATCATTATACATAAAAAAACAAGCATAATGAGAGGGAAATGATAAACTGTTCCAAATATCTTTATAACCACAAGCATAGACATATTTAACCACTGCCAGTTAAAAAGTTAAAAACAAGGAGCCTTTTTTGGAAATACTGTTTTTTACATCTGTACAATTGATCATTTTTGGACAGGATTGTTTTGAATATCAAGAAAGTATAGCATGTTATGTTACCTAGCAGCACTTTATTTTGACCCCCCTATTATTCTCACCATTTTTAATGCCTAATAGCAATAGTAGGTTAGGTACATTTATCTATTAGGTGTCCTCTTTGTTGCAAGTGCTTGTTGATCAGTATCATATTTATTTATAGCCACTTATTTTGACAAGTGAATCTAACACTATTTAAATTGATAGTATATAGCAGCCATGTTCCTACCAAATGTGTTATTCACAAGCCAAATGACCTTAAATGTATCTCCACTTTATGTCCCATCATGATTAATAATGAAGCTTTGGTATTTAATGTTTTATGCAAATTAAATATGGCTAACAACCCATGTGACTAATTAAAGGTCTGATAAGGGCATACTATTTCACTTCTTGGTTGATATATATATTACTTACAATATAGAATTACTAAGCATTTTGGTTAATAAATATTTGTCTTATTAGCATTTGCAGGCAAAGTTGCAAATTCATTGGCTGGCTGTTCTGTTTCCCATAGCAATATTTATTTCACTATTTAGATGGGTGTTAATGCAAAGATAAGTCATGATAAAAACCCTGCATTAATCAGCCCACACTTTTGTAAGAAGATGCCTTGTCAGTATTTTAGCAAAATCTGAAATGGTTGCCAAACTGCAATTTACCCAAGAGTTAGTTATTCCTTGTCAATAGAGCTGTCAATCTGTCTACAATGTTCTGATACTACCATTTACACATTGTCACTAAACGTGCCACCATGTGTCCAATCAAAACCATACTTAATTTTAAAAAACTATTGAAACATAGGGTGCCTTTCCCCTTCACTACTCGGCCTTATTCTAAAAGAGAGGGAGGATGGTATTACTGCCTTAAACACATAGTGCACACTCACAGTTCCCACTTCAAGCAACTTTAAAACAATCAAACGCTTCGGTATGTGATTGCACACACTGCCTACATTTAAATGAGACATTTCAGACTGGTAGTATGTGTGTGATATACCTGCATGATGCATGGTCCCATGATGAATTATATGAGTATGTTAAAATATATTGGGAATTTCATGTATTTCAAGGACAGTGAATTGTGGCAAAATGTATTCTTCTGTTCAAAAGATGATTGATAACAAGGTGAAGGTCTCTCCACAGAGGGAAGCCAATATAAGTTATCTAAGAGTGAGCTGTAGGAATGATTCTATTGTACAGAGATTTAAACTCAATTCAAATAGTAATATTACACTGTAGACAGATCACTGTTTAAACCTCTTTCGTATAAAGGGACACTGGAATGAATTAGATTCCCAGGCTTTGAACATTGTCTGTGAAAGCTATCGAAATGGTAAGCTTATGAGAGGCAGCTCTTTCAAATTTCACAGGAACCGTCTCAGACACTGACACCTCCTCAAGCTGAACTGGGATCAGCCACTCTGTCCATTTAGATTACAAAACAATCTGATGAATCTGTTAGCAAGCCCATGGTTCTTGTTGCTAATATTATTTGATGTAAACTGGTTGTAATAATGAGACTGGCTTGGATTTTGTACCACAGTTTATAGACAGCGACCATAACATCACAGTGGTGGGCCGTCAGGGCCTGCAAGGCCTTCTCTGCTGGCCTAAAAAATATCTGAATCACAGACTGATGTTAATTATATTTTGTCCATGAATACTTATTAAATCATTCCAAATGGTCTGTTCGCTTCCTTTCATAGCTGTTCCCCTGGCTGCGCTGCATCCAGACGTGTTTTTTCATATTAAAGCATTTAACCAATCACATTTCAGCCATCATTTGTTGCCAGGGTCAAAGAAATCTGCCCGGAGGCCTTCACAATCCGTTCTGCAGGCCCTGTAGCATAAAATAAGTGTTGATCAAACTGTTGCTTCAACCAATCAGATTTTGAGTTGGGGACACGAAGGTTTGTTTTTACTTTGTTTATTTATCTTTCTTCAGTCATGTTTTGATTGGATAGTCAGAGAGTGTCTGACTATGATGTAATGTGATTGGTTAAATGCTTTAGATAATGAAAATTAGTAGTCTGGATGCTAATCTAAAAATATAATGTTAGTAGATTAGTTGGTTAGTACTAGCCTATATACATCTAACTAATATATACAAAGTGTAATTAGAAAGTAAGAAGGAAGTAAAACGAGATTAGAAACGAAGACGGAAAAAACATAGAATTTCCATAGTGAATGACAGAACGAGAATGAAACATGACTGAAGAAAGATAAATAAACAAAGTGCAAAAACAAACCGAACAGACACTCAAAACATAACAATAAGATGGCTTTTATAGCCATAAAATAGTTATTGAGGGGTGGATTGATTCAGACGGAGCACTACTGAAGGCCTAGGTGTGAAATGCACGGCCCGCCACTGTAACATCATGTAACCTGCTCCTGCTCAATGTCTGAAGTTAAGCAGCTGTGGGCTTGGATAGTACTTGGATGGGAGACCTAAAACTAAAATGCTGCTCAAAGTACACAACTTTGTACTTTGGTGTGAATTCCAAATGACCAAATACAAAACCCTGATGCCCAGGCTAGCGGATAACATATCGGTCTAATGCATCCATATTTGGCTGGTCCTGTATGAGTGTGAGCTGCCTATCAGGTACATGGTTCGAAACCCGTACCGCAGAGATGGGCAGTGAGTTTGTGGGGGAGGGTTAATAGAAATAAATATAGGGTATAAATGGCTTCCAAATTGGCGAGAAATACGAGGAAAAATGTCCTGATGCCCCAGTGCTTCAATAGGGATACTGTGCTCTAAGAATCACAATAGTTTGAATCAGATGTTAAACTGAGGTCCTTACTCACTGTGCTTATTAAAGATCCCCTAGCACTTATCACAAAAAGTAGCAGGATCCCAACATGGCTCTTTTAATCATCCTCAATTACGGATTTTGTGTACTTTTTCCACAACTGGTTTCTTGTGGAATTAAAAGGAAAATGCACTAAACCGCACACAAAAAATTGTTATGTATGTACATTGTGCACGTTATATATATATTTATGTTTATTTATGTGTACTTGTTATGAGATTAGTGAGCAATATTGCACAATTGCATGCAAAGAGATATGTCACTTTTGATTTGCCTTGGAATTAGTTAGCCTATGTAATTCCAGACATGTCAGGATCCAGTAAAGCTTAGCAACAAGCAAAGCAGTGGCAGTAACAGCACATGGCTGTTTATTGTATTTTTCCTTTTTTTTAACTGTTTAGTTTTGATGCCTTTGGCTATTTATATATTGTTCAGTCCCAAAAATAAATGACTTGAGCAGGTGTCTGCCTCGCACATGTGCTACCACCCCCCCACCAACAATTTTCCTGTGGGAAACCATGAATGGAAATAATTGAGCATATCAGTAATGCATTCTATTTTAGCCATGATTGAATACGCATATGTCCAGTCCTGGCAACCTTCCAATTCATCTTCCATCCTTAAAAAATATTTTTTAATAACTAGCCAGCTTCGGAAATACAATTTATATTTCATTTCTTTGAACTGATTTGTATAAATTCCAATAATCCCATAAAAAATATCTTGCCTGATACAACAGTGGAAATGTACCAGAAGTACCACTCAATATGGCCACATATTGAGCTAGATGCCTGCCCAATGGCATTAGTTATTCTCCTTACCATTGGCGTATAGTTTAATTTTAAAGAGGAATCCCTACAGTCCAACTTTATTCAATGTTTATGGATATTTTTCCACTCTTACTGCACATCTGATTCAATAATTCCTGGTGAATTCAACATTGACTTAGGCGCTCATTTTAAGTGATCAATATTGAAACTGGGCAACATTGATTGTGATAAAAGTGGAAAGGAATACCCTCATTCGGAGAATCCAATCAAACCCAAGTGCTTCGCTTTACACCAGTCAATAAAAGCACATGAGTTAGCTTCAAATATATTGCGTGGACTCTACTATATTGCCTAACATTATGTGCTGCAACTCTTGTCTTGCTTAGCATGCTCTAGTCTGTGTATAGTATTATGTCCTGGCTTTTGAATACCACTGGAGAACCAGAGCTTGGCTTTCACAGCCACATTGTATTACTGCACACCGTATTTAAGAGGAGAATGGGTCCTGTCTGTCTCCCAGAGTAGTAATTTGCCATCCAGTCACATAACGAGCTTTTCATTTTTTCCCCATTTAGTTCAGACAGACCACAGAGGACTAAAGTCTGCATCCTCCAAGCAGCACTGTCTTGGAGCATGCCCTCGTCATGAACAATGAACAGTTCTGAGAAATACCAGGATTCAGTCAAGCTTTAAAGCAATAACAAAGCGAGTTTAAACTCTATTAGGTCTATTGTCTACACCTAGTGAAGCAAACAAAAGCTCTTTCTGTATAAATGACCTCCCTTTAGTTATGAAATTGGAGCATCACACCACAATGTGAAACTAATCCCAAATTCAAACGATTAAAGTTTGCCTTGCAATGTTCTAAAAAAGAATCTAGTCAGACGTTTCATTTCATTTCATTTCATGTGTAACATTTGCATAATCTTTCCACAAAATGAAAAACGATAATCAAATACCATCACATCCCATTTATATTCAATTAGCAGTTATTTATGCAAAGACATGCTGTTGTAAGAATTCATAATAACAAGTGGGCTAGATTGAAATATTTCAGAGGGAGAAACGAGGAAGTACCACAAAAATGGACAAATTGTGTAATACACCTTCATGTATTACCTGTAGATGATTATCAGTTGTAGAACTGAGTGTACTGGGAGATATTTGCACAATGGCCTTGAGGGGCAATAAGATAAGTAAGCCTCTATTGGTTTCCCTCGCACGGCTGGGGTGGTGCTGCGGCACGGGGCTGTTAAGTCAAGTGCCCTTCCCACGCCAGATGTGCATATATATCCTGAGATATGGAGTGGTTTAGTCCACAGCTACTTGCCACAAAATATATTAAAATGCAAAAGTATTAAAAATTCAAACCATTATGATGTAAAAATGATCATATGCTGCCATGTGGAAATCGGGCAACAAATTTGCCCAGGTTCTTCATTTCCTCATTTGCCGAGGTTCAGTAACAGATGAAAGCGTTCATTACAGGCAGTCCCCGGGTTACGAACATCTGGCTTACGGACAATTTATACTTACGAACGGACTGCCATAAGGCCTATTATATTTTAAAAATTAAATTAAGTTAAATACAATGATTCATAATAACGAACGCACGCACTACTTTGTGAAAACATTGCGTGGTTTCAGCGGTTCATCGGCTCAAGGAACAGAGATCACCATCCGTTATTTTAAGTCAGATCATGGTCCCGTTTTTCTCTTTCTCTTACCCTTACAACGATGCCTCCAAAGCGTAAATCCGATGCAAGTGCTGGTGATGCATCAAAGAAAAGGAAAACAATCACCATGGAAAGTAAAGTTGAAATAATAAAGAGATCGGAGAGAGGTGAAACGCCATCAGCCACTGGGAAAGCATTAGGCTACAGCCGGTCAACGATCGGAACAATTTTAAAAGACAAAGGGAGAATAAAGGAGCATGTGAAAGGCCATGCCCTGATGAATGCCAGGATTATTACCAAGCAACGCAGTGGTTTAATTATTGAGATGGAAAGGCTATTAATAATTTGGATAGAAGACCGAAATCAGCGTAATATGCCTATTAGCCTTTCTTTGACTTAAAAGCTGCTCGTGCAGCAAGTGAAGGCGATTGCGAGGAAGAATTTGTTGCGAGTAGGGGTTGGTTCAACCGCTTTAAATTGAGGGCAAATTTACATAATATTAAAGTTCAAGGTGAAGCAGCGAGTGCAGATGTAAGTGCTGCGAGTGAAATTGACTCCCCTCTCTTCAGCAACAGAATCAAACCCTGGCTCTCCAGCACCAGGCCCGTCCTCTCCAACAACAAGTCAAAGTCCATCTCCAAGTCCATCATCTTCTGCATCATCCAGTTATTAATGTTACCTCACAAATGAGCGTTAACCTTTAATCATGGTTCTATCTAAACTGTTTTAAGAACTGTTTCTTTAATGTTTTTTTACAGTACAGTACTGTATGTACATACAGTAGTTACTTTTATTATTACTGTATTATTATTATTAATATCACAGTATTTTTATTATTACAGTATTATTATGTAGTGAATGTTATGTTTAAGATGTTTTATTGTATTTGAAGTTTTTCTTAAGTGTTTTATATGCACAGAAATGTAAAATAAATACTATACTAAGACAAACATTTGACTAAGTGATGGTTAGTAAGAACTGTATGTACCTGTTCTGACTTACATACAAATTTGACTTAAAGATAGACTTAAGAACGGATCTCGTTCATAGCCAGGGGACTGCCTGTACTTGCATAGTAGATGGTAGCAATGGGCCAAAAGAGACCAGCCAGAAATAAAACGTGAGAGATACTTGTAAAACTGTTTTAGAAACAGACATTAATTACAGTCACATCCTTCTTGTCTAGAACACAGACAGAATTGTAGCAAAAAGACTGGTAACTTGAGTAAAGATTAGCTCAAAGTAGCAATGAAGGTGAAGATAAAAAAATTATGTAAGTTCCCTTAGCTAGCTAACATTAACAAGCTTGTAAACTACAGAAGTACAGTACGTTGTAGTAGCGAGCTAACTTAGCTGCCTGGATTAGTTGCCTAGCAATGCATAAAGCTTGCTATCAGAGTTTGTGGGACTCTTATCATAGAGGAGGAGCTAGAAGTTAATGGTGGTGCTAGCTTGTTAACTAACATTTCATGTATGCATTACATATGTTGCTAATATGTCTGACTAGGAATCTATATAATTAAATATGCATTAAACCTTTTAGTTAGCTTGGCAGATAGTTTTGCACTAATTTACTAGCCAAACACATTAGCAAGGTAACAATTAATGTTATAGCTAACTTACGGGACAGACAAGTGTTAGAGTAGCTAGTTGCTAGCACTAAGTTTTCCAAACTTGTTCTACCTCTATGTTATGGTTTAAGGATTCAAGTGTGGGAGTCACTAAGTTCGCTGAAAAAGGCAGAAATTCTAGAAGCTGGCAGGCTAACTAGAAACACTGGCTGAGCTAACATTGAATCTTGTTTATGCAGTGTGTATCTTTGGGCAAAATAATATGGAACTTGATTTACAATGATAAGGTTTACCATGCGTATATGGTATGATAATAAACATATATATATATATTTGTTTTTTGTGATTAAATTTTTTTTATTATTCTTTTTTTTCAAACATACAACACAAACCCCCCCACCCCAATCTCCCACCCCTTCCCCCAGCACCATTCAAGAAATCATAATTAAACAGAGTCAAAGTTAAAAACATTCAGCTCTCCTGCTTGGCTCCATGCATTCGTGATGTTGAAAGCTCCATATAAACTATATCCAAAAAGGTCCCATTGACGAAGAGTAAGAGAATGCGGTGGCTTCCAACGCAACGCTACCATTTTCTTTGCAGCATTAAGACCAGCAAGAAAACTATGTTTGTTGTCTTTTTATATCTGCAATTGTGCTACATCATTTAAAATAAAAACAGCAGGGGATAACGGAGAGTCTGCAGCTACCAAGGTAGAAAGGAATGATGCAACTTTACTCCAAAGCTCAGATACTCCTGGACACTCCCAAACCATTTGCATGAAGGTGCCATTAGAGCCCGATTGACACAGTGAGCACTAGTACTGATCCATATTAGAAAGAGTTTCCGGGGGGTTAAATATACTCTGGTATATCTCTTTCCCACAATCCATCAATAGCAAGAGGTTTGTATGAGTGACGCAACATGTATTGATAGACTGTGGAAACGAGACCCTTAGTTCTACCATCCATGCATAGTATCTTCCGGAGAGGATCCCAGTGCAGCACGCCACAGCACCCCATAAGCATGCAACACTGACCTGATTTGTAAATAAACAAAGAAAGAAGAAGCTTGCAAATTAAAATTGGCTTGTATTTCTTGGAATGAGCAGAGCCTTGGTCTCCAAAAATATCACCTAAATAATGAACGCCTTTTTCCGACCAGTGAGGTAGTGCAATAGGGCGCCTGCCAATTAAAAACCCGACATTGTTAAAGATGGGGGTATGTACATGCCATCTTAAGGATATCTTACAAAGCTTTTCAGAGGCTCGCCAAACAGAGATTAACTGAGAGACTATAGGGCCAAATCGTAATTTGCACTGTTTAGTAGAAACATTAGAGACAATAATATCTCCAAGCCTCCATGGATGCACTATACTTTCCTCCAAATGACACCATGAAACTGAAACAACAGGGTCGAACCAGGTAACAAGAGGCCGTAAGGTGAAAGCCCACCAATACAGTTTAAAGTTTGGTAGGGACAGCCCGCCATCACACCTCTCTCTCTGACTGGTTGACAGTTTGATCCGGGGGCGTTTTCCTCGCCAAATAAATTTCGAAATCACAGCCTGCAGTTTATATATATTTATGGATACTGGATACTGGGATACTGGGGTAGTTTTATAAAGAGTAGACCTTTATGCAAAGAATGGCACAATGTTTAAAAAACAAATCAATCATATATTTGGTCATTGATCATAATGTAAAATAAATGAGTAGAAGTCACAAAATAAGAGGGGGACCATTATTTCCTTCAGTGGCTCAGCAGCACAAAAATACATAGATACATAGGGAAATAACTAGAGATGGGAGAATGAGGAATAATAACACCAAAAATGGGTGGAGCTACAGTTCGCTATCACTGACTTTTGGAACGTTTGAACCAATCAAAAGGTTTTGCCCTTCACAACAAACACATTGGTTCCAATCACTGAGGTACTGGTAGCATATGGCAGATCCACCCATTTTTGGTTTCATGACACTTCATTCAAACTTCACTAGAAAGAACTAGCAGATGCCTCTGTTTTGGCAGGTCTTCAGAAGTGAGTTGACACTTGGGGCTCAATCTATATCATCTGCTCCTACGAGTCAGACAATGTAATATTGCATTGGGGGACTGGCAACAGAAGGCAAAAGAAGCTAACCAGAGAGGTCCATACATCGAAAGTATTTGAATGGGCCTTCATGCTTTCCCTCTCTGACCAATGTTAAAAGCTTATTTCATCTATGACTAAGTTAAGCTTGTGTTTCCCGATTTCCCGAAGAAGAAAAACAAATGCCTTCTGTTATGTTTGGCATGCTGAAGAAGGGGGGATTATCTGCTGACAAATTTGCCTTCTGTAGCACTGTGACTATTATTAATAAATTCAGTGGGGCAATGATTTTGGGTTCCACAACTTGCTTCACTCTTTTAAGAAAAAACAAAGAAGCATCTGAAATGTGGACTCAAACAATTTGAGTTGGTAAGTGTTATTTTTTTTCCATTACTTCCACAATTATTTTCTTTAACCAACTACCAAACGCAGAGTGCAAGTGCTCTGTACATAATGAAAAACATTATTACTTCATTATTGAAAATGGAAGAAATGTCAAAATGTTCTTAGGTTAAACATATCATTTATTTAGTGAAATGTATGAAAATAATTGTTTTAAACCCTTGCAAGTCCAGATTGTTGGTTATAAGAACCTTGTATTGCAATTTTTAAAAGCGTATTATTATTATTATTATTATTATTATTATTAATAATAATAATAATAATAATAATAATAATGTTGGCTTAATGGAGGCTTTGGTCAATTCACCCAACTACCAGATCAGATCTACATTAAACATAACATTAAGTGCCATGATAGAAAACAAACAAAAATAGTTTTACTTTATATAGTCTACTACCTGCAATCTATCTCCTCCCTGCATGTACATATGGCATGTTGTTTGAACACAAACGTTTTTTTTTGGCACAACATATGGAATGACCTTGGTTTGCACCCTTAACCCAACTACCTTTGACTTCATGGTCACGTATTTCACTTCCTCTCTCCTGCCTAAAGTTTTGTGTGGGTCAACAGAATGGCTACTGTGTACCTTGATAAATGAAGGGTGGAAGTACTTTTGCTCATATCACCCTTCAGCATTTACTTTCAGGACTTTTATCATTCCTGCCAAAAACATCTTATGCATGCAACAACAATCTCATTTAGAAGATAAACCAATACATTGTTCACAGTATTGAAATGTAACCCATGTGCTTTTAAATGCTGGATCCCCTCAATCCATGGATACAGACCCATAGTCTAACTGTAAATGGAATATCTGGCATTCCTGTTGTAGTGTAGGGATGCATGAAAGTGGCATGTCACGTGGTCCAGTGCACGGAGGGAAAAACTTAAGTTTTGGATATAAATATGTATATTGCTCTCTTTTATTTTATACTTTATGCCATTTATTTATGAATACCAAGTAAGGTTCTAGCCTACAGATCAGTGTGCCCTATTGTTTTTGACGACTCTGGGCTACTGGTGTCCTTTTCTTCCAGGGAAAATTAAAAGCTGATAATCCTTCTAATTCTATCTATTATTCTTAATAGCATTTCATCCCAAAGTAATAAACAATGGCTATTTGTAGAAATGCTCAATAAATATACATCGTCATGTATTATCAAAGACTAACTGTATTGCTAAACTAAGTATGTATGCAGTATCACAGGTATTCTACTCTATATCAACTTTGACAACACTGGTGATTTTAATCTGATTGTGTTCAGCAAAGTCACATAAGTCATGGGTTTTGAGAATCTCCCATTAGGTAAAGCATATAGATCTGTCCCTTCTCAAACCCCCTAGTTTCTCGGCAGGCTTCAGTTTATGCCCAGCGATTTTCTTGACAAAAATTACTAATGGGACAAATCTGCATTCATATTCAAGTCTATGATATAAAAATATATTATTTATGAATAAAGATGAATGGGTCTTTATCTTGCCTGAGTACATCTGGACCTGGAATTCAATTAACAACAAAAATGTCTGTAGGGGGGAATACGATTTTTACCTCGCAAGGAATGCTTAAACTTTAACCTCAAAAACACTTTGGGTAGTGATTTAACACGACTTGGAAGTTGTATGGATTGTAAGATATTGCTCTTTGTTCCTTAACAGCAGAAAGGACTGATAACGCAAGTACAATGCAGGGCTTAGGTTTGCGATTGTTAACGTTCAAACAGAAAAGAAAATCCTATGCAATTATGTAATACAGCAGAACCCAGGTAACAACAGGCCCTCTAATGTTACGGCTCATGGTGCAGGTACAGGGACAAGATAAGAGAAATGAATTTCAGTAAGCAGGGCACAGGCTTAACCTCTGACTTGTATTTTGTATTAGGCCTCACAACTGGAAAGCCTCCTTAGGCTCTATCTGTACAATGTCAATACAATTGCCAATTTAAATAGGCTCTTGTTCCTGCACTTATATGCACTGTTTCCTTGGGTGGGCAGGGTATCTGATATCTGCTTGGCTGAACCAAAGCATTGGTCATCAGCCCACTACCTATACCATTATCAAACCACATGCAAAAACATGCTATACTGTAAGTCCTCGGGTAATATACAGTAAGTAGAATGTCACACACCAACTGGCCCATGAGGAAAGCATTACTTTTCTTTCAATTCACTTTGGTAGAAGGCACTGAGAAATCAAGTTTTCTTTGAAAAAAGCCTCAGAACAAGCTAGATATGTCGTTAGCATAAGCCAATATTCTAATCTGTCTCAGTGACATCAGGGCTGGGCAGTCTAGTCAATGTTGCTCTTAATCTGTGTAATAAGGAAAGGAAATGAGGCACACTTGACAGTGGGCAACCTTGGAGTATTCTCCTGGGGTCCTTAAAAGATGAGTTTAGCATTTCAATAAGTTTCAGTGCACTGAATACATAGCTGCACACTTGCTGAATTATTTCCACAAAACCCTAAGCACTGTAAAATTGTATTTTTAATCTACCCTATAAAACATTTTGTTTTCAGATTAAAAGTCTGAAAACCAACAGAGACAGGAAGTAGCTGAGATAGATATCTCTGTTTAATGAAATATTATCAAATAGATTTCCAGTATGTTTGGTCAGAGTGCATCGCATCTTGTCCTAGATGCTTTCCTTGAGCAATTGTCTGTGGCTGAGGTGGACCTTGAGATGCAGGAACCTCAAGCCCCAGGCTATTGTTTGGCCAGCTTTTGTGTGTCACCATTGAATTCAGAACACATCAAGATCATATAAAGGGTGCAACACAAGTCCAGTTAAGGTTAGGATTATGGATCTTCTGGGCTGGAAAAAGAATGCAAGCTATGCAAGTGTGACTGAAAATTAAAAAAACGAGTGACACACCTACTTGCATTACATTACATTACAGGCATTTAGCAGATGCTCTTATTCAGAGCGACTTACACAGTAAACATTTCTTTACATACAATGCAATACATTTATACAGCTGGATATTAACTGAAGCAATTCCAGGTAAGTACCTTGCTCAAGGGTACAACGGCAGTGCCCCACCTGAGCATTGAATCTGTAACCTTTGCGTAGCCCAGTTCCTTAACCATCATACTACAGTACTTGCTAGATGTGACATTTTACGCTCGATCATAATTAGCACGATTTCCTCAGCTTTTTGTATCCACGGTCAGCACTAGAAACATAGTCAAGGTTGCTGCTTGAGTGATTTTGTTAGATCAGCAAGGGTCACACATCTCTCTTGTTCCTATAACTTGATTTCCCAGTGCAGTGATGCGGACGTTGCAGTAAGATGTGTCTTATTTTTAAAGTGATGTTAAAATGAGGTTCTGACTCACTTGGTGATAAGTGCCAGGGGATCCTTAATTACCAAAGAGTCCAGGCCAAATTCCCAATCTGGTCATTTAATTAACTCCTAGTTTAATTAGCTAACAGTAAATCCTTGTTTCAGAAGGATCGCAAATGGTGTGTGGAAGGAATTGTAGAGCAAAATGGTTTCTGCACATTACTGAGGTGGGAGACTTCACATTATTGTTAGTTGAGGTGAGTTACACACTCACTGTGAAACGCTTTGAGGGCCTTAGAAGAAAACCATCAATTTCATGCTAAAAAAAGACACTACACAATTTATTTCAAAATGATTCCATTCCACTTCCTAAGCAATTGCAGCTCATGATCTGGAAACAAAGGAGGCTGAAATCGTACTTTAAAACCGATCAGTGCTATGCATGTTTTATCTTATTTTGCTTGATTAAAAATCAAGTAATTCATTCGCTGATCATAGTGCCAATCTATAGCTAATTCTCTTTTGCTATGTTAACTTGTGATAGAGTTAATCTTCTTTACATCAAACGTGTGCACCATTTGCACATATCCACAGATTATTTGAATTTATGGACAAAGTTACTTATTTTGTTCTCCATGCCCCACAACCCGGGATGTAAAAGATGAATATAAAAGTTAAGATGATGTGAAAATGAATATGCTTATATTTGGCAATTCAAATGCCGAAATGCAGAATGTTGTTCACTAGTCTTTGGACCAAAACCTAGTCGTGTTGAATTAAAGCTGGTGCGATATGCAGATAACAAAGTGTTTTACCAAAGCATGTAAGTAATGATTAAATTGATTTCACTAAATTGAACTCTGTCCTAATGTCCATTTTAATGTAAGCCAATATGATGGTTTGTTTTCAACTGATATGTTCTCACTTGCTGCTCAAGTACGTCTGGCCTTAAAACATCTTAAAAATGTACCTTTGATGACAGGAGGGGTGGAAGGAGGAATAGAGGGCTACTCTGTGTCTAGGGCACTGTCCGATCAGCACCCCAAATGCTTCAGCAGCCCAGGAGAACTGCAGTACCATGGACAGCGTCAACCCCACTCACATGCACGGTGGTAGCTGTGGCTCATTGAAAATCATGGCAGCTGCTACCTATTGCCTAACCACTGGGTTTATATAAAGGCCCTTCTCTCAGGCCTTGGAGAGGACAGTATGTGCGGGATTTGTTTTGGACACTGTGGCACATTGTTGGTTGAGCCTGATACGCTTACATGGAGGCTTAATCTTGTTTTTATTAGACGTGGGAAGTTCAGTCCACCACTGGGGGGCCAGAACAGAAAGGCATCGTGGCTGAGGAGCAACCATGCAGCGACAGGACTTGTAGCTTTTAATGGACAAATAAATCCTAATGCTTGTTTTGTTGTTACTTCCATGATGGAAAGGGTACAACAAATCTAGCATGCTGAGTGACGCTCATTATACATTCAAGCGTGAACTGAAGATCTGTGAAGAATATACTTCAGAGCATTTCCAGAGGGAGGGAAGGAGCACAACTGCAGCCTTTCCTTTCTGCACTGGAAATAAAATGCAATGCATAGGACAGTGTTTTCCAGCCGTAAGAATCCATGGAGGGAATTACTTGCTTGTGTGCCAGGAATAAAAATGGGAATTTACCTTGAATCAGAGCTGAAAAATGGAAGTTCAAATTGACTATGATAAATAAGATGAATGATACATTATCAATTATACGCTTAAAAGGAGACATGCTCATTCTAAGGACGGTTTAGATTTGTCATTTTGCACTGTTGGCTGTTAGTTTGGTTCTACCTCCTTCGTGAATTCATATTGAGATGGTAAATGTCAGAGTGTGGCACTAACTGCAACATTAAAAAAAGATAAATGAGAACATTACTTTTACTTTATTATATTAGTTTTAAAATATTAAAGCCCCATTGACATTGTCAGTCATACCCAGTATTCCAAATGTCTTTCTGATAAACATTATTTATGGATAAATAAAATATCATGCATGCAATATCGCAGTAAAATGTATCTAACATACTGGAATATTCTTAGGAAAAATCATAAAACTGTCACACGACTGTGTATGAGGAACAAGGAACAAACCATTTCCCTGAAATGAATTCTCATGCATTGCTGTGCAATACATTTAGCATCCTTATAATTGGATTTAACTAAAACTTCTAAAAAGTACATTATATTTTGAAACTGTTTAACACCATTATGCAAGTTTATTACTAAATTATTTGAAAGTGGTTTTGAAGGGATGGGGTAAAAATGCTCACTATATCTTATATTGTGTATTCATTTGATATATTCTCTGTTTCATAAAAAGTAGTTTTACATCTAATAAAAGTTTTGGTTGCCTCATGAATCAGGAGAGAAAAATGTAAAACCAAGGCCTTTAAACATCAGTGTACTTCACTCCTTATCATATTTTACATGTATTTTCACACCATGAAATCTAATAACTAAAGTTAGCATCAGATTAGCATACAATGGAATGTAACTCCATTTGCACTTCCAGTTCTTTTTTATCAATATAATCCTCAGTCTAAGCTAGTTTGTGCTGTATTGAGTAAATATGGTTGTCTAAATTGAATCTGACAAAGCTATATTACAATCCATCACTCCATATTAGACATTTCAATTTTAGGAATTAAGAAGTAATAAGCAACCATCAAGCCTTTCCAGAAGATGAATGATCTCTGTGAACAAACAGAGGAGGTCTGTATCACCCATCAGCTCAATTTTAATTTACAAGTTTGGTCGGAAGCTTGCCCATAACAGACAACCAAATTTCCATAGGAGGGTGATTGATAAGACCATCTGAAATGACAGCATTACTAATAATAAAGTAGGAAAGTACATAAACTTTTGATTCGTATAGTTGCCTAGCGCCACCAAAATTATACAGTATGATGAGACATTTTATAAAATCACGAGAAGAACGAATTAACAGATATTAAACACAGGCGGTTTATCAAAGTACACAGCATAGCCTTTCGTGATAAATTACTAATGCTGCTCAAGGGCTCTAAAAGGATGTATTCTCAATCAGCATAAAACATTAATATAAGGAATACTTCCTTTTTGTGAGACTCCTGGAAACTTTTCTTGACTGCACATTCTCTGCCTTTACTGTACGGCGTACCTAGGGGAACCATGACGCACAGAGCCAAGGCACACCGCACTGGTCAGTTGTATCCAATTTCAATGACATCTGTACAAGCATTGCATGCCTCCCATGCCACTGGGTCATTTTTATTTTGTTTAAATCACACGACACATTTCAGGCTGCACTTTTTTTCAGCGGTGTCTTCTGCACTCCCCGCCACTGCTGTCTGTTGTTCTCCCCACTGCACATTTTTCCAGCTTTGTTTGAATTCTGATTTCAATTGATACCCTACGAGGCTTCAGATCCATTCTGTCTTTATAGACCAACCCATGGGCTCACCTGAAGTTGCTTGAACTACATGACTCTTGTATGGATATGGTGACAAAGGGCACTGTCTCTGGCAACAGGCAGCTGGGCCCAATGCTGGAACACAATCACCCACAGATACACCGGGTTTCAACCCCGTATCCCATTAGCGAAAACACTACAATACAACATTTGCAGCCGTGATTAATGAATTGTCTGCAGCACTCATTTAGGTGCGGTGTTAATTATCAAGTTTCAGTTATCAGTGATGTTTTACTTCTCTTCCCAGGGCATTTCATGTTTTTTTCAGGGTTCTACCATCACACAGAAAGTTCACACCCAGGCAAAAAAAAAAAAAAAAAAAAGAGTCGTGTAATTGGGAAAAACAGTAATACTTTCCTCAGTATTAAATCCTGCTTGTTTACACAACCACCACTCATTAGTAGTCATTGGTAGTCTCACAATCAAAGTGGCATAATGCATTATAAAAACATTTAATAAAGACATGCCGTCACAAGCAATTAAATGCATTATACCAACACTTCATTATGAAGTGCTAAACAAAGAGTTACCAGAGTGTTGAAATTTTAATTACGGAGGTGGCTGGGTTGCTCATTCTGAAAGCCCTGTTCTTGTGTGTGGATGAGTGTCTTATCGTACTCAAGTAAACCCTGCTGGACAGCCAGGCACCCACAGTCTGCCGGTATAAAGCTGCACATGAAGTGACATCCTCCCAATCATGTCTGTGCAGGCTTAACTTGTGACCTGCGGTGTGAAAATAAATGGCGGCTGACATCACATTTCAGAGGAGAGTGCATGCTTGTCTATGCTCTCCCAAATGACAGTGGGTGTTGCAGCGAGCATGGCTTAAGAATATGATTGCACGATCCAAACTGGGAGAAAATGGAGAAAAGGCAATAAAACAATAACAATAATTTTGATTACACAGCAATGCCAGGAGCGTGGATGAGGAGCAGAGAGCAGTTCCTCCTATTTTCCTGTCAGAGCTTCCTGCTGTCTTCTAAAGCCATGGATAGTGGCAACCTCACCTATAGGTACACACAGCTGAGGCTGATTGGTAATCAGATCAGCTGTTGCTCATTGCCTTCATCAGGCCTGTTTATAAAGACGGTTGGGCCTTTGACAAGACTCCCATGGATACATCCTTTGTATGGGGTTGTAGTGGCATTAGCTTGAGTTTATTATAGAACACAATTTGTGCAGAATAAAATAAATCTATCAATAAGCTAGGTCTGATTACAGCATTACTGTCACACGCCACATGACAAATCCCCGGATGTGAGCAGAGCAACCGATGGTAAGAAGTGGCCGAGGAGTGGGGTTTGCCAGTCTATGGACTGGATCTTTATTTATCCCCAGACGCGGGAGAGGGAAACAGTGGGAGAGCAATATAAAGACAAACACAAAGCTTTCGAGCAAAAAAAACCGAATTAAAATAAACAAAACTAAATTCAAGCCCGCCTCCTGCGAGGGGGGAATCCCCTTCCAGGGAAACACCAACACTCACAATGACACGCCCATGTGAACGACAACCAACAAGTCTACGCACGCACGCACGCACGCACGCACGCACGCACGCACGCACAAGACTAAGACTAACCGCCCCACCAGCTCTTAAATAGGCAAGACTAAGAGTCAAGTGAATTAACTGATTGAATAATAATAAAATAATTGGGACCTTTGGAACCCACTGCCAGCAATCCCCAACCAGCAAATAAACAACTGTTCCAAAGGGGTGCTGCAAGTGCCACAGAGACCAACGCCCTCGAAAAGTAACAAACCATGGGACAAACAAATAAATGTTGTGAGCAAATAAACCTTGGGTGCTGCAGTAGTCCAGGGGTGTTGTGAGCAACGTGCACAGCAGGCTGAGACCTCACAGGAACACGGGGAAACAGTCAATCATTTGCTCTTTCAGCACTTTTGGTTTGGATTGGTTAATTTTCAGTTTCTTTCAAACTTATAGAATAATATAACCGCCAGAAGCCATGACTTTTCTTGTGTTTTTCCTCAATCACCACCCGCAGTGTTTAAATACAGGCTGACTGTCAGTTAGTTATTTACATAAATCCTAGATAACAATAAGCAGTGAAATTGTCAATCCAAATCAATTCACGCCCCCACAAGCATCCTTGTTATATAATATCATAAGTGTTGGAAACAATTTGAACTATAACCAAAGTATTTTCAACAATTATTGCTTAAGAGTACTAGTTGAATTTTAAATGTTTTGAAGTGAATGGTTAAAAGAGGGAGTTTGGTTGGTGAAATTAGTGAGTTTTGTATTTGGTTTAAATGGTCCCTTCAGGCATCTGGCAGCCACACTTCACTGGCTCCCCAATGGTGGAATGATCTTTCACACTCAGTCTGGACTGCATAATTGCTGGAAATCTTCTGCAAGAGACTGAAAACCCACATATTCAGACTGCACATCTACTGAATATATTTATAGTATAAAACATATAAATTAAAATTAAAAATAAAGAAAATTAAAAATACTTTTCTGTCATGGCAATGCTGCCATGAAAAGTTTGAATGTACTTTGAGTTTGAGGCTCACAATAAAATATGCACCACTTAATTGCTTAACTATGGTATAATTATACCTCCAGGAGAAATACAAATACGTCAAACTTGTCTTCACCACCTCTTTTGTCTCTCTTTTATGCTTGTTCGTGTTCGTGTTTTTGTTACTTGCGCCATACAGCACTATGAGAAAAAATAAATGACTTTCATTCAGAAAGAGCTGTCAATCATGTGTCAGACAAAACTGAAACCTCTGGGTCATTAAAGCATCAAGCATCACCCACTACTTTCAAGGCAGGCTTAAAAACATCCATCTTAGAGTTACATGCATGTTGCGATGATCATGAAGTCCCAAGATGACAGCCTGAAAAATAAAAGCTCCAAAAAATGTCACTCGAGAAGTTAATATTCAAACAAATCTACACCCGATTTTTGTTTTCCCATCTAATAAAAAGCAAAAAAATAGACCCATTGTTCCTTTTCTTTCCCTTTTAACCCTGACTTGAATGCAACAAGTACACAAGAATTCAGAGGAAACGGAGAAGAGAAAATCTGCTGTGGTAGTATGGTTGGTGCTATATAATGATTGATCGATCATCAATTTCCTAAGCAATTTCAGGCTCTTGGGAGGAACCTTGCATTGCAGATTCACATATTTGCATAATGGACCATGTAACTAAAATCTTTTGGATCCTCAGCACAATGCAGGATCCACTTGTACCCTCTCCAGTTTTGAGCTCACCTTACTCACGCGAAAGAAAAGGCAGTAGCAAAGCATTTTCGCAGCAACTTTAAATTGAATTTGAAAGTTTCTCACAGTAGGATTAGAGTCTGGGGAACACACTCCCATAAAAAACTAGGCCATTAGCATCTGGGCAAGGGAATCTGAACGCATTACCACTCCCTCTAGGGAATGCCTGCTAAGGGTTAGGGGCCTTGGAGAATCACAGAGGA
This sequence comes from Aldrovandia affinis, assembly GCA_029706075.1. Taxonomy (NCBI): domain Eukaryota; kingdom Metazoa; phylum Chordata; class Actinopteri; order Notacanthiformes; family Halosauridae; genus Aldrovandia; species Aldrovandia affinis. The sequence continues at coordinate 714,770 of JAINUG010000076.1, forward strand.
GGAATAATGATGAGGAATTGCCTTAGGAATCCTTCTCGCTAAACGGGTATCTCTTGATGAGTCGTTCTTTTTCTCCATTTGAAACGTCACTTGGCAGATACCCAATTCGTAACCTGGGTTAATTGTTGGTTAACTCTTCACTTTCATGTGAATGAAATTACTTGGCCAATTAGCAAATGAAGCGGTGGCTAAAGATATTAAATGCATGAATGCATCCGTTATGCTCCCTATGTCCCTTGCTTTTTTAAAGAAGAAAGCAAGTTAAGTATTTTAGATTTTTATCTTTTTTTATTGATGTATCTATTTTTTGACGTATGCTTATACTGTATGACAATGACCGTTTGTGTGCAAATGTGTGACTGTTTACTTTGCTTTGAGTCTGCTCCTTATTATACCATATACCTGGTAGGCGAGCGAACTACAGAAGCATCTGAACATTTAAACATTCCTGTCCTTGCAATTGATATTCAGATTTGTCTTCACAATCCCAAGTAGCCTTTGATTAATTTTTCCTATATGCACATTTATATGAATACAAAATAATAAACAAATCATTAAACTGATATTGTTCGTCCAAAATGCATCTTTTAAATTTATTTATGAAAAACGCACCTCGTTTAAAGTATATTGTTTAATTTATGCATTTTTATTTATTCACTATCTGAAAAACAAATGCAGGATTTTAGGAGTTTAGAATGAGTTCACTCGAATGTGAAATGTGCTACTTCCAACAGGAATGGTGTTCTGCCACCTTGTATGCTATTTTGCCATATATATACTGTCCCCATGCCTTAGTCCAGTCCTGAAATGGCTGTGCCAAAATGACCATTATCGGAGGATGTTCCATGCACTCATGTGCTGCATCGTTCAGTCATTTCAGCAAGAAATTATTTATAATGTGTAAGAAAACAGGCCCACGACAGGAAACTTCTATTGTATCACACTAATTCCCATTCTGTACATTATTGATAACACACCAAACTATAGCTCTGAAACCTCAAGGCACTCAAAACCCATGTTCCTAAAATAGCTTTTTTTAAAGAAATGGGTTCAAATGCACAATGTTATATTGCATGATTCAAGTTGCACATTTTCACAGTTATCACTTTGTGTAACTCCTGAATGCGTTTTGTCATATGCCATTAGTCACTCTGAAAAACTTTCCCATAATGGAGTGCTCCCAATTTTCTTTCTTTTTTTCACCAGCTCAGGAGAATTTACCTGTGATTGATGGGAGAACAGTCCAAAACTGCTTGACAGAATTTTCAATTTATGATGTGGAAATGGCTCTTTTCTGCCCACATACTCCATCTTGGATCAAACAGCAAGAAGGGAGGCTGATATGCTGCTGAACCCAGCAATAAAATTATGATTGATATTGCCTTGTGTGTTGCAGCCAATTACAGGTTCTTTGACTTTTATGGAATGGAAATTGGTCAAATAAAGTGGATTTTTTTTCTCTTATGAAAGGTAACTATGACAACAACATTCCATAGAATAAAGCTGAGTAAAATATGTATTAATCAATTTGTGTATGTTTTTGAAATCCTACAATTTAGAACCCCCAAAATCCATTATATGATTGATTTATGAATAATATTATTTGGTATGAATTTGTACAGGTAGCTAATCATTTACTCCAAACAACCACTAGGATATATACCATAGACAAATAGTGCATATTAAAGAAACAGCAGCATTGTTGCAGCATTTGAATGATTTATTATACAATTTTGATGGCACTCGCTGGGGCCATCTGTCCAGGAACTAGGAATACTGTGTTCCTCAAGTGTCTTTCCGAAACAAGAAACTGTGGCCCCTGATATCACATTCTATCCCACCTAAGCAGTAGAGTTTCTACCCAAGAATAAGCAGAATACAGGAGGTTGATGTAATGGAAATACGAACAACCTAGAGCTGGGGGCGGTTGGGGGTGAGTGGGAAGGGTGGTGGATACTCCGATGTAGGTAGTTTATGTGAATAGAATTTCTGCCACTGTGGACTCTTAAATCTATATTTCTAGGAAAAAAAAAAAAAAAACGATAGGTGAAACTATAAATCTTGTGTTTCTCCTTTTACCTACAGATGGATGTTCACAGCTGCTACTATTTCTTTGGCTACGACTACTATGCATGTATTCCCGACGGCTTTGGCGAGATTGCATTGTTACTGCAATGCAAGGCTTGCTGCATATCGCTTTTCAGAGGCCTCCCATCCAGACGTGTTCCCGTGCGACCTGGACTCCTCACTGCTCGGAGTGAGTTTTTGGATATGAAATGTATTACACAAGTCAAAGGGGATTGATCTTTTACAGCTCGTTTGGGATCAAGGGGCAGTTGCTCATCCTGTTTTTGCTTCCGTTCCCGCTGTGAAGAACAGCGCTGGTGGGAACGGCCATGATGAGAAGACTGAGAGGAGAAAATTTGTCAATGTATCAAACGGGGCGAGAAGGGAGCAGAGAGACGGACAATTACTCAAAATTAATGAGAAAGGATGTAGGATCGTTCATCTGAGCCGTTCTTAGGAATGTCGTTACCTTTCTTTTGGGGGTGGGTGAAAATGTAACAAAATTACAAATAAATGCAAGTGTTATTTTTTTAAACTTTGTATAGGAATTGATAAAGTAGCCAAACGAAAAACTAAAAAAACACCCTGTCCTTGGGAAATATCGGGAAAAAAACGACTTTTCTAATCAATTAATACTTTTTCAAATGATAATGGCATGGTATCAATCAACTTTTTAAAACCTTTCTTTTGGGGGTGGGTGAAAATGTAACAAAATTACAAATAAATGCAAGTGTTATTTTTTTAAACTTTGTATAGGAATTGATAAAGTAGCCAAACTGTGTTTATGAAGTAAAACTAAAAAAAACACTTCATTTTAGTCAAACAACAGTCAAAGTTAAGGGCAAATATTGATTGAGTCCAGGCTAATATTTAAATTCAGTTTATTAAAAAAAAAAAGAAAAAAAAGATTATGAATCTGACACCAAAATCACCAAGCCATCTCAAGGAAAGAATGCAATTAAGTCAAAACAAAAATTAAGCTCCGACCTATAAAATCAAATCAGCCTGAATCTCATAAAGGTCAACCTAACACACATTTGCCCTTTAAAAGAAACATCCATCTCCAGTCTGGGCACCCCTCATTTCAGCCACCCCTTTTCCTCTTATCTGGATTATGAGCTCTTATAAGCCTTACTAATACCTGCTGCATCATATGTCCTCATTTCTCATTGCTAATGCAACACATGCTCTCTGTTCTTGCTCTCACTTTTTCATGAAGTAAGCCATATCCCCTGGCTTGAGTAGATAGTTGTTGTCTTACCATTACATTTAAATGTGTCCACAATTTATTTTCTATTTGCTGAGGCATTTGCATGTGCTCAGCCTCTAATCGCTGTTTGCAGCTGTATTTATTTCTTATTTTACTTTATTTTATTATAGCATTGCCAGGATGATAGAATGTAATTTTGAAGTTGCTAGCTAGTGTTTTTTCAGTGTGATATCACCATTTGTAATGCTCTCTAAAATGTGCTAATACGTTGTAAACATTGAGAGGACACACTCTCCCCACATGGAAACAATGCTGCTTGTGATTTTGATAATGTTCCAACCCAAGCAAGTCAGGGCTGTCTAATCTTATCTGAAAAAGGCCAGGGGTGTGTGCAGGCTTATGCTCTAGCCCAGCACTAAAATGCCTGATTCAGCTCCAACCAAGGCGTTAATTAGTTGAATGAAGTGTATTAGTGCTTGGTTAGAATAAACGCCTGCACTCACACTGGCCCTTCTCGGACAAGATTGGACACGTGTTTACTGTGTCCTAATTGACATGAGTCATTGTGCCAGTCATTTGGTGACACATCGCCATCACTGGCCTTCTGTGATCAGATGATCTGGCTCTCTGTACCATACCTCCGCACAGCTACTAAAACTCATTTGTGACTGGGAAAGACAGTTTCTCAGATTAAGTACACTCATTCCCCACAGATCAGTTTTAAATATAAACTTTTTTTGTGAAAGGATTTTTCTTTACATATTTGTCAATGTCATTGTCCTCAGAGGAACAGACATAAAGACATTGTACACTAAAAGCCAGACCTTTGTTTAGAAACATGTTAAGTACTTACTGGGTTATAATAGTGACACTTGCCTGCAGCAATTCCCAAGCTACGGTGCTGTATAGCACTCCAAAAACACCACAATGCTGGAGAGTTAAGGTCACGGTGACATGGAAAACAAATGCTTTAAGGAGAAAATGTCCTTGAAAGCAAACTGTTATATATATATATATATTTCATAGCAACGCTATAACAACTTTGGTGGCACAGCAGAGATTTGAGAGGCACACCTGGAGATTCCACATTACAACTACAACTACTGTTGTGTGCACGAATGTCACACATATTATTAGAGATATTTTTTCAACGATTTTTCCTCTTTTTTATCCCCATTGTAGAATCTCCAATTGTGCCTCTAAAAACACAGCTGTGCCCCCGGTGCCCACTTAAGGTGGCACAGCAGTGATGAAGCTGCTGGAGACTCCCATAGTCAACCATTGGCACGGCCCAGGGGTGAGCCTATAAGATGCAGACCATGCTCATGTAAAGGGAATAATAAAACATTGTTCTCATTTCCTGAAATTTGTCTTTTCGCAGATTTTTTTTTTTTACGAAACCAACAATATTTCACATTCTGTGCATCGCTGTTGACATCGTAGGCTAGGTAGAATTATAGATGTTTCTTAGCTTTGTAATAATGGAATAATATTAATGTTGCATACAATCACACATATGAATGAATACATATTTCTCTGTGTTCTCGGTTATGATCTATTATGCCCGGTGCAATGGTACCTAAAGCCTCTGACTTTTCATCGCAACAGAGGTTTGTTCACTATGTTACCTTGGCCACAACCTTTCAATTTTAGATTATCGGTTGTAAAAAAAAAAACTCTTCACTACCTCAATTTAACCCCAGTTGTCAGTGGATACCATCCAGGCCTTACCAAGGGCATGGCTGTATTGGAGCAGCACTGCCTACCTTGGCTGGAGTCCAACTGGAGCTGGCAAGTGTGCTGCATGACTTTGGGGGACACAGATATACAACCTGAGTGATACTGAGCTTGGGGCTTTGTTTATTTGTTAGTTTGTGTGCATGAATTCATATAAACCAGCACTAACATAGGCAGACACCCACACCTACCTGCACAGAGGTGGGTCTTTTGTGGCCTTCAGGAGTGTAGAATCTGAGAATAAGTCCATATTGAATACCTCCTGGTTCTCCTGGCTTAATAATCTTTAACCTGTAAAGGTCCTTGCATTCCTTTATTTTCCATCGTGAGTTTCAAAACACTTTTTTCTTTTTTTTACTTGCTTCCATTTTCAGAAGGAATAAATGCTTATACAAATGATAAAAGGGCTTATCGTACCGGATCTGTTCTGGTTTATTAGCAGGTTGGTAAAACTAATGATGTATTGATGTATTACTCAAATGTATTTGATGTACTCTAAGAAATCTAACTGTAAGACGGGAAGAAAACCTTGTGGTTCTTCTCATGGGATGATCGAAAACGAGGCAGGAGGAAAATTATATTTTCCATTCTTTTGTTTTGATAATGTTCACACTCAATAAAGGCTGTACCTGAAATGATTGGATTTTATGCTTTAATACTTTACCTACCCCCCACCCCTCAATAGATTTCAAATTAGCTTCTGCTGCTCCCATTATGCAGGCATTGAATACCCATTAGGATTATTCTGTGATACCCTCGATTGTTATGGTTCAAATGTCCGTCCTGCAATTCATCTGCTCCCTGTAATCACTCTCACCATTACTAATGCATAACAAGTGCTGAACGCAGATAATTATCTTATCCATCATGCTTGCCATTTCATGTTGGAACTAATACAACACAAAAAGCCCCATTTTACTTTACTACATTACTACTAATGCACCACCACCCCCCCATTAAAAAATATAATCTTTCTTTATTCAAGCTCTTTATTCATTGCCTTTAAATGAAAAACTACCCATGTTCAATTTGGATTTTTGATGCAATGGATCCTTTCTCAAAACCACTAACAAATAGGTGTGATGGTGTTGGTTCTGCACGCAGCGAGTTTCGAACCGAGGAATCTCGACGCGACAAGAGAGCGATTAAGCTCGCCGAGCTAAAGACTCAAGTCCCTAACTCTGGGAACTAATCGTACTCTTATCCACGTCACTCTGCAGCGGGCGCTCATGTGAGCCCATCCGCTACACTTTTTTTAGAATTTCATAAAAATACCCTATTATAGCCTAATAATCAGTTTGTGAGTTCAGGCTGTGCTACAGTGGAGGTGTTCAATCAAATTGGGCTGCTTTATAACTTAAAATAAATAACTCAGTTACATTTAGTAAAATGTACAACATGTGCATGTATTTCCGTGACTGCAAAACTGGCAATACTATGTAAGTAACAGTGTAGCTACAGTTGTGTAATTATAACATACTGTATATAAACCTTTTGTTTCCAATAAAACTGAAAAAGATTTCCCCTTTACCATTTCCAAGGAGATAAAGCAAGGGTGTAAGCACATATTAAATATTGGGGGGGACCTAATGAAAGGGGATGATTCATATCCACAAATTATTGGGGGGGGACAGATATGACTGTTTAGGATATTGGGGGGGATATGCCCCTCGTTACGCCTATGTAATAAATTAACCTCAACAGGGTTATTTTTTAACCTGTTTTCATAAATTGTGAATTGACATGCACATCAAAAAATGGAAAAATATACAATATGTGATGACATTCAGAAATCTCAAAGGGGTTGCATAGAAATGATTAAATAAAGACATATTTACATCTACATGTTTCCAGAGTTTTCTCCAATGTCTCCCCTCCTTTCTCAGTAGCCTCTCGGTGAGCTTTTAATGAATATGAGACTCACCAAAATGATTGTGCAGCGGTCTCCCTCTGAACCAATAGGTCACCTCTTCTCATCAGGTTGAATATCAATACTTCATCTCCCCCCCTCATTAGCCCTGTTTGCCATTCATGCCCACGCCTCACACTCAAGTCACATCTCACTGGCACTGCAAGCGGAGAAAATACAACCACTCGAAGCTGTTTCTCCCTACATCCCCACACATGGTAAAAGATCTGTGGAGAATTGCAGGTGCAGTGGGAAAACGCTCAGACACAACCCCCCTCCCCTGGGACAATTTGGGACTCGCAGGTGCTAAGCCTGGCGAGGATGACGAGCACCTGGGCGGCGGTGTAATTTTGAGTCGAGGAAAGTTTTTTTATCAGGTGTCGGCCAGAGTAGTTAAAGAAGGGTTTGGAGTTTCAGGTCGCGGGTCATCTGCCTCTTAGCCACGCCTCCAGGCTCCATCCGTGGTGTAGCCGTTCTTGCGAAACTAAATAAAATGGTTTGGAAACCTCCAGTGTTTCATAATCTCCACTTTTGGAATGTTCTCTGACTGCCGTTTATTCTGATGTTGTCCCAGCCCATAATAAATGCAGCCATTCAAGTTATTTGCGGGGGCTTTCTACCAGCAAAAAAAAGTGTGGGGGGGGGGGGGACCTCCAGCCAGAACAAGGATTTATTACTTCCAACATAATTTGCATAATTGTATGCATCTCATGCGGAGTGAGTACACAGTGCCTGCATGGGTGATCAGGTCTTATCTCAGAACTGCACCATATAGATAAGAAAGCAGTTGGGGAGAGAGGGAGGGGGAAAAAGCAGTGATAAAAGTAATCTTGGCTCCTGCTGTATGTGTCAAATTATTTAGGACCTAATACTCTTTAAGCTATTACAACAGTAGCTTACCAATACATTGCAAGCACATTGTGATGGTAACTTTATAAAGATTCAGTCAAGAATTGGTAGAGAATACTAATGGCCTTTTCTGTTCATTTGTTTTCATTTTAATCACCCCCAGCCCCCACACACCTGTGTTTCTGAAATTCCGTGTCATACGCTGAAGTAGCTTGTTGGGTGAATACACTCAGTGTATGATAATAATATTTGATGATAATATTAGATTCAGCGCACACATTCTATCAGACTTCCAGTGAAGTGTTCTGGGTGAAGTGACTTCATAAAGGTTTCCAGGCCTTCTGTAAGAATTTAACGAAAATGGCCAACTTCTGAAGATTCAATTGAAAATACACCACTGGGTCTGTTCCCTGGCCCCGATGGCTGTGGCAGAGATGCTGCTGGGAAGGATGGGGTGGGGGGGGCATCTTTGAAGGCCTGAACTTCTACAGGTGCATAGGTTTTGGGACTTTACGAGATAGGGATGCACACTGCATTCAAAATGATTGCTAACTGTTGCTCAATATATTCTTTCAACATATTCACATATTCATAGTGCCCCCCCAGGTCATATTTTGAAGAATTTAGTTTTTTTTTGTTTTACGCATGTTATTGAAATCACTTAGCACCTCTTGGGTCACTGTTGCATGCCAATCTACATGTATGGCAATTTCTGAATTGTTTGTGCCAGCCGCTATGAAATGATATTTGTACTGCTGGCATTTCTCAGGTGGTCGTGCCAGTGGTGGCAGAATGTGACATTCAAATGTCTTCTGAAAGGACAATGTTGTGCATGCCCTAGCAATACCCTCAGCCTATGAGAATGTTTAATTGTGTAACAGAGACATAAGCCAGAATAATGATGTAGTTGGGGACAATATTGTTGTTTGTTTGGTTTTTCAGCCGAACTTTGGCATGCTGCATATTGATTGAAAGATGGTTGCAAGGTACATACAAATGTATGGTGTGTATATTGTTTGAAATCATGGTTTGTTTTAAGGCAGATCAAGTCGGAAATGGTTTAATAGGCACAGAAGAGAATTTGTATTCCTCTTCCTTTCTGGCATAGGAGGATAAATCAATACCATGAGTCTCTAGGGATATATGAAAAATATGAAATTGTTATGTCAAAGTATCCATATAACTTTTTTTTACTAGACCTCTGCCTCTCTGTTTGAGATCTGACTGTATTTCTTTTTTAAATGAGGTCAAAGTGTGAATTAGGTAGTGTCTAAATTTAATCTGAAAAACACAATTCAGGAAAATGGGCCCATATAATTATCTCTTTTGATTAGAAGGGAGATTTTTAGTGAAAGAGGTAGGAAGTTGTCCATTGAAGAATGATCCAACAAACTGCCAGGAGCAGCAATGGGGATAGATTACTTATTTTTTTATTTTTTTATAAAACTGAGGGCCTTCCAATTTGTTATGCAGCACTGCTTTAGAACCTGGCTGACATTCGTTTTAATGACAGAAACAGTCACCCAGACCTTACTAAGCTGTTTGTAAATTGAGATTAAATGTAAATTGGTATTTGTATTCCAAAAGTCTTCATTGCAGTCTGAGGTGTAAATAGTTGAGTAAAATAGGAAAAATTATGAATTATGGATATGTTGGAAACAGGAGTGCGCTTTGCAAAAATGGTCTTATCCAGAAGTGGAAAATGTTTTAAATTAATGTGCTCCTATGCTGTTTATTGTGTGAGTAGCAGTAGCAGAGTGCAATACAGAGGAAGAAAATATAGAAAACAGATCCAACCTTCTTTCACAATCTTTGTTTTGGGCCATTTCAATATTTTATTGGAATGCATATTCCACACCGATGTATATTTTCACTCTACAACCATGTTAAAAATAGCCTTGTGGTCGGTATAGTACCAGTTTGGGTAGTTCTAATTTGGGTAGTCTTAACTGTTGATTCTGGGCCACTAATTTGGCAACACTTGATATTTATGACACACTTGGACTACTTAAGTTCAATGTATATATAAAACCTGAATTCAAGGACAAAGAAGTTCAGATTTTCTGTAAGTAGATCTGGATTGTGGAAATAAACCGATGTAAAATTATGCATGGAAAGTTCAGCATGCCTAAGCTTTCAATGTATGGCAAATCATTTTCCATCATACTTTAAGTGTCTCCCAAAGGGTACAATTTGTACTCCCTAGGGTTGAGTGGGTTCCCTGAAAAAGAAAGAAAAAAATGAAGTGAAGAAATGTAGAGAAGTCTTTGTCAGGTAACAGGAGGTAGTTCAATAGTTATAATCTTGGATATGGTGTGACAGCAAAACTCAATATCATGGGTGCAGGGGTCTGATCATTAATCACAATACTATAATAGGTGCAGCGATCGACCACAGATGAAAGGCTTTTGAGAATAAAGGGATCTATGAGTGAAATCTATGAAAGTATGATGAGCTTGAGAGAAGAAAGGAGCCAGGTTTTCTTTCAGGGAAATCTGAACTCCAGGGATCTGAAAAACAAATGTTTAATATAATTATTTATGTCCTTTGTGGATTAAGAAAGAGATACAGTTTTGGTAGAATGTTGATCTAAATCAGTATTACAACTACTGTTGAATATTCTGTTGTCACAAAACAAAGTGATGGTATGTCAGTGGTATAACGGAGAAGCGGAATACCATCCTGTTGTATATAAACTACATTAGCTACAATGTATGTAATCCATGAAATCCTTCCACCATCCCTTTCACTCATGATATATTCCTAATTGCGAAAGGTTTGGCTTCTCCTGGTGGTTCTGGAAAAGGCCGCTCCTCGGACCATCGGAACAGTCTACAGGGGACATCACTGTCCAGAGAGCAGTGGTAGGAGGGGTGGATTTAGAGCTGATCTCGCGGGCTCACAGGTAATCTGAACAATTACAATTGGAAGTTGAAAGTACGATGGGATGTGAAAACCAATATAGTACAGTTTGGTTGACATAGCACGTGGGTTGTCTGAAAACGAATTTCCCAAACTTCAGAATAAAACTCAGTTGAATAGTTTCGAGCCTTTCTCTTATGCTATGTTTTAGAGTGCTTACAGCAGTGTCTCCATTGGACCACCTGTAGTTTTGTCCTCATAATAAGGCAACGTCTGGAACCAATTGAAGTTTGGGATCATTACAAGCTCTATCTCTCCCCAAAGGAAAGTTTCCTGCACATGTTATTCCACATCCTGGTTCCAAAGATAAGACAACACCATTTGTAGCAACATCATACCGATCTCAATTTGTACAATGGGCAAATGCCTGTAGGGTGCCTCACCTGAAATCGAATGTTTATCAATTGCATTTTAATGATCAAGACCTCCAGCACTGACTGCGTCATTAAACTTATTGTCTGAACATAGAAGTTAAGTCGCTTTACTTTTCTGAGGAATATCCCACGAGTAATACAGAATTGTGGCCACTCTAGCTCACATATAAGCATATAGTTGACTTTGGCCTGCTTCTGAAACTCCACCTTTAATGTTGCTTGAAAAGGCAGAATCTCACCTTAAAAAGTAACTTAACAAAATACGGTAAATGCATTTGACATCTGACACCGTGGTATGAGTTGAGAGAAATGGTGCTTATGGTTCCCTGTCTGTGCTTCAATTGTATTTTCAATGTCTACAGTGTATGAGATGGGCTGCCCATCATTATATCAAAGAGACAATTCACATTCAATCTCTGAGCGTGTTCACGGGTTTACCCATAACCCCCCTCTGCCGCCAACACCAGTGTCTGAGAAAAAGACATGCCACGTCTGGATAATTGCTTGACCTCCATAAAGCTACATAAGAAACATTGAAGTGGCTTGGAACAAAGGGACAATCACCCAAATCACTGCCCCATACAAGTGCTGTTAAACTATCGTGCTGCCTTTGTGATTGCACTGTGCTTACAATCAAGCAGACTCTAAGCTGGGGCCATTAAAAAAAGGCTGCTTTGAACTGAGGCATTCTCTAAGATATGATGGCTCCATGAAGCAATTGGTTCAGGGTCACAGGAGGTCAGAACATCCCAATGGCCCAGGGAATATTGGTGAAGGCAGGAGGAATATTTGCCATTATGGTCAAAGTTTCAGGATTCTTCCCATTCTTAAGCCAACAGGAGGTGAATGAGAGAGTGGAGAGAATCTGCTGTGCAAATCGTAGGGTTCGCTCATAATACAATGCGGTTAATATTGACTGGAAGTGAATTTGGAATGTTTCATCGGAATAATAATAATAAAGATGGTAAGAAAAGGAAAGGCTGATCAATTATCCTGATATTTCGGTAGTATGATATTTTTCTCACAATACTATATAGAACAATCTGTCATTTAAAATGTATGTCTATTCTATGTAACATTTCGCATGGAAAACCTATACATAAATGATAAACAAATCCATGATAAACAAATCCATGTATCAGCCTCTATAAACCACCCAGACAAGTAAGCAAACAGCGGGCTGAATCACAAGGTGGTTAGCAAGATTAAATTCACATGGCACATGTGCTATCCAGTGTGATGCTTTTCCGCCCCGGGTGTGAGCAGAGGGACACTCTTCATCAGCACACAGGAAAAGTGCATCGCAAGCATCATTCTTCCAGGTTCAGGGTACACTGCTGTGCAGGCTGCTGGTCCCTGGATTCTGGTTCAGTGTAGACTCTCAGCAATGCTTGTGTATCACTAGCACCCCAAGGAAGTTGTACTACAAAAATCTTTTAATATAAAATCTATAAATGCCAGTCTTTCAGTAATTCTTTGAGGGGATAACAAAAGTATTATTTTTTTACATAAGTATGCATTGTACTGCAGCTAATGCTGGCACCCCTCAAATAATTAAACATTTTAACAAGATTTCATTGCTTTCTTAAATTCAAGAAGACAATCAAAGTTAACAAACAGAATTAGGATGTCTTTATTATTTCAGAAATGAATGAAAATGATCCGGTATACTACATTACCTTGTAAAAGCATTTATTTTAAAAAGTATATTTTCTGGATTATTTTATTTTATTACATGATATTTCCACTTTTATGCTCCTCCAGCTAAGCATATTTGGATGTGTGAATGCCTCACCTTTCAAAATTATTATTTCATAAAACATGTATTGGCTATGTCAAATAAAGCTGATTAAACACATATCTCCTGTAAAATTGCTTCCCTTGTCAAAGTCCTATGTTTGTTTTGGGTGGGTAAAGGGCTCGGAATAGCAAGGCGGCGTGTATTCCCGCACGCAAAGCTCATTTCAAGATGCAGACACACTGTTTCTGGGATGGGCCTGATTCAATTGAATATTGAAGAGTTTTACTCGGCCCAAATGCAGACGCAGTAGGGAATATTTACAATTTGAAATTGTCTCAGTACATAAAGGAGTGTATTCAAACATGCAGTGTAAAAATATGCATCTAAAGCAGTGCGGCAAGGAGATCGAATCAGATGTCAGCGTCTGAGTCACAGCACTACACATTTGTACTCATCAAGTCTTTGTTTCGTTTCTAATGTAAGGGAGCGATTGAGTGGTCAGCGCTCGCGATTTAAGTGAAATTAAAATGCCGTAAAATCGCGTGCTTTGCTTTCGCGGTTGTGAAATGGGTGGGGGCGAGGAGAGAACGTGGCAAGGCGCAGGCCTCCGGGCCGTATCGAGCGCGCTACCTGCATATTTGCTGGCACATTAATTATACCCATGCGCGACCATCTGCTCAGTATTTGTGGGCTTATAGAAAGTAATGATTAATCAGGCAATCAGATGCATCTGAGCACTCTATTGCAATTTCCATGGTTAAGTGTGTAAGCATATTTGATACTGCTTTAATGAATCAAGCGGGCTCTTGGAGATGCATTGCGGAGGTTCAATGTGAATGATGATTCAAACTCCAGAAGTAAATCCTCTGGGTGGCACTCAGCAGAAGAGGTTGCCGATGTTTAAAATTTCGCTGAATGCATTTTCTCCCATTTCTTTGTTACGGTGGGGTATAATTTGGACCATTTGCTCTCTTTCTTTAAAAAGTTTCCCACTTTTCCTCAAAGCCATGTATTTCTACAATATTAGGCAGTAAGATTAATTAATACATATAAGGCATTGTTCATCATGCACGATGCAGAGTAATGTGAATTAAATAAATGTTAGTGTAAGACAAATTCATCTTTTTTGAATGTGTCACAATCACCCCAGAGATGAACTGAATTGGGGTTTAAATGAAAATATTTTTTTTGTTGTTGTTGCTACTACAAAAATGCTGTATAAAATCTCTCATAGTAGAGTGAATATCAAAATTATGCTGAAATGGTCTAGCAATGCATACGCATATAATACTTCAGATCTTTACAAATGAGTAATTTTCAAGCAATGCATGGCAACAGTATGATTAAAAACTCCATGGACATATACACAGTCTGATTCCATTTCTCAGTCTCAGGGGTCAGAGACAATCTGTGATGGAACTGATTTACCAAGTACTTTAAGAGCTTGATGAAAGAAATCCTGTGAATGGTTAAGACTGTGCCCATTATCACCGAGAGCTTGCCTGTGGATCTTTTTTATTATTATTTAATCAATTCTTATTCAGAAAATACTTTCATATTTCCTTCTAAGAGGAAATTCAATTAAGAGGTCCCAGTGGGATTGTTCTAATGACTCACGAGGAAACTCCAGATGAAAAAGACGGATTATAAATATTTCAGGTAATTTTGTTATCCATCCGTCTATCTCTCTTTATTGGATAAAAAATGTATTGTTATTTTTTTAATTACTATTATCAATGTTTAATCACAGTAAGCTGTGATCTTATTAGTTAAGCTTCCCTCCTCTGGATAGGCAACATGCACAAGCGTACTCTCTACCTTCGAAATACTACGATTGACATCATCAACTGTACTGCTCTCTAACTGAACCCATTGCGTGCATTCCGATCAAACTCAGAATGGGGAACATCGTCAACACCACTGGTACGCAAAACGGACACCATGTATGCACACAGACGGTGTAGCTTGTGATAGCATTATTTGACCTGCCGTGCTTTACCCGCTGTGCTTTAAACTGGGCCAAACAAACCTGACGCTATTATAATATATGCCATTTAGCAGACACTTTGAGTGGCTTACAGTAGTGAATGCATACATGTTTAAGTATATGTGGTCCCAATGGGAATCGAACCCACAACCTAAGAATTGCCAATGCCATGCTCTACCTACTAAGCCACACAGAATCACACTGAGCCACACAGAACTATTCTCTGCACAAAGACAGTGTGTCGTAATGACATTTGGAACGTACATCTAAGTCCAAATTCATTCTAGGTACACAAATGTGGATGGTGTTGCTTTTATATGTTTTCTCCCATTCTGTTGCATGTTTTGTATTTATCAAAAAGTCTGCTTTGCCTTTTCTGTTATGTGCCTTGCAATCAATCCTGTGAGGGGTCACAATATCTATTTGATATTATTAAGGAGAATGTACATGAGAGCGATGTACTAATCAGTTTGCGGTTAGTCCCGCATGTGATAAATTGAGTTTGAACACTTTGAATCGTTCCTGTCTTTCTCAGATTCGCATGTGTCTTTGAGGTGGGGCGGGTTGCATACTGCGCCGAGTTGGAGGTTAGAGCAAAGTTTTGTTTTCTGTCAGTACGCCGACCCCGGCGCCTGCGCTTTATCACCATTGAGCGTGCGTGGCGTGGCGTCAGGTTTGATGGAGAGAGTCGTATTGTGAATCGCATATCATACGGAGGCAGAAAAAGAGAATGCATTAGTTCCAGCGCCGGAGGTGGAAGGAATAAGTAATCATCCAAATTCACTCTGGAGGCAAAAAAGGTGCCATTTTTTCATAATGACCAGGCGGGGCCTGTAAAAGCTCATTGAACTGACCAAATACTGATTTTAATATTGTGTGAAGAAATAGTTATGTTCACACTTGCTCAATAATACATAGGCTCACTGATTACTGCGCTAAGACCTTAACATTCATCTGTTATGAGTGTTAGAATGTTGAGTACATGACCTTAAGTCTGGCATGAGAATTAAGTTGCAAGTTGCATAGTATAAAATGTGAAAAGTACATAGTTCTGTATATCTAGGAGACAAAATGTGATTACATTGAATTACTGAATTACATGTCATTTTAATTTGAGTGAGTTAGCACTCACTAAAATTGAAAGTAAAAAGCAAATTCAACAACACAGCAAGCAAACAATGCAGGATCACTCTCACCGGTCCATATTTAAACCATAATAGCGGTGTTAAAATTAATGTGAATTAATTATCCCTTTGCTCTTGTGGTTATATATGGTCAGATTATTGGCCAGATGTAAGACACAGCTGGCCTCGAGCCAATAGGGAAAGGAAATCCTGGAATGTAGAAACTGTTGAGCAGAATCAAATTGATCTTGCAGGGATAAAGAAAACTATGAATTATATGTTATTGTATACAATTATAATAATGTATAGCACCTCAAAACCAGTGATATAAGTTTGACAGGCTTTTTTTTTTACAATAAATGTAGTGTGATCAGGGCTTGCATAAGAACTAATACAAAGAATACCTAACTAAATGGCATTCATATACTTAATTTCAGAAACACATACACACAGTGTGTGTGAGCTCATGAATAACATGTAGATTAGGGGAGCCGCTGTTTTAATCAGCTTATGCGAGGGAGAATATTTGACAATGTAGGAGATTTTAAATCTCTTGTACTGAGGCTCTGATTACTGACCCAATACAAAGAGGATGGCCAAATGAAGGGATGCTGCAAATTGGAGCACATAGACTGAGATGTTATCCACATGAGAAAAAAATGTCATGTAGAAGGAAAACATGCATGTCCAAACTTCACGCATGTTTTGGCCAGGCATTTCAATTTGTTTGTTTACCACTGCCAGGACCAGGTGCTACTTGTTGGGGGGAATGGGCCTCCATGTTTGTTTGTGGGAGAAAAAAAACAACAATACAAAAAATGAGAAATGAAGAGGAAAAGTCATGAATGAACCATAATATTTACATTTAGCTTTTCTTACGTGTAAGTCACATTCTTCGAGATAGAATCTACTAAATGTAAAACTATATTAGGGTAAGGCTGTTGCATATCGTATTTTGTCCAAATGAGTGTATACCATGATGATATACTGTAGTACAATTACTGCTGACACTTTACAAGGCCAAACACTAAAAGTGCTAATGACTTTGCCGTGTTTGGTCTCACATGTACACATGCCGTATAGTGCACAAAGCATGGTTTTAATAAGCTAGGGCAGTATAGAAACGTCCTTGCTTCATGGCAGAGATGATTAACAATGAGAAGAGAGAGGAGCATGAGACAGGGTAATTGGAAAGACCCCAGAGAGTTTAAAGAGCAAACAAGGCAAACTTCTGGTGCTTTGCTATATTGCCGTCTTCAGCAATTCTCCATGCCCTTTCCTCTGATGTCAATGACTCCAGCCCTAATTGGGCTCACGTTTGAATTGACCCCTGTGTTCCAAGGAATAACGGGAGAAAGCAAACCTTCTTTTAAGCTACACCCATACAGCAAATATTTGTCCGAATTTGTTAATTCAATCGTTTTTTTGTAGCAGGATGTGATCACCATATTTTTCAGTTCATTCCAGGTGCATAAAACTTATTTTCAGAAAGAAATTTCAGAAACAGAATTCAACTAAATTACTAAGGCAAATGAATAATCAATCATCCTGGAATCAAAACAGACTATTGACTGCTGAGTATATATTTAAATTAAGGGTGACACAGCAAAAGGAACATGCCAAACTTACAGAATGTTTTATGTTTTACAACAATGCTAAATGGTATACAGTCATGATGAGTGACAGAAAGAGATACAAAAAAATGGCATCACATAGTATTCAATTTAAGGATAATTTAATACAGATGGAATTGTGCAAACATGATGAGAATATAAGAATGAAAAAAACTGTAATAAAGATGAACAGCTGTTGGGGGGGATTCAATACAGTAAAGGCAATCTGTCCTGTTGATTGACACTGTCTTTTCTCTGTTGAGGTGCCAGGTTTAATTGGTGTGAAGAAACAGAACAGGGAGGGAAAAGTAAAAAATGGTAAATCATTATCAGATGGACAATGTGTTGTTTGCTTCTGTAAATCGAGCAGGTCCAAGTTACTGTCTTCTAATCCCTTTTGATTGGGTAACCCCACGCAGATTTTCAAAAGCTGGGACGTGAAGCGCAAACTGCGTTGCAACATTAGTCCCAGCTGTGCTTTTATACAGCTCTACAGCTTCCTGAACAGGCGGATCAAGTACAAGCTGTAATTGCTGTCACAACATGTGCAACTATGATTTCCTTTATAATTCCATTCCATTGTTTTATTTTTGTTAAAAAAAAATTGCTCTTCCGTGAGAGGGCAGTTGAAGCAAGTGATAAAAAGTAAATGGGAGATGACATTAGTTTACCAACCAAGCACATCTATAAAATGTCTGAAAAGCAGCAAATTTGTTTTTGTGTCCCAGATACAGGGCCACATTTTGAGTACATAAAAACAAGTAAAAAGGTTTCAAGTGCAAGGATACATTTTAAAAAGGTGCCTACAAATATTTGAACTACACAAAGGCATGTGGTGTATATTATGTTACCAATATACTTTTAATATTGCAAATGTAACACAGAAAACCAGTAACTTTTTTATTTTGAAGTTTTGCTTTGCTGTGACAGATTTATATATGGTACGGTTACTGTGGAATAATCTGTGTTTAGCTACCTCCCCAACATATTTGATACATATTTATTATTCTCACCATTGCCCCCTATCAAGTGTAATAGAATTTCCTCTGGGGAACTTTCAAGAAGATACACTTTTTTGTGCCATATTGTCCAGACCATATACTGCCCCATATATTACACTATACTACTAGAATACTACAGTACTACTGGGCTGGGAATTTGCACCAATCCATACCCTACATACCCCAACAATCCAAATGCATGTTTTATGGGTCAGCCAACTGTATTTGGCTTGGTCCAAGATAAGCCCATTCACTTCCTGCATGTTACCACTTAAGCTATACCCCATACCCCATGTTAGGTAGGCCAGTCAGCAATGAGTGAGGAGAATAGCCAGGCATTAGTATTTAGGGCCAGTCTTATCCTTGTTACCTTACTGAGTTGTCTGTGCTAATGCATTTTAAAGGAGGAAAAAATATCCTGTCGTTTCATGATATGGACAGAGTGACGTGGGAGATACTTTTACATTTTTTCTTTTTTCTTTCTTTCTGGATATACAACCATTCAGGACATCAAGGCTGTGTCTATGTTGAAAGGAAGGAGCTGAGGATAATTGACAGGCTGACGTGCTCCCCACTTGCAACTTTGCAGTTTCACAGTAAACAATCAAAGCCCAATGAGACCAGCTAATCAGACAAAGACAGGCCCAGTAACTGCCTGTCTACTCTGCTCCGCCAGAAACTTTTCCATTGAAGAGATTGCCGAGAATATTTTACATGTTGGATTTTGAACAAAAGTTCAGTTCAGACAGAAAAGGCCATTTGCACAGATTCATAAACACGGCATCAGTGCCATCTGTTAAACATCTGTTTTCAGGCTTTGTTAAATACCTTCTCTTTTACCATACAATTCTAATTTCACAACTGAGTTCCTTGCATTCTTCTGCCGCATACGTTGCTTGACAATGTAATACATGTGAAATTACAGATCACAGATTGCCTCAGTTTCTTCTTGCAATAACAGCAGTGCAAAAGAATGTCAAGATGAATTCTGTGATTGGAAAGCAAAAGTGCGATGACCCAGTGACCCAGTTATCCTTTAATGTGTCTATAGACTGTACGAGGGCAAGAGGTTTGACGCATCTAATTAATATTCTTCCCAGTATTCCAGATGTCTTCAAATAGTACACTTGACCTTTCCACATGCGGCATAATTATGACTGGGAACCATACCAAGGAATTGTGTCATACTTATACTATGAGTGAGTGCACAATCTTCTCGAGACCATGTTGTCTGTTTTGCAATAAGGCTGAATAAAATGACACAATTTGCAGATGGCACCAGTTCTACAGAAAGACCATGGGGTTTTCTGAAGCTCAGAATTCTTTGTAGACATTTCTGAATTTATTAGTTTTTGAGCTGCAGTCTCAAGGGAAGTAACTGTCCAGTTATTATAAACAGGAAAGGAACGTTTTTGCTTTGCTGTTGTATTTTGTCTGATATTTTAAGGGAAATTCATTTTGCTTCTAATTTCTTCAATTGCAAGAGAAAATCGATAAAAACATAGATTCATTTTTAAAAACCGAACATGGGCAAGTTCTCCAGAGGGCCAAACATGCTTAACTATTAAAGATGCTGTTCGTCCTACAATAATTAGAGCTTGGACCCAATGCTACACAAGAAAGTGGAATTCATGTCCCTTTTTTGAGATGATTCCTATTTGGACTCAAAAGTTAAAATTGAATGCTCAGATATTTTACTCACATACTTTCCTGTCCTTGAAGCACACAAAGGCCTTTACAAGAAACGATGCAATTCACTGTGCGAGATGTATTTTTCATCTCTGTGCCATGGGGTGAATCAGGCTATTGGCTATGTCATCACAGTTTTAGAACACAATCACAGAGCCACTTTTTTGTATATGCACTCTTGCACATGGTCTGAACCAGAACACCAAACTTTGAAATGGTTGAAAGATTTAAAAATATATATTTCTAAATGAGATGACGCATTTTGAAAATAAATGTTATAATGCCTTTGTCCCTACCCATTTGTAAGGACAAGTAGAATTCACGTATATGGTGTTGGAACACTATGACAGGATGGTACAACCAGTATGCACTATGGCATAGAGTCTACAAGTGTCTGGGGGAATATAACACAAACATCTCAACCTATCTTGGTTTATTTGTCCTGTATAGGTATGGTGAGAGAGAAATAGCAACAAAGGACTTGATGAAAAATGAGGGACATCAGTATAAAATTATTTAACAGTCCTTAAACTGTCTGTGTTCTATTCCTTGTAGCTATTTCAAGTGACTTGCTGTGCAATGTCATTATTCCAAATGGAATGTCCGTTCTCAAAGTAACAAATAGCAGCTGTGAATAAATTAGCAGGAAAAAACAAAACAAAACCAAACAAAACATTTGCTTAAAAACACAGAGGCACTTCTGATTAATCACATGCATCCTGTAGTACACTTTCAAAGTTTTCACAGATGGGGGAAAGGGCATTACATTACATTAGCGAGGCACATTTATACATGTAATGTGACAGAGGGGGAAATACAAATGTACACATACTACATGTACACATATCATCATTGGTTGTCTGCCTGTCTGAAATAGTGCATTCATGTTACAAGCCATGTCCTAAATCTATCATGATCAAATATTTTACTGTGACACATACTGCATCATACAAAAGTAAACCACAATGACACACAATTTTTGTGAAAATACAATTGTTCAACAAGTGTGGGGGTTTAGGTAGTAGACCCCAAACAATATATTTCTTAGGGCCCCGAAAAAGCTAGAAATAGCCCTGAATATAATAATTATGTGCAAAGTGGATCCAAACCCAGGCTTTGTCCTTATTAAATAAACACATTGCTGATAGCATCCCTTTCCTCATCACTAGGTGTTAAAAACTGCCAGACCTAATTACTTAATTATGAGAAATAATAATCTGCAGGTAGTTGGAATCCTTACTGATTTAATTAAAATAGCATTTATTAATGAACTCACCTGCACCTTCTGTGGCATTTACACTCAAACCGCTTGCCAGGAGGTGCACAGTTTTGCATGTAATTGCAAACTGTAGAAGCATCGTAAATGAAAAATGCACATGTCTGCCTGTTGTTTAAAAAGATAGCTGTTCAGGAATGTGGAACACAACAGTTACACAACGGTCCACCAATTACAGAAATGTATTACAAACACAGTTCAACAATGGACTAACAATTTTAGAAAGCTTTTCTCTTTTTAGGACAAAGTGCTGTGGCAGTGAGAATGAATGTGAACAGTCTCAGAACAGTCATAATTGTATTTCTCAATGTGTAAGCTGGGAAGAAGCATAAAGGGATGTCATGGTATTTCCATCCAAACATTTACACAACAGGTCAACTGCATCACCCATGTGGTTCAGTTTTGTCACTAACAGTAATTGCCATGCATTACTATAATTTTTCTCCACAGGTAATGAGATGTGTTTTCTTTTATGCATATAGCGGCACATGTTTTCGTTTTTTGCTTGTATTATATATCCCCTTTGTGTCTTTTTAGACAGTGGTGAACACTGACCCTGAAGGCCACCCTATTCTATTGCTTAAAATTTTCACTCTTCAAAACACACTCATGCACTTTCCCAATCTAGGCCCTGTGTTCAATGGAAATCAATAGCTCATAGCATTCTCCTTGTCACACTGACTAACTTGGCTCTATGGCCAATACTGCGTTTCTGTAGACAAGCCATTGACTTAATCGCTAGGCAATTTTGATGCAAAAGGTTTTATTTCCCACTGCAAAGCAATCTAATTTATTTGTGTAGAAAAGACAGTGTGCGTAGGTTCAGAAGAGTAACTGACAGCACCAAAAAGGAACCAATCAAATGCTCTTGAGATGCCATGCTATATCACCTGCTTAGTTACTTGAATAAATGTTGCAATGGGTTTGTGAGTATAGCTTGAAACTTAATGAAAAAAAATAATATTGATTTGACCCTCTGCTCTCCAAACTCCCTGTCATACATATACATTTCTCAACCCCCCCCCACACACAATCTCTCACACACGAGACACATACGCATATGCTTACCTGGCTTTGCACACCTCAAGAGCAGCTTGCATGCAGTTACACTCCCACTGGAGGGGCTTTGCTCAAAGTTGCTTTGCCACCGTTATTACCGAACGAACGGCCTCAGATGCCAAGGAATAAAATACACCTTGCCGACCTTAGTGTGTTTCAGATGGATGCATGAAATTCAACCAGAATGCACTGCCACAGCGACAAATCATTCCGCTGCTCACAACAGTGCATGCAAGGGACGGATTCTGTTTCCTACAGGAATCTCTCATTCCTGCTCTTTCTTAGCATATAAAAAAAAATCATTCTGTTTCACAGTTCTCCAAAAATAACTGTCTTGTAGCTGAGTTGAATTACAGCAGTGGACATATTTCAGACATCGCAGTATGCCCATCAGAGGGAAACTACCCCGACTAACCTTCCGTTATATTAAGTGTGTTGTTGCTCCTCTCGTATCCTGTGCACTTGCATCTCCACAGCCCTATCTTTGGAAATATCAAGTGTTTTAGCTCTGTTTCGCTGCTTGAATCAAAGTGGAAACTAAATTGGGATAAAAGAGAGTTCAAGGGCTGAATGCTCCAGGTTTCACAGACCTTCAGCACAGTGTGAAGACTGTTTGGTAACTGTTGGAGAGCCTAGCCACTAGGTGTAGCTCAAGGACCCAAGGACACCAGCAACTGCACCCTACTGTTTAGAGGCATGATCTTTCAAATAAAATGTTGTAGACACTGTATTACAGGTTATACATTTTTCATTTTCTGGTCAGAGAGAGATAGACAAAATCATAGATGTATTTCAAAGAAATGTAACTTGCATGTGCATAACTTCACAGTAGATAAAATAAAGACTGCTTTAGTCCAAATTTACCATTCACATGTATATCTTATATGTGACTGATTAAATTGGGACTCACCTTTAAATATGTTTATTTCTACCTTCTTTCATGTCTCAAATCAGGCTCTGTGTTCTGTGTGGCAGCATGTCCTCAATGTGTCTGTCATGACACACAAAGCAACATGAAAGAACCCAAAATGCATAGAAACTCCCAAATATGTAAGCCATTATGTATGTAACTTTTTAAAAACATCTATATGTTATTGTTTCAGTATTAATTTATGCTGATAGATATTGTACATTATGTATTTTTGAGTATGTATATATATAGAATAGTCTCATCTTAATTCATACCACTGACTGACATACCACTGACATAACATTGTATTCATCTTTCGAAAATGTAATCACAAAATGTTCATATTATCATGGTGTGGCAACTGGGGTCTTTTCACAGTGGAATTGTGTGACTCAGCTGAGTTTATTGCAACAAACTGTTGGCTGATCCTGGAATCACATCTTTACCCGCTCTGTGTCACTTCCCCCCCACTGTTATATTGTAGATATATTATCTCAGTGTTGACCTTTGTCTGATGAGGGTGCCTTTCTCATTATGGAGATGACTGTAGATGGCCCCTCAATCATTTGGCCTTCTCACCAAATCCTGACAATTATTAGAAGGAAAGATACATGCAGCTTGACCTGATTTACAATAGATCAGTGACCGGTTGGCCTCCTGGATTTTCACAGTATGTGTAACTTAAAGTGACACTTGCCTCAAGCTGCTTCAGAGCACAAAGCTAGGTCAGCTCTCTGAGACTCTGTCTTTTCTAGATTTCTAGTAGGCCCAAAGAGGCTTGTGGGATTTACACAGAGACCAAAAGGTGCTAAGTGCCTCCTTGTATCGTGTGTTTACAGCAGAGGTGAAAGCATACAGGTTTAACATTGGTCAATTGTGTTATTTCTGTGCAAAAAATCAAACAACAAATCGCAACTGGCCCAATTTATGTGATATGTTGACACTGGATCAACAAAGGGACATTGGGGCCATAGAGAAGAGAAGTTTGTGGAAAAAATAAAGGTTTAATTGAACTTATTCTTAATCAAATGTTTAATTTTAAATTGACACAGACACAAATCATTTCATAAGTAGAATTTGTGATTGACATTCAACATGCGCACACCTGAAAGCCTGGAAGTCACATGAGGAAATACCCTGAGAGGAGCAAAGTACTACAGGGACTGTTAAAGAGATAATTCGTATAACACACAAGCGTTACATTATTTCCCAGGCATTCAGACAGTGTATTGTAACTTAAATATTTTATCAAACATGCATTCACTAGGTTTCCATCCCTGTACTCCTGTTTTAATATCCCACTGCAGTGGTAGGGGATCACCCCTACACTGTGATTTGAAATTATGTTCTATTACAAGACATTTAAAAGGTATTCATGTGGCCTTAATGTTAAACTGCAAATATATAATTGCATAATGAACTCGTTTCCACCCCCACTCTGTTACTGATAGATCAGTTGCCAGGGAACTGTGTGATTACAGTTCATAGCGTTTCATTCTAACACTTGTGGTGTCCTTCAATTGATATATTTCAAATGAATAAAATAAAAGGAAAATGCTGATACACGTAGGTTTAGGTTGGGGCTTAGGTTGTGTTAATGCTGCAGGGTTGGAACCCCACCCCAGAAAGGTGTGTTACTGGTAAGTGAGGTGCACATCCTGTGGTCCTACAGTGTTACCAGTGCTGAAGGGAGAAGTTTCCTGTAAGCACTGGTACAGGACCATCTAACTCTCCACAAATCCTAATTGTAACCGAAAGGAAGAAAAAACGCAAAATTGACTTCAGACCAGCACCAACTTGGCCCTACCAGTGACCACGCTGTCTGCTCCAGGCCTAACCCAGCCGCCGCGCATGAATTACCTCATGCTACCATCATTTTGTGAAGGGATTTTCCGACATTGTTTCCCCGCTGCTCTCCCTGACTGATAGGGGCTGTGGACATTAGGGTGTGACATTGCCTTCCTCAGCCTATGCTGGGCCCTATCAGAGGCCCCTGTCTTGGCCAAGTCCCACCCACACCAAGACTCTTTATTGTGAACACAAATTCTGGTGATGTCTTCTTAGGAGGGGTGAGTAAGTAGTGGCCTATTTCAGTTACTGGCTGTAGTACTAACCATCAAGCACTTCAGGCCTTACCTGCACTTCAAAACACAAATATTTCTTTGTGTAACTGAAAACACAATGCATTGAGTGCTCTTTCACTATGATGCATTGGTAGGTAAAATAAAAAAGCATTACTATGATCATTTAACTCAAAGCAAAGTTTAATAAACTGGGCCGTGCTCATCAGGAGCATTGCTCCCCACTCTCTGTTTAATCTTTTATAATCTATCTGAGTTGAATGGCCCTTTAAAGGAAATCCAGAGCTCATTGACAGTACAGGATTGGTTCATAATCTCTATACTGGTTTATACTGACAGGTTGAGTGATATGACACTAAGATATGGTATGCTGTCCATTTTCATGTAAGCTTTGTATTTCTTTTTTGTCTCTTTTTCACTCAATGCATTGCAGTTGCAGACTGCGCATAAAAATGCAAGTACCTCAACAATATTCAATCCACATTAATATGTTGGGATTATGTTAAGGGGTATCAGAGATTAGCTATTGTATACAATTATGTTTACAATGCAAGAGTTTCCAGAGTTGCAAGATATGCCAATGCTGATTTTTTTTGTATGGCCAAAGAAAGCTGTTCATTCACACTGATACATATGTTTTCCTGACACTAATTCATCAGTTTTCATAAATTCTTTGAATCCTGAGACCAATTGTATCTTGTGGGCCAATTAAATAGTAATGTAAAGAAAGTGATTCTACATTTTCAGAATTTTCATGAATATCTAACGATAATTTGACCCATAAATATTAATTTGGACTACTCTGCATGGAATATTGAGGATTTGAAAGAAGAGATGAATACAATGACTCGAATGGGGCATGGGGCCCACACTGTTAAATGCATAAATAAAACATCAGGGAAAGTTTTGGGCTCTTCGAGTCATCCATCTACGTGTGTTCTTTCCTTGGGTGCAAGCAGCAGCAGAACGCTTGCAAGATGGTGTGAGATTTGGAGGCCAAATGGGTGGGCCTGTTGCAGAGAGAGGATTTATTATGATTTAAAGCTGTCATTCGAATAATTTGCTTCTTTTTTTTCCCCCTTACCAAGCTGTGTCTGAAAAATAGCCTTGTCTGGGAAAAGAAGCTCAGATTATTCATTACAGACATTTGGGGAGAAGGAGGGGGGACAATGCATCCCTTTTCCCTCTGTTTCTCGTCTTCTTTGAGTGCCACTTACCCCAACGTGCCTCCCCTGCACCTACAGCACAGTTATCCCAGTGCCTTTGCAGTCGATCTCTTGGCAGAGAGGCAATGCAAAATTAGTTGGGTTGAGCAGGTCTCTGGATTTTGACCTGACGCTGAAGTTGCACTGTTCTGTGAGCACAGCAGCGGCTATACTTCTGTCTAAATACATTTGTGTTGTTCTTCTTTGTTGTTGTAAATTTTCTTCATTGAACCGGCACTGGCTCTTGAGTCTCCATTGTATCCGTAATAAAGCATTTTAACACCAGTTAATACATTAAATAACAAAAAATTAAGTTAACATGTCATCTAGAAAACACTGTTTATGTGGAATGGAACCGGCAATCCTATATATACATATTTCCAAGCTGTTGCCATATTCTGTTTTGAGTTCTGGTTGTTTTGCAGACAATAGTATATTATCCCAATTATACTATTGTCTGCTTGTCTGCTTGAATTTGCTTGCCTCGTAGAGACGAGCGGCGGACCTGTGTGGGGAGGGTAAAATCTAAATAAATAGAGGGTGTAATTGGCTATTAAATTGGGAGAAAAATGGGAAAAAATCTGAAATAAAAATTTTTTAAAGAAAGAAAGTGTAGTTTGATAAGAACTGATACTGAAATGTATTTCCTTATCATTGTCCCTTATGAAATAAACAATGAAATTAAATTGGCTTTAACAATTGGCAGCTGGAAAGATTTTCAGCAACATTAATCACATCACAATACGTTGATTTGTTCATATCCACCGGGTATTTCCCTGCCAAAACCCAAACCTCATCAGGAAATATGACTGATAGAACTGTCACAAGACCACTCTTTCAGTTGGAGTCATACCCAAACTGCCAGATGCATACACATGTAACAATAGAAAATAAACTAGATATTCATGAAAAAACCCACTGTGTTTTAAAAGAAACTTATGCTGACAGAAAGAGAGAGAGAGAGAGAAAAAGAGAGAGAAAGAGAGCAAGAGCTAGCGAGTGAGAGACTGTATAGGTAAAAAGTTAACTCCCTTGCCAGGGAATAAAACGTATCTGAGTGTCAATGAAGCTTGTCATAGTAATGTAAATTGGATTTGGGAATAAAATTTCCCTCTTGCTAATTATCTGATGCCTCCAAATGATATTGAACCTGATATTACATGTGAACCTTGATGGAGGAATAACTTCAAGAACAAAAGTATAAAAAAATTATTTTAGCTGAGTGAAGTCTAAAGAGAGAGAACATTCAATCGAATCGCTATGCTGAAAGTGATGTGACCCATTCCTTATGTCACGCTTTTCTCATGTTGTAGTCAATGCTAGGGCAACCCACCTGGAAAATGACATTTTATTGACATATACAGTATATATATATATATATATATATATCAAATCAAATCAAATTTATTTGTATAGCGCTTTTCACAATAGAATTGTCACAAAACGCTTAACAGAGGGGGAACCCAGGCCTAGACCCCCCCAAAAGCAACAGTGGCAAGGAGAAACCTTGGGAGGAACCAGACTAAAAAGGGGGGGAGCCCATCCTCTTCTGGCTGGCACAGGGTATGTCCAAAAAAGACCAATTCATGGTCAGTCCAAGGTGGCTCAGGGCTGAAAGACTTTGCCCCTCCTAAGTTAGGTAGTCAGCGGGGGGGGTAAACCACGTGGAGAGGGTCCAGATCCAGGAACTGGGGTTGGCGTGGGGGTGAGGGTTGATGGGGGCAGCTCACACTCGCAGGATCTAGGGCTCGGGGGCAGGCAGAGAAGAGAACATGCAGTCAGAAAAAAAGCAGTGCTATAGCCAGTAGCATTATGTAAGAGCAGGGGAGCACAAGCATAGGAAATATACAGATAGCCCCAACAGGTGTAAGCTATGGCAGCATACCTATTAGGAGAGGGACAGAGAAAACACGCAGCCATGAGAGAGTTCCAAACCATCCACACCTGATCAAGGATAACCAGCATAACTGTGGTGGTAACACATTGAGGAGGTGACAGTATGGAAAGTTTCTCACTCCATAAGACACTAGGGCACGGCCTTCTCCATCTCTCCACCTACACTATGTTTGGCAGTAGGCTAGGCTGAAAAGATATGTTTTTAATCTACACTTAAAAATTGAAACTGTGTCCGAATCCCTAACATGCCTTGGTAAACCATTCCACAACAGAGGAGCTCTAAAAGAAAAGGCTCTACCACCAGCTGTGATTTTCAAAATTCTAGGGAGTAATAGATGGCCGGCTTCTTGTGAACGAAGCAGTCGTGTCGGCTTATAGGGGGCAATCATTTCGGTCAGATATAAAGGTGCAAGTCCGTTCACTGCTTTAAAAGTTAGCAACAGTACTTTATAATCAGCCCGATATTTAATAGGAAGCCAATGTAGTGATGCTAACACTGGAGTAATGTGCTCATACTTCTTGGATCTAGTCAAAATACGTGCCGCTGTATTCTGTACTAGTTCAAGACTCTTTAGAGAGCTACTAGAGGAGCCGAATAATAAGGCATTACAATAGTCTAGCCTTGATACGACAAAAGCATGCATCAAGGTTTTTGCATCCTCTAATGACAGAATGTGCTGAATTTTAGCTATGTTTCTTAGGTGAAAGAAAGCTACTCTGGAAGTGTTTTTAATATGAGTGTCAAATGTAAGGTCCTGATCAATAATAAAACCAAGGTTCTTAACCATAAGGCTTGATGTAACTATGCAATCACCTGCATTTAACTGCAGATCCAACTTGTTCCTTAATTTTTTGGGGCCCAAAACCATCATCTCTGTTTTATCTGAATTTAAAAGCAGGAAATTTACTGTCATCCAATTCTTTATATCAGAGATACAAGCCTCTAATTGAGTGATTTTAAGTATTTCACCTGGTTTCATTGATATGTACAGCTGTGTATCATCTGCATAGCAATGGAAATTCACACCATGTTTACGAATAACATTACCAAGTGGTAGCAAGTATAATGAGAACAGTAATGGTCCCAGCACTGAGCCTTGTGGAATACCATATTTAACCTGAGAGTAGTCAGAGAACTCTTGATGTAATTGCACAAATTGAAACCTGAGTCTGATAAGTATGATTTAAACCATGAGAGTGCCCGTCCACGCAAACCAACCAGGTTTTCTAGCCTATGAAGGAGAATCTGGTGGTCAATAGTGTCAAAAGCAGCACTTATGTCAAGGAGCACTAGAATAGAAACACAACCAGTGTCCAATGCTAACAGTAAGTCATTTACAACTTTAATAAGTGCCGACTCAGTGCTATGGTTTGGTCTAAAACCTGATTGTAGTGTTTCATACAGATTATTAGTTTTTAGGAAAGCAGTTAATTGTTGAGCAACAGATTTCTCTAAAATTTTGGACAAAAAGGGCAGATTTGAAATGGGCCTATAGTTATTTAGATTAACAGGATCAAGATTTGGTTTCTTTAGAAGAGGCTTGATTACTGCCACTTTTAAAGACCTAGGTACGCAACCCAATAATAGGGATGTATTTATGACATCTAACATGGGCTGGCCTAGCACAGGCAAAAGCTCTTTAATAAGCTTTGTTGGTATTGGGTCTAACAGACATGTAGATGATTTGGAGGACATAACCAGTTTACAAAATTTGTCCAGATCCAAGGGAGTGAAAAACTCAAGGGTCTCTACGCAACCCTGCTCCTGATAGCCCTGTGCTATCTCGGGAGTTGGAGTGCTAGATATTGGAGTCATTTTCATAATTTGTTCTCTGATTTTCTCAATCTTATCAGTAAACGAGTTCATGAAGTCATTGGAATTATAGTTAGAAGGATAACTGATGGAAAATGAAGACTGCTTTTTTGTCAGTTTAGCTACCGTGTTAAATAGAAATCTTGGGTTGTTTTTATTCTGGTCAATTAATTTTGAGAAGTACGATGACCTAGCTGTAATAAGGGCGTGCTTGTATTCTATGAGGCTGTCCTTCCAAGCAGAGTGAAAAACCATCTGCGTTCTAATTTCCTGGAAACTTGTTTAAGGGCACGGGTATGGTCAGTAAACCAGGGTGCAAGTTTCTTCTCACTGCATTTTTTCCTCTTGAGGGGTGCGACAGCATCAAGTGTATTCTGTAAAATGTGATTTAGCGCATCTGTTTGATGATCAATTGACAAAAAGCTATTTGGGTCCTGACTTGATACTAACGATTCGGGAAGTACGTTTATACATTTTGAAGCCGTCAATGAATTTATAGAGCGGCTGGAATAGTATCTAGGTTCCGATTTAATACGAATATTTACCAGAATTTCTAAAATAATCAAAAAGTGATCCGATAGTACAGGATTATGGGGAGACACAATTATATTCTCGACATCGATACCATAGGATAAGACTAAATCTAAGGTATGGTTGTGGCGGTGGGTTGGTTCAGATATATTTTGAATAAAACCAACAGAGTCAATAATAGCTGCAAAAGCCAGTCCTAAAGGCTCACTGTCATTATCAACATGTATGTTGAAATCTCCAACAATCACAACTTTATCTGCCATAGTTGCCAAGCTTGATAAAAACTCTGAAAACTCAGAAAGAAAGACAGTATATGGTCCAGGTGGTCTATAAATAGTTACTAAGAGGAAGGATTGCACTGAGGTAACTATATCTTTTGCCTGTCAGAAAGCATAGCAAGCGATTCAAAGGAGGAGCACTTATCCCCACATTTAGGTGTGAAACTAAATTTTGTCGAAAAAAATCACAGCAACACCGCCCCCTCTACCGGACAGACGTGGCGCTTGGCAACTGGCATAACCATCAGGAGACGCCTCATTGAGTGTATTGTATTCGTCAGGCCTAAGCCAGGTTTCAGTGAAACTAATCAGGTCAAAACTATGGTCCGTGATTAGTTCGTTCACAAGAACCGCCTTGGGGGAAAGTGATCTAACATTTAACAATCCACATTTAAGATGCGTCTTATTACAGGCAACACTTACTGCAGGCTGAGAGGTTTTAATATAAATAAGATTATGTACACAAATGCCACGACAGCCAGTGTGCTCAGATAGCTTTTTACTTCTAAAACCATTTCCAAAACGAGGGACAGACACAGTCTCAATAGCTAAGCTAGTCACAGGTTTTTGGAAGCTAGCAGACAGTAGTTTAGGACCAGAAGTCTGCTGCCTGGCTAGTGCTCTGAGAGGTCATAAATTAGTTTATACTACGGGAAAAATTTCGAGATAATAGAAGAGAACCTCTCCAGTTCGGGTGGAGTCCGTCTCTCTTCAGTAAGCCAGGCTTTCCCCAAAAAGTGGGCCAATTGTTTGTGAAGCCCAAGTCGCTGTCAGTACAACAGTTAGCCATCCAGCGGTATCCATATTGATATATATATCAATATAGATATATATCCAATATATATATAATATATATATATATATATTGTTTGTTTGTTGGGCGTTCTCTCTTAAACCACAATCACATTTCAGTGTTGATGCATATTGCTAATGCAGGATCTCATTAGTTAAAAAAACTAAAACCCTGCAGGTTGTTGTAAAATGTCTGCCATCTTTGAAACTGTTCTATTTCCTTTGTGCTCTCAACAGAAGAAACACACAACAGCCAGTCAGGTGGTGAAGGATCAGTGAAAGTAAATGGTTTACTCCCTAAGGGCCTTCACATTTGGGTAAAAAAAACACAACACTGACAGTCAGTTGCTTGTAACACTTGTTACAAGTTTAGTGGGTCATCATGTCATTCCCCAAAAACAATAATTCTGGGTTCCAGAAAATAAAATAGAGTAAGGAGGGAAATCAGATAACGTGTGAATTGTTATTTATCCATCATTACCCAGCCTGGAGCACATTATTGCAATATATCACTGCTAGTTGAAATTAATGCATACTAGGTACAATATGAAACAAATTAAGTAGTAGCCTAGGCTACCAGTTAAATAGTACAGATTTTTTTCAGATATAACTTTTCAAATCCGCCAGTCAGAGAGCAAGCTAACAATTTAGCTGTATGTTACACTTAGTTTGCTTAAAATATATATTTGGTTGCACACTTTCAGTAAAAGATTGACATGGAGAGCAGTCAGTCAAAACTGCCTTTTTTAAATATTTATTTATTTTCCTAATTTTTTCCCCGGTTTTCTACCAATTTGGTTGCCAATTATACCCTCTATTTATTTAAATTCCCCACCCCCACGAGTCCGCCGCCCGTCCTCCGGGAGCGAGATACACATTCCGGGCTGATTTTTGAAATTCTTCCACGAACGCCTTTTATCTTCTCCTCGACGGACTCGTGCGGACTCCAAAGTGTGGCGTGTTAGACCGCTACGCCAGCCATCCGCCGCCCGCAAAACTGCCTTTTATGGCTTAGTCAGTATAAAGTCCTCAAATTAGGGTTATTGCTGAAAAACGTAAAAAAACCAAAGGTTAGGTTTTTTTTGTGAAATTATTTATCGATTAATTAATCATGCAAATTGTTCCTTAACCCCCTGAGGTCGACGGGAGCGGCGCCGCTCCCAGCAGCAATAAAAGTATATTACTATTTCTAACTTCGCGATATTTTATCATACACACGCGACAAAAACATTGACAGAAACCTTAGAATCGCGACTTTACGATTTGAGCACTGGCAAATCAAATGGGATTTTTAAATTAGGTTAATTAGACCAAAAGTAAACCTTGCCTTTTACTCTCTTTTTACCTGGTAGTAACGTCCCCCTTCTATTGACATGGTAACTAGGGGCGAGTTTCGGGCGAGGTGTGTGGGGAGGGGTGGGGCCATGTGTGAAAACGCGAGCGTAAACACATAAACTGTCCCGACAATTTGAAGCAAGATTTTATACAGACATACAATTTTATTCAAGATGGAAAGATTTTCTGCGCTGCAGTGTTTGAGAGTATTGATGAAAAGCTTACGAAGACAATAACTGACGAAGAGTAAGTAACTATATTTGATTTGCCATGTTATCAAATACTCGTATATATATTCAATATATGAATTCCGCGTCTTGTGACTACATATTCCGCGTGTTGCAACGTAACAAATTGCAATATGCACACAAGATCTATGGAAGAATACTTTTCAAACAGCCTAAAATGTTATTTATTTCGCTTGTTTTCAAATACTCATGAAAATATATGAATTCGCCTTGTGACGCCAAACATATTCCGCGTGTTAGTAACTTAATCTAAATCCCTAACGTTAGTAGATTAGTTGGTTAATACTATACACATCTACCTAATATATACAAAGTGCAATCTAGAAAGTAAGAAGGAAGAAAACGAGATAATAAGCGAAGGCGGAAAAAACCCGAAAAGTATAAACTCCCAAGTGCATGACAAGACAAGGAGTAGATCTCGAAATAAACGGAACAAGGCCAGACAGGGAGCAGAACGTGACAGAACAGGGAAAATGCAATACTGGATAAAGAATAAGGAATAAGGACTGAATGAAAAATAAACAAAGACCAAAAAACAACAGAACAGGAACTCAGAATATAACACTGATGGCCCAGTGAGATGGCCCATCTGACAGATCTTAGAGGTGTGGACAATGAATAATGAATATTCAGGTATTTAGCATTTAGCCCTCCCACAGCCTGAAATAAATGTGACCAGTTATGATAAAAACAGGTTTTTAGCTATTTAGATCTCAGATGTGCTAAACTGTTTTCACACCCTTACATAACCAAGACCTTGATGAACAAACGCACATTGGCAAAACAATTCGTCACTATAGTTTAGTGTGTGCTTTCACAACTTTTGTGACAGCAGAAAAATTTACTATTTTTAACTTGTGTGTTTGTAGATCTATTTACAAGCTGCATATGATACTGACCAAACTATTGATGTCATACAAATGTAGCTGTGATTGTCCTTCAAATAAAAATATCAAACACTTTGGAGTAAGTGTGTGTTAAATTGATGAAATTGAGATAAATATCAGACCATGCCAAAATCAAAAAACATCTAAAAGCTTAGCACGGACCTCAGAGGGTTAAAGTGGTAAAATGTTGTAGTATGCACCTTGACATAGATTCTACAACTGCGTGGAACTTTATTGGAGGGATCCAACACCATTCTTCCACTAGAAATTCCACAATTTGGTGTTTTCATGAGGGTGGTGGAAAACACTGTCTCAGGCACCACTCCAGAATCTCCCATAAGTGTTCAATTGGGTTGAGATCTGGTGACTGAGACAGCAATGGCAAATGGCTTAAATCATTTTCATGCTCATCAAACCATTCAGTGACCACTCGTGCTCTGTGGATGGAGCATTGTCATCCTGAAAGAGACCACTCCCATCAGGATAGAAATGCTTCACTACAGGATGAAGGTGTAGGGTTGGAAGGAGCTGGCTGTATGATTTTAATAGCCAGCCCATATCCCTCCCGGCACCGAGTTCTGGTATCTGGTGAACCCATCATTGGTTAAAGGGGGCGAGGAAGTTGCAACCATAAACATGATTGCAGCATGTCCTGTCAACCCCCCGCATCCAACAGCTGGTTGACCTGGGAGTGAACCCCCCCCTTCACAGCTTTTGGGACTGTATGTGTTGTTCCACAATACATATGTAATACACTCTAATGATCAGAATCACTGTATCTTTTCCCCCTGTGTCATGACATGTCCATTAAGGGTTTTGCGGTACAGAAGTTAGAAGTTAGTTGTGTTTTCCTGTAACATGCCATATCCCCCACTCCGATGTAATTGTATAAGCCAGGCATGTGGAAACATCCTGGCGACCAATTTCGCCACGGATGGCCGAGATAACACGATTTACCAACAGGAAGATTGGGACAGTCGTATAACACATTACACAATCGTTCCCCCACATTAGGACAATCACTATCTCGGTAGCTTCGTGAACCCACAATCTGGCCTCGCAGGCAAATTATGGTCTTGAGGTAATAAATAACCAACAAATGGAGTACTGATTAAGGCTGGTCAGAGGTGTATAAAAGGAACATCCAAATCCAGCTCGGGGAGTTCATTCGCTTAACGAAGGCTCCGGGCGCTCTGCGTTCTAGTTTTCTATGTTTGAGCAATCTGTCATACTGTCTTGTCTTGTATGTTTTCTGTTATGTATTGTGTAATGTCGGTTTTGTGACATTTTGCTAAGGTTGAAATAAGTGTGCAAATCATTGTTTCAACCTATGTCTTCTTCCCCTTTTAGCGCTAGAAAGGGAAGGTTGTAACACACGGGAGCGCGGCCGCACGGAGTGTACGGCTCAGTCCCTCTGCGCTGACAAGTCAGTCCTGCATCGGATCTAGGGTAGCGGGCTTGGGAGGTCGCCGAATCCCGATAACACTACTCTGTAGGACTTAGAATGTCGAGTAGCTGCATATGCCGGCAGCGAATGCTCTAAGTTCTGATGCCACTGAACTTCGATTAGACATGGACTAGAACATCCCCAGTAGATGTCCTGTAGTCAGGAAGTGAATCGCTTTAAGTCTTGAAATGTCGGGGTACCAGGCTCGCCATGGAATTAGTTGTCTATGATGTGGGTTCTAGAGGTTAAGCCCTTCGACTCCTATATGGCTGTTACAGGGACAGGGGCAAACGCAATGTCCGCGGCATGTATGTTGTCTGTATTTACGTAATGTATTGTATTGTATTGTTTGTCCAGATCATGTTCCCCAAATCGCTCCAGAGAAAAGTGGAGGTTCAACGTGATACGATTGACCTCATAATATGGAAGCGATAATTAATCAAATCCATTTCACTAAAATGTCATACGGTACATGTCTCATAAAATTTCCCTACAAAGGTGAACATTCAGAATGGCTGTGTATATGTTGGAGTTTTCCTCTCAGGGGTTGAGTAGACCTAAACTATGCCAGTAAAATGCACCTCATACCATAACAGAGCTGCCAGAACCCTTCATTTACTGAAGTGTTTCTGTTATTTTGGCATTTACCTGTAGTTGTTCTATTCAGTATGTGAATGTTTTTTTAATCTAAAATAAAATTGTCACAAAATGACAAAATACTTGCAATACCATTTTATTTATTCCTTTTGTCAATGTGGATGGCAATAGTTAAACATTACCATTAAGCTGGAACAGTGCCAATAGAGTCATTGGCAACGAAATGACACAAAGGTATAACTGAGACAACGTTGGATAATATGCCTGAAGAGACTTGCTGTGTTTATAGACCAAAAATGCTCTCTTCCACTGCAGAAAAAAAGTGTTATGTTAACAGTTAACATATAGTAACACATGTCATCTTGGCCTTGTTCAAAACACACATTTAAGACTTTAATATCATAGCAGATTGTTAATATTTATCCACCCATCCATTCATTCATTAACTTCCCTCACAAAATGTATTTTACGAAGGCACATAGCATATCACTGAGTTTCTTATACATTTATAACACTGTACAGTGCTTAATTGTTCTGCCAACAGTTTATTTGATATTAACGTTTTGTTACAGGATATCACCATTTTGTAATTGGATGCAAAATTGCTTTGAGCAAAAAAGCTCACTGTTTAAGTACCCTTTCATGAGGCTTCCAAGGTTTTTTTTTTCCACAAAATAAACTCGCAAAATGATGAAAGTCAAACAAGACACAAGACAAATGAAAGAAGGAAAATGCTAATAAACATGAAATGAGCATGAAAATCACTTCATACAGTCATGCATGTAGCAAAAAAGACTCTCTTCCCAGCAAATCTCTCCCAAAGTGTGTGCACTCTGATTGGGATACCTTCATGTTTGTTTCAGCTGTAATCAGTGGCTTCACATAATGGAAGATATTTGTCAGAAGCTCCCTGTTCCTCATGCTTTCTTCTAATTAAATATTTATTCATCTATTTTAATTTTGTACTATTTATTCATTCTGTGCTTCTTTGTTAAACATGGCAATCCCTAACCTTCTGCTGTTTCTTTCTAAAAAAATAAAAATAATACATATTTTATAAGCATTTCAAATTACTGCCTGAAGGAAAGCTGTATAAAAATAATATCTGTATTAAAAACAAAAGTATCCACAGCACCATATGCAGTATACATTACTTTTGATCAATTAAATTTGAAGCGTAACATTACCATTTAATGCTTCTTAAAGATTCCTTGGCAAAAGAAGTGAAATACAATACTTTAGTCAATATGATTCTCAGTCAAGAGTTTACATGATTATGTCAGATATGTTATGATATGTTGTCAGTTATTGCCTAAAAATCTATTATTTCCAGTTGAATCAGGGCTTGATTCTAAAAACGTACTAGACTGGTTTGAGAAGGCTTCAGCACAATCACATTTGACTTCACAGATATACACCTTTTGTAGTTTAAATAATAATACATTTAAAATAGCATTTACCATTTGTATTAATAATGTACTGTATATACTAGATACTTTGATCGGTTGGTAATCATTCCAAAGTATAGAAACAGTTTGTACAGCCTAACACATGCTTGAGGCCTGGCAACAACCCTGAACTTCAGACGTCCTACCGTCATGTCCCACTGCTCTCTACGTGGTAGTTGTGTCCAGGTTTACCTTAATACACACAAACATAATAAAAATATATAATAATATAATATAAAAATAACAACAAGATGCTATGGCTCCTTAAATGCTGAATGTGTCTTCCTCCACTCACTGCTTTGCTAACTGCTACAATATCATTCAGCATATGGATTCACTTCCGAAAACATGTATGCACTACCAATCAGGTCCAGCGGGCTGAGAATTTAAACCATTTTTTTAAACCTAGGCAAATGCCAGCCCCGCTGTCTGGTAAGTAATTTGAGTGAACAAACAGATCTAATGTGAATCAGTCAGCATGAGAGGGTGGGGCAGTACTTGCTAATTTCAATGTCTTACAGAAGCCTAGCAGACAAATTCACAATGCCGAACAGGGTGTAATTTGGCCTCAAAACCACTGAATTGATGCTCGCCATGACAGACTTCATTCTGTCCATCAGGCTTTCAATATCTCACTTTTATATGACCATAATTGCATTGTACCACTGGTTTCAAGATGTTCTCCTGTACTCAGGGAAGATTACCTCGAACCACACTTAATCTCATCCTCACCTTTATCACAAAGGTGTATAGCAGTGACGCTTCTTGCTCATCTTTTGCCATCAAAAGGTGCGACAGTCCTTCCAGTGTACTTTGTCCCTGCGTGCTTCATCTTGACAGTGCAGAAGGAAGATGAATAAGGCCGGGGATGGTGATAGACTTACAAGAAATCAGGACTGCTAATGACAGTGCTGGAGCATATTAATCGTTTGGCGAGTACATTATAATGGCTGTTTTATTGAACCACCCCGCTCCTCACATTGAAATTAATATACTGCAGTTCTCAATTTTCATGAAGAAAATTGGAGTAGTGATGAAAAGATCCTTAATTTTGAAGATTTTTTTTACAGTGCATGTTTGCACTTAGGCTCACGTATACACTCTGAGATCAAAAAAGGAGCCGTACCAAATATGCCGTGGGCTCTGTTTGATTTCGGTTTCCAGATTCATACTTAAACTTGCAATCGATTTCAATTACAGCTTTATTCTAAGAGTGTGACCCAGATCCCCATGGCAAACTGAGAAGTTGCTCCAAATGAAGTTTTAATAATATAAAATATAATACAATATTGATAAACCTAAATGTGATTATTACATATTATTTCCAGACAATTTATTGTTGAAAAAAGAAAAACACTCACAAAGCCATACATCACATACAGTTGGAACTACGGAAAGTAGGAATGCATTTTTTACATCACAAAAACTATGTTCTCTTTCTTCTTCAAATTTCTTCTTGCCAGTTTTCTTGTTAGTCATCACTATAATAATACAATATCGGTGATACTTAAAGGACATGCAAATGGCATGTTATTTTCTGCCCTGAAGGAAAACTGTCACTTTGAGCTGTAAATTGCTTACTGGAAATAAAGCGCTGCTTTTTCGCAAACACAGCTCAGATTGTGAACAGATCATTTGGAACTCAAATAAATAGGTAACAACACAACTTCAGATCATCTGTCACATCATTTAATGAACACACTTCTCTTGCCATAGCTACAGTACATGCCAGATTTTTTTCAGCTGACTCCATCTTGTCTCGACTGAAGTCAATCAAGCCATATGTGAGGTTGTGAGTGAAATTACAGATCACAAAAAAACTGAAGCTTCTCTGAGAAAGTTAGGAGAGTAATTTATTATGCAAATTCATTCATAGTATAAGAATCAAAATGTATCCATAACACTAAGCCACAGGTGCCAAAACATCCCACATGTCACAATTTGAGAGTAATCTATGCACCAATTAAAATGATGTGGAGGACGTATTTCAGGTCCTTGTATGTACAAGGATGATTCATCTTCTCCTTTTGGAGATTAGTCGTATAGGGAATTAAAATCTGGCCACATTTATAAAATCTTGTGGAGCTGACAATGAATCAAGGGCAACCCACTTCTTGCTGTCCCAAAATCTCTGATTTAGATCATCTGCTACTGTGGTCACTGTGAAATGGGCAATATTAATGTTCACATTTAACAAATATGACAAAATATTGAAGCAAAAGGTCATTACAATACATTGAATATAACATACACATTTTAAAGATGCGTGGTTGATTTAGATGAATTGAATGGTGATATAAGCAATACAAAATGTAGCTGGTAAAGTCCTTTGTGAATAGAATTACAAATTCCTAATGCATAGAAAACTGTATGAACAAAATGTAATATTGTGTAAGATTGTGCCGATCTGTCATTTCTAATATGTTTTTAGGTTGTAATGTAAAGATATAATGGTGGCTGGGGGGAATAGATACCGACTATTTTCCCCCATGTAAATGGGTTCACAATTTGGATTCAGATTGGGTATCAAAATGATTTATTTCCAACTTATTGCTGATATTAAGCTGCATATCAGACCATGGCTATGTGTGGAAACTGGCTGAGGAATTAACATATTTATAGTTTCCATCTCATTAGAGATTTTAAAAGGCCTATCTCAAGAATGTAGCTTGGGTTACGTAATGGATCCATGTCCAAGCTCATTTCCCCTTCTAAGGATTTTGTTTATTAAGCAGAATTTTTTTCGCTTTCTTGTCACAGACTTGAGGAGAGGCCCAAGGCATGCACTTGATAAACATTTTGAGGAGAGGTTATGCCTTTTGGAAATGGATCTATGATGCATACTCAAACAGAGACAATTAGATACACTCCAACAAGTTTATTATATGGTTCCAGGCTAAATGTGGCATTGTTAGCAACAATATTGTACCTTCTTT
The DNA here is from genome assembly GCA_029706075.1 of Aldrovandia affinis. Lineage (NCBI taxonomy): Eukaryota > Metazoa > Chordata > Actinopteri > Notacanthiformes > Halosauridae > Aldrovandia > Aldrovandia affinis. Next base: position 755,732 of record JAINUG010000076.1, read on the forward strand.
TGAGAATATGAGATTAGTGTAACATTATTGAAATGAGTAAATACATGTCATCTGTATTACAAAAGATTATTTGAGCGTTGTTTGACTTTTTTAATTCTTTCAGATTGTAAATCTGACAAGGGTAGGAGCCATATTAAACCGTATTTCACCTCAGACGTGTGTATGCAAAGGTTTTATGTTATTACAGAATTATTTCTCATTACAGTCTGAATCCACTCTGACCTGTATTACAGACAGTTGTAACAATTTCAGTAACAAATTATGAGCACCTTTCTTCTGTGCTTGCAGGTTCAACAGGAATAATATGTCCTTACGGTCAAAATTACTTTAGAAAAAAGGAAAGCAAACATTTAGCAAAAATGAGATAGAGACACTCTTAAATGAGACAGAGGCTAAGAATTTAATATTTTCCAGAATAGCATTACTTGCAGAGACCAGGGCCCGTATTCACAAATAATTTTATCTTACCACTAGGAGTACTTCTAAATCGCACAAAAACCTTTTAGTTAGGAGTCCCACCTTAAAACCTATTTACAAAGCTGCAAAGACAAACTCATACTAAGGAATTCCTAGAATTTTCAAGCTAAGAGTGAGGGCGGGGTTGAGGTCGTTGCTATGGATGACGTTGTTTCTCATGAACGAGCTTACTCAGAATGCCCACAGCGATTGGCTGATATAGGGGATGGGTCTCTGCCCGCGATTTCAACCTAGTAAATAAATATATATATGCTACTGTAAATGGGTATGTAGGCCTACCTGTTCCTGTTATATTCTAGTGGTGTAATGGATCGCAGTTGATCCGTGATCCGTACGGATCAACCCCCACGGTTCGGCACGCATATGATCCGCGGATTAATAGCTAAATTGAACCATCATAGAGAAATACAGTTTTTCTGCCGCTGTCATGTTTTAAAGTAATAATTCCCTAAATCTCAATGCAGAGTTACAGCGAAGAGATAGACAACCATGTATGTTTTGGTTTGCTTTGTTTTTCATACTAAATGCCTTTCTGGGAGGCAGGTTTTTAGAAATGCGACCGAATTAAATAAAATTTAAACATTAGCGATCTTTTAATTTTTTATTAAATTTTATTCAGGCATAACCACCCTAGTTAAATCGCCTAAGGCGTACTGAATCTAAAAATGTATTTTGTGAAATTTTCGAATAAAGATTTAGCGAAATAACTTAAATTTAAAAACTGAAATTATCATTCATTCAATTCCTTGAGAATAGTTCCTGGTAATTTTTGGTGGAAAAGGGCTGGACTGGCTATATAGTCTACCGGGCTTTTTTGGTCCCCGTTAGAATCATTTTATTTTTGCTGATCCGCAAAAATGATCCGATGCACCCCTATTATATTCTAATAAAGATTCTAAAATACAAATGTAGGCTAGTCCAGCCCTGGGTCACTGATTTAACATGAAAAAAACCAAGAATACTGACGTGTCAATTTTGAAACCAAGAATACTTAGTCAATTGGTTACATGTCTGCATCTCGTAAACAATCAGCGGGTATCTATAGCCTATATAATATATATAATATTATATATATAATACCCTCGCGATTGAGGCGGTACCTTTTTATGAGCTCTGTATCATTCAATATCTCCAGTGTTGATGTGATTGCGACAACGATTGCCGGCAGCAGCAGATTTTCGGATCGCCGTGAGTAGGTCTTTAGCGACTTAGAAGTCCTCTTGACTGCTTTTAACTTCTCCTGGACTTAGGAGCTGTTTTTAGCTCTCAAACCCTTTGTGAAATACTCTTATCCCAAAAATTTAGGAGTCCTAAATGTATGAGTGACACGCCCATTATTTTTCGGAGTTGCTCCTAAATTGCGGAGTTAGGACCAACTTTTACCCTTAAAATTCTTTGTGAATACGGGCCCAGATATCTACATAAAAAGAAATAGCAAACACTTAGATGTATTTGGAGGAGAAACAGTTGAAGGCCCATGTGCCTGAACAAGTCTTAAAAAGCCATCAAACTACTCCCAATGGAGGAGAGAGTCATGGTAGTAATTAGTATATATATACTGTATGTATATATCTTTCAATCCATTATGAGCACACATCAGGGTAAATGAAAAAGCAAGGACACATTGACATGGTGCATGGGGGAACTATTTGAAGGGGATCACTAGTGAGAGAAGTGGGTTGATTTTTATATAATTACTGTTGTGAAGATTGTATGTTGTTGTTCACAATGAACATTTGACACTTGTTGCAGATGCTCCATGTAGATTAAATCTGTGATGATATTTATTTGGTTCCTAGGGTTTGTCCCATATAAAAAAACATTGTGCAGGGTAGACCTTATGGTTTTAGAAATCCCTGACAAATCTGATTATTACTCAAATAACCTAGTCCCTGTCAATATCTACACTCCATAGCGACGCTCCATTGCACTTGTATGCCTAAGATATCATTAACATTTATATCTTCTCCTACGGAATGGTGACATTATTCCAGTAAATGCTGATTCCTGTCACACCCCTACAACTGTGTTAACATGCGACATGCCAAATGAAAGTTGCTTGGTGTAGGGCAAATTCATCAAGGAGTCTTACTCAGACATGTAAGCTCTTAAAAAGTGAATAATGGCATAAGAAAGCCGTAAGTGGATTTTCTGCCTGCTCCATTGCCACCCCTCTCCATCAGTCTCACACCAGAAGCCCATTTGAAGTGTTTAGTCTTGGAAACATTAATCCCAGTAATTTCAGGTCTGTGCTTCTCGACTGTCAGGTAAATCAGGCAGCATCGGAGAAGCACTAAAACCGCGAGGAAACGGCGGCACCGTTCGCCGATAATTAGAATGCCATGTGTTCGTCTCTTCAAGGTAAAGCAGGCCTTGTTAAATGAAGAGCTGTCACACTTTAATTGTCTCCGCAGAGACACACAGAGAACAAATACAATGAAACACATGAAATATCACAGGGAAATGTGCCTGAAAAACAACTTCAGCTGCTGAGTGCTTTGTTCTCACACGTATTAATGGGAGGCCTAATCCCTTCGGTGTCAGTGCTGGACAGGCAATTTCTCTTTCTCTTTCCTTGGGAAAAAAATAAACAAGTAATAAATGGTGTGAATTTCCCCAAAATTAGATGATCAAATAAATCTCCAACACCAAAAATTCATGGATGTAGAAAGCAGATGACACAAAATGTAAAGTTACTGTAGGATTCATTCTGAATGAGTGGTGCCTGTTGGCATGTGCTCTATTTTTTTTACTGATTTATGTTGGGTACTAGGTAAGCAGCATTAGAGCTTATTGGGTCTATGTAACCACTCACTGGTATAATTCCCCAAATTTGCAGGAATGTGTCACATTTATTTTAAGTGGTTGCAAGATCAATTGAAATGGTACACATACTGTAACTGTGATCACTGATTTTGCCTGAGCAAGTGGTTAGGGAATTGGGCTTCTAACAGGAGTGCTGGTACAAATCATAAATGAAGCACTGCTTATCTTTGAGCAAGGCATTTATTCTGCAGAATATCCAGCTTTGTAAATGTATATTTTAAATAAGCTGCAAGCCATGTACTTTTCCCTGGATGGAGGTCTAACAAATAAAATAGCAGAAAAGTAATGATAAAAAGTATGTGGGGTCTCATGGCATGTGATTGTGGTAACTGACAAAGTAAAGGAGACACTTGAGTAAATGAGGGATACAAAGTATATTGAAAGCAGGTGCTTCCACACAGGTGTGGTTCCTGAGTTCATTACGCAATTAACAAATCATGATGTTTAAGGTCAGGTGTAAAAATGCTGGGCAGGCCCAGTTGCAGGCCTAGAGAGCTCAGTGACTTTGAAAGAGGGGTGATTGTTGGGGTACGTTTGGCAGGAGCTTCAGTGATGAAGACTGCTCAACGTAATGTTTCACTGGCTAAGGTGATGTTAGCATGGAAGACTGAGGGAAAGACATCATAAACTAGGGGCACCTGTGGTCGAAAGGGCTTACTCGACCGTGATATCCGTGCATTGTTTCGAGATGCATGGCAAAACAGATGAGCAACGCTGAATCGGTTGACTGCAAGTATCTATTGAGAGCGTGAGCAGGAAGGTTCATCAAGAACAGTCTGTCGAGAACTTCACAGAGAGGAATATTATAGTTGGGTTGCTGTGCATGTTTGCGAGTAGGGGTTCAAAAAACACAGGCAGTGGTCCACTGAGCAGTGGAAAAAAGCCATATGGTCAGATGGAGGAGTCATCCTTCACCCTGTTCTCAACAAGTGGACGAGTGAATGTGTGCCACACGTGAAAATAGTCCTGCTTGTTTGTAGAAAGTACATGACAGAAAAAATAAAGTTATTGCAGGATTCATTCTGAATGCCTGAGTGGCACAAAAATAAACCTACCGGCCCATGGGGTTCTGCCAGCACTATTATGGTGTGGGGTGCATTTTCCTGGCGTGGTTTAGGTCCAATCAACCCCCGTAGAAGGGGAAGATAAATGCCAATAAATACATTCTGAGTGATCACCTTCATCTTATGGTGAAGCATTTCTATCCTGATGAGAGTGGTTTCTTCCAGATTGACAATGCCCCATTCACAGTGCACAAGTAGTCACTGAATGGTTTGACGAGCATAAAAACTATGTCAACCTTATGCCATGGCCATCTCATTCACCAGGGCCGGTATTCACAAAGAATTTGAAGGGTAAAAGTTGGTCCTAACTCGGCAATTTAGGAGCAACTCCGAAAAATAATGGGCGTGTCACTCATAAATTTAGGACTCCTCAATTTTTGGGATAAGAGTATTTCACAAAGGGTTTGAGAGCTAATCCGAAAATCAGCGATCCGAAAATCTGCTGCTGCCGGCAATCGTCGTTGCTATCACATCAACACTTTGGAGATATTGAATGATAAAGAGCTCATAAAAAGGGTATGCCGCCTCAATCGTGAGGATATTATATATATATTATATTATATATATTATATATAGATACCCCCTGATTGTTTACGAGATGCAGACATGTAACCAATTGACTAGTCAGTATTCTTGGTTTCATGTTAAATCAGTGACACGTAGCCTACATTTGTATTTTAGAATCTTTATTAGAATATAATAGGGGTGCATCGGATCATTTTTCGGATCAGCAAAAAAATTAATAACGGGGGGCAAAGGCGCGTTTCCTCCAAAAATTACCAGGAACTATTCTCAAGGAATTGAATGAATGATAATTTCATTTTTTCAATTTAAGTTATTTCACTAAATCTTTATTCGAAAATTTTACAAAATACATTTTTTGATTAAGTACGCATTAGGCGATTTAACTAGGGTGGTCTTATGCCTGAATTAATGTAATAAAAAATTCAAAGATCGCTAATGTTTAAATTTTATTTAATTTGGTCGCGTTTCTAAAAACCTGCCTCCCAGAAAGGCATTTAGTATGAAAAACAAAGCAAACCAAAACATACATGGTTGTCTATCTCTTCAGTGTAACTCTGCATCGAGATTTAGGGAATTGTTACTTTAAAACGTAACAGCGGCAGAAAAACAATATTTCTCTATGATGGTTCAATTTAGCTATTAATCCGCGGATCATATGCGTGCCGAACCGTGGGGGTTGATCCGTACGGATCACGGATCAACTGCGATCCGTTACACCACTAGAATATAACAGGAACAGGTAGGCCTACATACCCCTTTACAGTAGCATATAATTTATTTTCTAGGTTGAAATCGCGGGCAGAGACCCATCCCCTATATCAGCCAATCGCTGTGGATATTCTGAGTAAGCTCGTTCATGAGACACAACGTCATCCATAGCAACAACGTAAACCCCGCCCTCACTCTTAGCTTGAAAATTCTAGGACTTTCTTAGTATGAGTTTGTCTTTGCAGCTTTGTGAATAGGTTTTAAGGTGGGACTCCTAACTAAAATGTTTTAATGCACAGGGAAATTCTTAGATTTGCACAAAAAAAAAAATATATATATATATATATATATATACATACAGTATATACAGTGAGCACCATAATTCATTGGACAGTGATACATTTTTGTTATTTTGGTTCTGCAGACTGTCAGCTTTCATTTTAGGGTATTTTCATCCATATCCGAAGAACTGTTTAGAAATGATAGAACCTTTTGTACATAGTCCCCCCCCCATTTTCAGGCACCATAATTCATTGGACAGTTTAGCATAATGTCAAATAAAGTAATCATTTTTAATATTTGGTCGCATATCCTTTGCATGCAATGACTGCTTGAAGTCTGCGACGCATAGGCATCACCAGACACTGGGTATCTTCCCTGGTGATGCTCGTTCCTGCTTGTTTTGGGGACTTTTTGCCTTCAGTCTCCTCTTCAGCATGTAAAATGCATGTTCAATTGGATTCAGATCTGGTGATTGACTCGGCCAGTCAAGGATTTTCCCATTTTCGGCCGTCAAAAACCTCTTCGTTGCTCAGCAGTCAGGTCATTGTCTTTTTGCATGATGAAGTGTGGTCCAATGAGTTTGGAGGCATTTGGTTTTATCTGAGCAGATAAAATATTTCTGTAGACTTCAGAATTAATTGTTCTACTTCTGTCTGCAGTCACATCATCGATGAAGACAAGTGAGCCCATTCCACTGGCAGCCATACAGGCCCAAGCCATAACACCCCCTCCACCATGTTTCATGGATGAGGTGGTATGCTTTGGATCATGAGCATTTACTTTTTTTCTCCACATTGTCCTCATTCCATCACTCTAGTACATGTTAATCTTTGTCTCATCTGTCCACAAGACTTTGTTCCAGAACTCTTGGGGCCTTTTAGGTTCTTTTTAGCAAACTGTAATCTCGCCTTTCTGTTCTTCAGGCTTATCAGTGGTTTGCATCTTGTAGTGTACCCTCTGTAGTCTTGCTGGTGCAGTCTTTTACGTATGGTAGACTTTGACACATCTACACCTGCATCCAGGAGAGTGTTTTTGATCTGTTGGGCCGTTGTCAGGGGGGTTTTCTTCACCATAGAGAGTATTTTCCGGTCATCCACTACTGTGGTCTTCCCGGGTCTTTTCTGTATTCACTAACGACACAAATGAATACACCTGCCTAACTAAACACATCTGTGAAGCCAATTCAACAAATACTTGTAGTAACTTAAAATGGGGGGACCATGTACAAAAGGTGCTGTCATTTCTAAACGGTTCATCCGATATGGATGAAAATACCATCAAATTAAAGCTGACAGTCTGCACTTCAACCTCATTATCCTTTCAAACTCAAAGTGCTAGACTACAGAACCAAAATAACCCAAAATGTGTCACTGTCCAATGAATTATGGTGCTCACTGTATATAGGGGAGGGAAGGGGGAGGGAAGTCTACAGGAAGGTCGCTGCATATAGGAGTGGCTCTAGAGTGCCTATGTTATGGTCAACACCTTGCCGAGTGCCGTCTCGGAGGAGACGATACTTTGCCCTTGTCACTGCCGGTCACAGGGCTACGGTAGTGAACTCATAATACCGGGGGGGATTGAAATCAAACATAGAGGGTGTAATCTATCCTTGAAAAACATCTATTCTAAAAACAGAGCTTAATGGCACAATAAAAAATAACAATGTCACAGTACAGGTTACACCATACATTACGTCACTGGCGGAGTGATGGAGAGGACAGGCAAGACCCCGCATTTCAGGTCGGCCGTTCCTGCATGCAAAATGTAATAGCAAGACAGCACATTAACATGCTATACGTTCCCAGTAAAACTTCCACTTCTTACTCGCTACACAATGGTTAAATACACAATCCATAAGATCGGAAACTCTTGCCAGACTGCACGTCCTCACCCTCGCTCCGGACCCCTGTTTAAATGAGAAAACAAAGGGTTTATATAGCCCACATTTCCGCCTGGTAATCGTCACCCGGTGCATTCATCTTCCCTTATTAGTGTTGCCACAGTGAGAAGGAAAATGCTATACATACTTCTACGAACTCTCACTGTCTATCACAATCTGCAACGCATCACTTAAATACAGAGCTTGTTACTGTTACACATTCAGTGTGATTGGTCTATAAAGCTTTTCTCTCCCAAAGGTTCTAAACTTGAACTTGAACAGATATTTTTCAAAATGTTCAGAAGAGCTGGCAAGTGCAAGGCTTTTCACTGAGCATGTTTTTATTTATATTTTTGAATATGATTATTGAGAAAGGTCAAATTCACCCATATGATTACAGCTGGAAATTCAATATATACCATTTTAAATGAAAAAGGAAAATAAAGGAATATTGTGGCCTTGGCAACACAAGTTACAAATGCAGTTGACTGTGGACACAAACATTTAAAAATATATTTCAACAGCTATTGATTATAAGATTAGTCCACAGAGTAGGATTACTTGTGAGACCAGTTCTAAACCAGCATGTCTTTAGACAACTGAAAATGGATTCATCGAGCCCAAGCATTACACACAAATCCTAATTCAGAGATTGCCCATTTTAGCCATGGCCCTAGGTTACACAATATAAGGTCTCTCTATTTGAATAAATACGTTATATTCCAATCAGAACACACATTTTGATCAATATGTTCATTACAAATGGGTGGCATTTACCAACAAATGCCAAGATGTGGAAAACCTTACAGCTCTGGAGTCCCCATGAAGGGATGATTTCATTGTCCAAGTATTCCAGTTTTAAAGTGCTGGAATTGGAGAGAAGGGAGCATGCATTTGATGACCTCCCTGACTTTTCTAAAATGGAAAATCAGAGTATACTCCAGCTCCCTCAGAAGAAATTATATTGAATTCCCCAAAGCCTCTGTGAAGGCCCTGAAAATAGTTCTGCCTTTCATGTGATAATCATGGAATTGAGCTGATCACGCTACTCATTGTAATAACATATTAACCACAAGTAGATGATGTTGAGTATCAAGTTCTAAACACAAGTGCCCCCTGGGCAGGTATCTTAGGAAGGGACAATAGAAAACAGAATTTATTGTTGATAGATGATGAAATTGAGCATTTCTTTTGGTGTATTATTTTGGCTAAGTGCTGAAATTGCACACGCCTCTAACAACAACACCACACTGCCATGGGATTTTTGATTCCTTATCAATGTTACACATGTCCACTGATCAGTGTAGTGTGTGGATTGGCTGATACAATGGGTATTGCATAGAAATAACCATCCAGATGATTTAAAGTTGGATCACAGTGTTGAAGCAAAAAAAAAAAAAAGCTGCGTTACGGTGAAACAAGAAACAAAGGACATGGGGACAGAAAAAGAATGGATGAGGAAAACGAAGTTGCTTTGTAAGCCTATTACATTTACTTTACTCTCTCCACAGCTGTCAAGGGACAGGATTAGGGGAGTGCAGGTGCAGATGGTGTAATGTGCCTGGAGAAAACAGACTCCTAGAACAATTACAAGGACAGTTTCATCAGTGGGCGCTGTCTTTGTTTGGTTGTTCTAGGGAGCTGCATTTTGCAAGGCCCTTTTCACAGCATGTTCTGGCAAGGAATCTAGGATTTTTTTTTTTTTCTGAGATCATTTTATTTTAAAACGACAAATTCTCATATCGGTGCCTCTTACTCAGTAAGTTAAAACAGAGGGACGCTGTCCCATAAACCAAAAGTGAAACAATAAACTGTGGACGTGGACATTTAAATCGGTACATTTTAATGGAAACTGTTAGGTTACAGTACTATGTGGTGTCTCGCATTCATTCATCCTGGTATTCATGCTGTATCTCGCACCTTGGATTACTATTATGGATGTGCTCAATTCAAAACTCAAAAGGGTAGGGCAAGCAGTGTCGCAGATCAAAAAGAGGCGTGTCTGAGTCAGTTTCTGTATTTGAACATCATTGACGCAGGCGGTGTACAGGGGCACATGGCGCATCGAGGCAGAATTTCAGTTTTGTGAAGAGTTGAAGGCGTGATGGTGCACTGGCCAATCAGGACACTTTCCACATTCCTGTTAATGAAGGGTCACATCACCTTTCCTTGTCTTCCATTCTTTTTAAGGTTCTGCTTGCAAACTCTGCTCTGACTTTCACTACCTACTCTCACTTGCTTCTTTCATGTTTGCATGTACACCCATAAACCAACAGTCAAGGGAAAATTTAAATGCAAAGGTCAAAAATTACATCTCAGAACCGAGTAATTTTGAGGATGTTCAGCTGGTATGGACTTAGTGTTGTTAAACTTTGACAATACTTAGATCTCTGAATTATGACCTGGCTCTCAGTGGTTGTCTGTGATTTACATCTTTGATTTACTTACGGGCAGCATAAATAAACAGCAGTTTTTATAGGGATTGTTAAATGTTTACATTTTTTAAAGTTTATAGAATTGTTTGCTCGCACGTCAACACTTTGGAGTTTGACTTTAACTGAGCGTAACTTTCCACAAGGTGACACTGCTGTTGTGCAGAGCATAATGCTCTGCATATATAAAAGCTATCTTGCCTGCATGAACTGTGAGACTCCTTTGACATGATTGATCTGTGGGAGATGTAAATTAGTTAGCTGTGACATAAAATATGCTTGATTTGTTGTGCGTGTGCTCTATTTTTAATCGTATGTTTGCAGATATACCATTTCTTTTGGGAATAGTCTATAAAATGAAAAACGGTTACAGAATAAATATTTCATGATAATTTATTTTGCTATGATCTATTTAAATATGATATTGTCAGTAGCATCTATGTGTGGATACCTCCACAGCATGTTAAACCTGCATTCATCTGCATTTTTCATAACTGCCCACTATCAAGGACTCTGGTATTGCCATTTGCGTGGCTACCTCTGCACTTTCTGGTGGCGGACACTCCTTTGATCTGTTAAAATATCTCTGTGCCATACGTTTGCATGAGTCCATACCTCCAAACGACAACCCAGCACCCTTTCCAAACACCCAGGGCAAGCGCTAAAAAACAGGGATGTAAATACCAACCTAGGAGCAAACATTGTTGTACCCCTCTGCACAGCTCCCAAATATCAATCTTCTCCTGCGACAGCTGCGTTCGTGCATGAATGTGGCTTTTTACGTCCTCAATATAGAGCCCTAAGTGTGGTTTAAATGATTACAGTCAACTAACCTTTGTTTTTTTTTTAACGCTATGTACTTTTTTAGTTTTTCTTTGGGCTACATTGGATTCACTTTTCTTTCAGAAACTCATTCCATAAATGTGCCATAAAGAGTTATTTAGATTGTGATGTCTGCATCTAGTTGGAACAAATGTAAAATGTGTATGCCCTACGCAAGCGTATTCATTAACTTGTGATTTACTTTGTCACATGCAATGCTTGCAAAGGAGAATGTGAATAATATAACGTGTGATTAATTGGGACAACACTGCTTATGTGACTTATCTCACCGCCTCCAGGGAACCCCTCCATCGGCCCTTCCCGGCCCCTTCCAATAACGCCAGCAATAGAGATCTTTTAGTTAAAGTTATGATTGGGCATTTAGCATCATTAAAGGCAACATTAAAAGCCTGAAATCCCCGGTGCAGGGCATCTTTTTTCCTTGTTTTCTCACCAGGCCCTTTTTTTCCCCACTTCTGAAGATATGGGCAGTGGACAGTGTGCCACTTTTTCACACCCCCGACAGTCCCCTCACCGCGTGTTTTACCATCATGCCTCACTACGCTCGCCGCTGAAAAGTAAGACAGCAAGAAGCACAGAAGGACCATCTGTCTGTCAGAACTCTTTCGGTCGCTGTGACTGGCCTCACTAAATCACAGAGTCTAAGAGCACCGTTAAAATGACTTCAGGTGGGGGCAGTAACATGCTGTACTTCAGCATATCAAGATTTTCTGAATTCTGGTGAATAGTGATGAGGACATTATTATCATAATTTATTTGCTAGATGCCCTTTTCACAGGAGAATTGTAGAGAATTAGATGGTACAAGTGCAGAATACAAATAGCAATATAAAGAAGTTCAAGTACACCCAAGGGCATAATCATGACTACAAGCGAATGCCTAAATATCCAAAGGCTACACAAAGCTGAGTGATATACGCCAAGTGGAAAACATACATTTAAATACCAAGTGACAGCAAATCCTAAATAAATCACAAGTACCAACGACCTGCTGTAACCAAAGTCAATCGCATTCAATCCAAATTGCAGTCAAGTGCTAGAGCAGGGCAGATGGAAATACAATATAAAATATAATAATTGTCACAATAATAATACATTGTGAGGGTAGAAACATGCAACAAAGCTAACAGAAGTTTATTAAGTAGACAGATACATGACGATTATGGGTATACAAATGAATATGAATGAAAACAAAATACTTATCATATCGGTAGCAGCTTAATAATGCTATATTGACATCTTGAGTCATTTATGACATTATAAATTTCATTCTTGTATAATATTATTAATTGTATCAATACTAATTATGTAATAATGATAGCAATAATCATATCAGTGCTATCATTACTATGGTTATAGACAAATATGCAATTATTGAAATCATATTTGATAATCTACATCCCAGGTTTAAATTATATAAGGAAAGGATTTACTAATACATGCAACAGAGCTTTCAGACAAAATATATTTTTTACATGGTTAAGAACTATTGCACTTCTATTGCACACTAACTATCATTTTTTTAAGCATCAATGGTTGCTCTCATTATGTAATTTACAGTTGCTCGTTGTGTTTTGTTTTATTATTTGCTATTTTTCTGTATGAACTAGTTGTACTTTTTCCTAATGTGTTTGTGCATGTATTTTGTTTTGTCTGTAGTTTACTGGCGACAGGTGTTGGAAATTAGCCTTTGGCTACAAACACTTGCAATGCATCTGATGCTCGTTTTTAACATTGTAACAATGCTTTTGCCGTGTCCCTGACAAAAAAATATAATAAATAAATGAATAAATAACTGGGTGCTGGATACACCTTGGTAAAATGGAAACATGAACAAGGTGACAGATGGTGGTGCGTGACTCTGCTGACCTGACTGTCCGGCTGTACACAGTTCATTCCATCTCCTCGGGGGCCGAGAGTGGACAGACCCTCGTTGTGGAAACTCACCGAGGCAGCAGCGGAAGAGTGCAGGATGAGAGAAGACGTGTAGGGAAAGATAAGCCTATTAATTGGGAGAGTCGTGTTGAAGACACAGTGTGTCACCCCTTGGGATATTTTTAGAAGTGTATTCACATCTTCTGAAGAGTCAGTCTGCTCGCAGCACTTACAAATAAATGTTTGTACTATGCACAATACAAACTGAAAGTCACTGTACACATATAAAAGAAAATCAATGCAGCTCAGTCAGGTCAACGGGAATATCCGTGGAGGTGCTTTTGCATTTACATTTACACCGAGCTATTTTCCACCAACAATACACATACAGAAAATAAATTAAATCACATGCATAAAGCTATCAATTATGTAATAAAGTGTAATTTAATGGAACTTACTAAACAAAACAGATGTTTTCTATTAGCAGTACGAATGGAGGGCCACAGTATGACCTTAATATATTCAATCAGCCACATCTTTCCATGAAAGGCTTATTAAGAACAAATGCATTACCTCTGATGTTGAATGCAAAACAGGGACACAAAAATCTGTCTTTGTACAACTGGCAACACACAGGACTTATTAATTTTTCTAACAATAATATGGGCACAGTCTTTTGCCTGAAGTAACCAGTAAGTGGTTTGCATTTTTATTTTGATATATTTCCCCCTCAGATGTCCTGAGGCTCCCATAACTGCTCTTTTTCATGGTTCAAATTTTAGGAGCAGAAGCTTGGTCGTTGTCCTAAAATGGATTCCACTTCTTGCACGTTTAGAGCATTCCTCTGTGTTGGGATGGTGAGTGTTTACAATATTAATACGGTCTGACCATTTGTAATAAAGTCAGTTTTGAACATAATATTCATTTTGTGACACAACTGGTCAATTAACATCACACAATGCACTTTGTATGATAAAACTTACAAAATGTTTATTGAATTAATTAATGTTCTTTTGTTCATTTCATGAATTCAATTCTAAACTGGAATGCATTGTGAGGACTAAAATAAATTAACATTCAACCAAACATATTATTGGTTCATATTTTTGTGCACAAATTAATAACATTACTCCAATAACATCAACACATTTTTTTGACCAATTCACAGCATGAAATAATAAATGTATGCAAAAAAATATGCATGTATTTAGCATGAAAATCTAAAATACAATTCCATTCCATGTTTCAAAATTAGCTTGAGATGAAAAACAAATCCTTTTGTGGGTGATTGTTTTTTGCTTCTGAAAACTCATATGTCTGGGAATATGCCAAATGTGTCTTGCATTGTTGTCTTAACTGTTTCATCATGCTTGTTGCAGCTGGTGACATGAAACCCTTGCCTTCACCAACAATCTAGGTGGCTATTACAACCAAGGAGAGATGGAGTGCACATTCAAGAAAGGATGGCCTATGCTGATCAAGGTGTGAGCAAAGGAGGATGGTCAGGAACTTATTGCAGGGTCAAGACTCAGTCTTCATTCAGAATTCCATTTGATCTTGTCGCTTAAAACCGTTTTGAAACAGGGTATGCAGGTGTGTGTGTGTGTGTGTGTGTTTGAAAGGTACCCACTTGCTGGCTACACATATGATCTTTGAATAAGAAAATAAGAGGATTAAGTGTTTTAACTTGATTCTACTGTAGGTACAGTTTGCCATGGAGCCTTGGGAAAAGTATCTGCATTGTAAGATCCTCATCCATCATTGTAACCCCCAGATGTTGGGTTCATCATACCTAGAGACTCACAGACAAGTCCATTGCTGTACCTCAGTAGCTTTCTCTGAAGGCAGCCCATTGCCGTATTCACTCAACTGTCTGGATGTACTGTGAGTATTCTCTTCCTTGCATTCATAAAGCTGTAAAAGCAGGTAATATTAAATCATCTTATCTCTCGTCATGGGACTTTAAAAAGTACCATTGATGACATCATGATTGATGAATGATCATTGTCAACCCCCATCCTGTAAATCTGTTTGGTAAATGTTCAACTTATTCTCCAGTGATGTATTGCTGTTTTCTTGTTTGTTTCTGCTGTGTTTCTTGTTTGTTTCTGCTTTAGTTGCTCTGTATTTCTGACAGAAACATATACGCTTACACAGATATACTATGCTAGGTCTCCCTTGTGAAAGAGATGTGATGAGATTTACCTGGTAAAATAAAGGATGAATTGATTGAATTGAGACAATGAATTGAATTGAGAAATTTAATTTGCATAATTTAATTAAGTCTGCGAAATGAATTGAAAAGTTATAACAATATGCTTTAATTAACAGTTGCATATCTGTACAGTTTGTAAGACATAGATAAAACTAAATACCTATGAGGCTGTGAGATTCCTCATTTCCATTACCCCAAAATGACCATAAAAAAATATTATCTATAAAGTAATAAGACCACTTTGCTTCAATTTGAGCACATTTTGAAGATGCATACATGGCCTGTGTGTACTGAACCAAAAAGAGAAACATGAAACAATTTAATTTCACTTCATTTAATGGACCTCTTGTGGTATGTTCAAATATTATTAATACGGTAAATCATAAGAACATTTCCACAGAACATTTCAAATATACTACGGATTAAATACACACACACGCACGCACGCACGCACGCACACACACACACACACACACACACACACACATTGTTTGTAGTGTTTTGACATTTAGTGAATCAAACATACCTGTCTAGAAAACATGGCAAATAACCAGAGTTTTATTTGACTCATCTCTCATCATTGCTGAAATCTATTGATTTACTATAAATGCATGTTGCTGAATGTACTGTACAATGCAATAATTATTACATCAGCAATGTAGAAAGCTTTTTGTTTGCAAATGGGCAACCCTTACTTTTTTTTTTTTTTTTTGCAGTAGTTTTTTCTCACCAACTTTCATTTCATAATAGTCTTTATTTCATGTTTTGGTTTGTATCCGAAAAACAGGTCCAAAGTCATCTGTTGCCAGAGCATTCAAGACAATCAAACATGATGATACAAAAAAATATGTTCAATTCATTATTCAGTTATTTAATTCCTTAAAAACAACATATGGAGTGGCAGCATAAATCATTTGTTGATGTGACAAGAAACCAAATGGATGCACAGATTACACACTGATGCACTTACTGGCTGAAACAAATCTCTTGTTCTCCCTCCCTATGTAATGATTGATGTGTCATTTGATAACAATTTTATTAAATATTTGGTTCTCTGATGATTTACTAGTTCCATAACCAACACTATGGCAAGTGAAATATTATACAAGAATGTAGTTTGCCATGTCTCTTTCTCACTGTCTCTCTGGATTAAAGCGCCACCACAGAGGATATCTGGGGCATGCCTGGAGTGCTTGCCTCCCACAACCCCCAGAACAGTTTGTCCTTCCACCATTTGACTGCCATTGTGACCAGCAATGTGCAATGGTTGCACAATTTTCAATTTTTTCTTCCCAACTTCATTTTTTCAGACACTCAAATCCGATGATAAAACTGTCATGTGGTAGCTAGCTAGAAAAATCGATTTGACACTCCTGTAATAATTCAAAGAGAAGACTTCTTCGTTGCTGCTAGTTCGCTCTCTAAATTGTACTGCAGGATAGTTATGTGTCCTTTCCTACAAAGGGAAAGGGGCAGTTAATCAGCTCCTAAATGTAGCTAGTTATTTAGCAAAACCTTAGCTATCCTAATAGTCCCCTGCTAATTCAAGACTAGATATAAATACATGGTATAAAGTGTGTGCATGTCTTCCATGCTGATGTGTTGAGAGCATCAACATAGTTGCTAATCTGTGTAGTTGTCACACTGCAATCCCTTTTTAAAAAATAAATATTTTTGTTTCTGATTTTCCCCCTATTTAGCTCCCAATTTGGTGGCCAATTGTACTGATATTGATCCAACTACCCGCCATCAACAAGCCTGCCACCTGCAGTTATGGGAACAGCCACTACTCTGGGACTGGTGGTGGCAGAACCGCCTCCTTCGAGACGTGATTCCGATACATCCAGACAGCCAATCGTCACCCCTGAAAGGGACTCTCAGCCAGAGCCGGACTGGCGCAGCCAGGTAATCGAACCCGAGCCGCAGTGGGCAACCTGCACTCACAACCTGCCCACACACTGCAGTAGCTAACCTGACAAAGTCAACCTGACTTGTTCTGATGACAAATATTACAGAAACATAATAGGCTGGTTTGGTTGACTCTGCAGTATTATCTGACACAGGGAGCTAGCTACATTCTTGGTTGCAGAGTAGATGATAAAATATAAACAGTGATTTATGCTTCAAATATAAATAGTGACATTACAGACTTTATCACTCATTCTCTCTGCAGTTCTGTTGATTTTCTGTTGGGTTCCTTCCTCAATTATAATTTATTTGAACATAATCTTTCCTCAAACTGACCCAGAGATCTGGCAAATACTTAGCCATTAAAACTTGAAGGAAACTGACACCTACCCTTTATTGAATATTGTTGATGTGGAATAGATATACTAGCAACAATAGGTGGAATTCCCCTACCCAGTGACTAGAAAATACACTAGAAATGTTTTGGATATGTTTGGAATCCACTCTTGATAAACAGACATATGTGTTCTGATTAGCATATGCGTCCCTTACATGTTTCTACAATGTTGTGTTGTTTGTCAATATGTTCCAGCACCAGAAAGACAAAATTGCTACTGCTAATTGCCAATTTGCTCCCTGCATTGACAACTTCAGCTATTTATGATTGAGTGTTTAACTGTGTTGGTTTGGGGTTTATGGAATTATGTTGACACATTGTCATAGATAATTAATTACATCTTCTTCCAATTTCTTCTTGATTGATTCCATTACACATAATTTGTGTCCCCAGATCTTCTATATTTGTATGTTGGAATAGTTGGGATGGCACGGACAATATTATTGTTGTATTATGTAAGAACTTATTTGTTTCAGAAAAAAATGAGTAAATACACATATATATATATACATATACCTGCTACTTTTTATATGTTTGTTTTTGTAATGTTTTGTTTATTACTCAAATCTGAAATTCAGTGAAAAGTAATTTGAATTTTTATAAGGAGGGTTTGCCCTGTTTGGATGTATAAATCATGTATGATTTGGTTGTTTGTACAAGGGGTGACTTGTGCATATCACAAACATAAATAATAAATAATAATAAAAAAATAAACATAAAAAGCCTTGTAAAACTGAAATTGCATTATAGCCTATTGTCTATGGGAAAATAATTAATAATACAGCACCCTATATTGTGCTTTATCCCTGTATGATAATTGTATCGCCTATTGAATAAAGCACCTGGTGAGGAGGACCAGAGGAAGATGTTCTCCCTTTCATTAGAAGGTTCTCACTGGACACTGTTTGTATGTACTGATCCAAGACGGGTTTTGTTAAACCCTTTAAATAGACACCCCCCAGATACAAACCGTGATGCGGCATACCCCCATCCTCTGCAATCTTTTGGGACACCAGCCTTCACTGGTTTGCATCCCAGGTGAAACTAAATTGATTGAGCTACCATTATCCATGTGTGCTTTTTACAAAATGTATGTACAGTATATTCCGTCACCTGTCCTCTCAATCCCCCCCTTACATTTTCAGCATTATGTCATTTATTCTAAATATAATAATGGCAGAATATTCAACTCCTGTCAGATTATGTCCTGATCAACACGGTCATAGACTATACAATTAATCTCATGGAACGTATGATGCATTAATTCACAGATAAAGAAAATAGAATTTTGGAAAATATTTACTACAAAGTTTACTACAAGCACGCCATCATGATGAAGTAGAACATCAGAATCTCAAAGCCAAGATGGGTCCAGAAGAATGTATGCTATATCTTGGACCCAGGAATGTAATGGAAATATAACAGTTAATGGTTCAACAGAAATATGACAGTTTATCTGGATCCAGTGATGACTTCCTCACTTTTAAGGGGGCCAAGCACTGCAGGTGCATACCCAATTGTATTTGCTGGTTTTATTATTATTCCGCCAGGATCTCCAAAACCACCTGGGCGCTTTTTTACAAATCTTGGCACATTAATGGAGGCTTATGAAAATGACCCAAAGAGCAATGTTTTTGCTGATTGACCACTTGGTGACACTATAACAGACTAAGACATGCAACTTTTATCAATTTGTTCTCTGGCTTCTCCTTTTTTGCTACACAAAACAAATATGGCTGCCATGAGCCAATTAACTAAATGTTCTGTAAAATTCCTATATCATTCAGATGGATCAACAAAACCTCACAAAAGTATGGTGCCGATCGGCCATAAGGTGGCGCTATAGCAAACTTTGAAAGCAGAGTACTCTGACCCGTTTTACCTGCAGTCACTAAACTTCGTACCTTGGGACACTCTCCTTACCCAGAACAAAGCTACCATAAGGACCCATTACTTCTGGCATTTTCAATTTGAAAAATGTTGAAAAAACAAATCCTCCTATACCGTTTGATGTATCGACTTTCATGAAATGATGTTTGCGCACCTGGTTTTAGTAGCACAGGCGCTTGAAGCTATATATTTTACCCTGAACATTTACAGAAGATACAATTGATGTATTTACACAGAATTTTTAGCACTGCACATGAATAATCCAATTGCACTATTTGTCTACAGATTAACCCCTCCATCCACAGAAAAATAAATAGAACAATTAATAAATGGGAATATTTACTGCATGTGCATCCTAAAATAGAGCACATTTGCAGTGACAATGGTCCAATGGTACAATGATCCAATACAAATAAATTGATCCAATTTGCATTGCATTTGTTAATAAAGCTTTATTGAGTTCAAACCTAATGCAGTCATACAGGCACCAGACAAAGGTAAACTCTAATGTGTGTCAATATTGTACCACTGTGCACGACAGACGGTGATTTTACATTGCGGGCCCAACTAGCTCCATTAATCTTCCACCTTTTCATCATCTTTTCAATAGATATCTCATGATCAAAGGGGATTACATTCCCCTTTGGGTCATTCATGGCTTCACAGTGCTGTTAAACAGCAGCTCACTCAAATCAAAGGATGGCGCAGAAAGGTGAGAAATATTTTTGGTCCGTTTCCCTGGGAACTGAACATTGTTGCACTACATATTATTAACAAAAAATGTATTAGCAATTACATAGTCACACTCTAAATAAGCATGATTCTAATGCTTGGCTCTGTCTTTCTTCATCTTACCATATCAACAGAATGTGTGTCACGTCAAAGTGCTAAAACATGTCATAGAAAACCCCAAAAATGTACCTCGGAGTATATATTTCATACTTGAAAATGTCCACTGTGGACAAGGTGCGTGTATATTTCTTTCAAAATGCATAAAGGAAAATGTTATTTTTAAAACCATTGGCTGCCTATGAAAGCAACATTCCTGCAGTTCAGCAATACAATGTGAGGATGTGCAGTAACTCTGATGTACCAAATGGGATGTCACACACAAATTAGCAGTTAAGTACCTCAACGTTTACAAAACTGTAGCTAAATATAGATTTCAACTCCACTGCATCTAGCATTGTAGTATTACAGGGAGCAGTAAGATGAGAAAAGTAGCCCATCTTATCTAGCTATTAAACATGTCCTAATGTATTTTCATGGCCACACTGTGAGAAGAATGGAGGGGTGATGAGGCGGGTGTAGAACGAGGGAGTATGTCTGAGGAGGAGGGAGTACGACATTCTAAAATGGATGCCATACCATTATATGTGAATATACCTGCACATATACCCTCCATTAATCTATCCGTCTTTTTAAACATTATTGAGCTTCAATCACCTCATGTGTTAAGGAGACACAAACTGTATTGACAATTTATGAAGGAACATTTATTTTGTCATTTTCTTTCCGCTTCTCATATTTAGTTGAGACCAATGTTTTGTATTTATTTTTCTCCCTTTAGTTACACAAGTATGGATTTTAAAATGTAACCTAAATCTTCCAAGTAAGTCTTAGGTGGCTTTAAATACCGGCCCTGCTGAGGATGGATTTTCTCTTTTTGCATCTGGAATTGCCATATCCAGCACATTCACTTGCAGGCGGCACTGGGGAATGCACATTGTGATGTGAATGTGGGCAGAAGCGGCCCATTTCATTTCCCATATGGATGTATTCATTTATATTCCACTGTTCTCCACCCATCCACTGCTGGTGGCCCTTGGGTTTGTCATTGGCAGAGTCTCGCTCTAGCCTCCATGCTCCTTGTTCCTCTCCCCAAAGACCTGTGCTAAGTCCTCTATTTGTCACTTATAAGAATGCACGCACTGCGCTTCATACCTAGGGGAGAGTAAGCAGGAATTGGGAAAGGCGAAGATGTAAAAACCAGCACCGCCTGGTGCTAAACTATATTCTGTCTCTTGACAGCAAGACAACTATCATCTCGGTAAATGGCTAACCAGTAAATCTTAAGTGGGTATTATTTAAACTAAGGTCTAGCTGAAAGCGCAAACATCACATAAAATTTTATGGCTGTAGGTATTTACGACCTAGCTGTTGGGACTGTCAAAAAAAAAAAAAAAGGACCACCATTGTGTCAGACACCACAAAAAAAAAAAAAAAACAACACTCGATGCATTTTAAAAATGTTTTTTTTTAAACGCCCATGCTTAATAACCATGTTGATAAATAGGCTGGCTCATAGGGGTAAAGCCTGCTGAAATTACAATGTGAGTTGATTGATCTCCACTGTGCCACAGTACAGTGGGGTAACAGGTTAATCTGATGAATGGAGATTGTGTTAGAGGTGTGGCTCAAGGACGATGTTCTGATTGCCTGGGGATACGACCTTCAGAAGCTCCAGATTCTCCGAGCCCGGATGAGGATCTAAGGGGACTTACCTCAAGCTGTCAGTCACTCCAGTGGGAAAATTATTCACTGTTATGAACTGTGAGGGAAGGAGAGAAAAAATGGGTACATGCATCTTAATTCACCGAACAACCTTATTTAAACTGCATGTGTATAAGCCCTTAAAACACACACTACAATTAAGTCATTTGTTTAATTGAAGAAATAGAACAATTGAAGTAACAATTCATCACTTGACAATAGATGACCTTGACAATAGTCACACTTGTGATTTGAAATTGGGTGTTTGGTGCAGTTGGTCTGGGATTTCACAGGAGTTTATGTTAAAAATATAACTACTCAGACAATATGTATTTTGAGTAATATTGAGTATTGTTGTATAATACATATGATATGCCTATGTACTGAACATTTTTTAGCAATTAGGTCTCAGGGCCAAATACAAGTAATGAAGTATTGGTAAATTAACTCACTTACCAAACTCACTTACCAGTACTTAACAACAACAGAAAGAGCCTAAACAAGTTTTTTCTCAAATGTTTTTCCACCAATTTTTCATGATTAAGAAAAAAAATCCTAAAACCTTACAGCCTTCTTTCCACCATGAAAATCTCAGTTGGTTTCTTTTGATGTCCATGCTGTTTGATGACACTGACTTTAATCGTGTTGCAAATGAATGAAAGGGCACAATCACAGACGTGAGATAACTTCAGTAAATGTGTCCTAACTTTAGAGAAATCAACCACATGATATCACTCAAAGTTGGAAATTGAGATTTTAGTGAGATTACATTTAGTGTTGAACAGCAGAATATTTATACACACATTGTGCCTTTGTTCCCATCAAATTTAACCTCTGATCTTTATTAATCTTCATGATCTTTATTTTTTTGTAACTATAATTTTTCATTTTTACTCTGCTTGTGACAGGGTTCTGAGGTAAACACAATGAGAAGCTACAGACTGTCTGTTGGACCACGCGGGAGGCCAAAGATCTTTATTTTTATGTAACATATTTTTTCATTTTTACTCTGCTTGTGACAGGTTCTGAGGTAAACACAATGAGAAGCTACAGACTGTCTGTTAGAAGACAGTAGCCTGCTGCCTGTGGCTAAGCTTCCATAATAAGAAAATGTGCCTTATTCCTACATCTAGCGACCTGTGATTTATTCAGAATGCATTCCTTTAAAACTGACTTGCCTTAAGCAAAATAGGAGGCCATTTTGTTGCATTTCCACCAGATTCAACAATAATCTTCTACCCAACATTTCCATTGTTGAATATATATGTTTTAATGGAAAAACACAAAGTGAACAAAACACATAACCACACACAGGCCATAGTCTGAGAACAAAGCAAAGAAACAAATATTGACACAGGTATATTTACATATATAGCCTGTATATAGCCCTTTATTAGGTACACCTTTCTAGTACTGGGTAGGGCCCCCCTTTGCCCCCAGAACAGCCTGAATTATTTGTGGCATGGATTCAACAAGGTGCTGGAAACATTCCTCAGAATTCTGGTCCATGGTGACATGATAGCATCACACAGTTGCTGCAGACTTGTTGGCTGCACATTTATGTTGCAAATCTCCCGTTCCCCCACATCCCAAAGGTGCTCTATTGGACTGAGATCTGGTGACTGTGGAGGCCATTGGAGTACACTGAACTCATTGTCATGTGCATGGAACCAGCACATTATCCTACTGGAAGTAACCATTAGAAGATGGGTAGACTGTGGCTATAAAGGGATGCACATGGTCAGCAACAAGACTCAGGTAGGCTGTGGCATTTAAACTATGCTCAATTGGTATTAACGGGCCTAATGTGTGCCAAGAAAACATTCACCATACCATTAAACCACCACCACCAGCCTGAACTGTTGACACAATGCAGGATGGATGCATGGATTCATGTTGTTCATGCCAAATTCTGACCCTACCATCTGCATGTTGCAGCAGAAATCGAGATTCGTCAGACCAGGCAACATTTTTCCAATCTCACTTTCCTGTTCTTAGCTGATGAGTGGAACCCGGTGTGGTCTTCTGCTGCTGTAGCCCATCCACTTCAAGGTTCGACGTGTTGTGCATTCAGAGATGCTCTTCTGCACACCACTGTTGTAACGCATGGTTATTTGAGTTACTGTCGCCTTCTTGTCAGCTTGAACCAGTCTGGCCTCTGACCTCTCTCATTAACAAGGTGTTTTCGCACACAGAACTGCCGCTCACTGGATGTTTTTTTGTTTTTCGCACCATTCTCTGTAAACTCTAGAGACTGTTGTGCGTGAAAATCCCATGAGATCAGCAGTTTTTGAAATACTCATACCACTCCGTCTGGCACCAACAATCATTCCACGGTCAAAGTCACTTAGGTCACATTTCTTCCCCATTATGATTTTTGGTCAGAACAACAACTGAACCTCTTGACCATATCTGCATGCTTTTATGTATGTTGCTGCCACATGATTGGCTGATTAGATAATTTAATTAACGAGCAGGTGTACAGGTGTACCTAACACCTAATACCTAATAAAGTAGTCACTGAGTGTATATATATATACATACATATATGTACATACTGGAAAGTGTAATTATTACATTATCAAATGTACAATATCCATGTAGAATAACTGTTAATCTGGTCATTAATTGAATGTATGAAAATACGATTGCACAATGTCATAGAATTTTGAGATGCTGTCCCTTTAAAGTAACGGTTTCATTAACATTTAACTTATTTCAAACTTATTTCATTGATCAAGGTTAATATCTCTTCAAGTCTTCAAAGCGGTATTTAAAAGGCTATCTAGTTTTATTGATGCACAAATGTGATATGCTGTCGTTAGAGGAAACGTTAACTTTCATCCATTCTTTAAGGTGCACCGATTTACATAATGATTAAACCGGTAGCATATGGCCCTCTGTTTCATACCTCTGAATAACATTACAGTGCAGCTGTTTCTGTATGCAAAACTCCTCCGTGGAGACATGACAAAAGGATTAGATACATTACTGACTTTCTTGTTCATTATCTTCATTTCAGGAATGAGTATCCCCTTGGCACCAGAGCCTCTATCGTACCTCAGTTCACCTGACTGAAGTCCACTGCTATTTAAGACCAAAGCGCACAAAGGGCAGTTGATGCCTTCCAGCAATTGAGGTGTGTGTGCATGTATAGGCCATAACTCATACTCTACCTCTCACATACACATACCTTACCTCTCACACACTCGTGTGAAACTCTTGCATTTTAAGCACACATCTTGCACATTCATATCTAAATGAATACTATGCACATACACTAGTGAAAATCTCACACACACACGTGTAAAACGCTCTCACATTCACTACTGAAACACTCATCCACAAACATGTAAAACACTCTCACTTGCACTACTGAAACACTCACACACACACACACACATGTAAAACACTCACTCACTACTGAAAGTCATACACACACATAAAATACTTCCCTGTAAGAAGGACTGTCGCCTGCTTAGTGGGGGGCGGAACCAAGAATGAAGAATGCTGGAATAGAGTGCCAAAAGTATTACATTTACGGGTAGCACCAACCAGAGTGCTCAGAAACTTAAGACAAACGGATGCAACAAAATAATAAACAAATAATAAACGAAATCAACCACAAAGCCACTGAAAATTAGGAAATAAACTGAAGAAAAAAATAATGTTTCCGAAACTAATACTAACAGGGATCATAATTGGCAATATTAATGCAAATAGTAATTGGCAATAAGTAAGTAGGAAAGACCACAAAACTGAATGGCTCAACAGCTCCTTACATGAGCAGGCAATGAACTAGCCCCTCCTAGAATAAAGCATTGTGACAAGAAAATAAAGAAAATGCATTTACAAACTGAAAAAACAGTCACCAATAATTTACATCCAAACTACATCAATGTCAAAAGCTGCATCAAACATTTAAGTACAGCTCCATAATTTGACTATACAGTGCAGAGAATTAAAGAGTGCTGCTTAAAGAGCTCCCTGGAAGGCAAGCGCCTGCCCTTTGCACTTCACAGTGATGGCGCTGCTGCTCTCGACTCTCCCGGTGTGTAGCATGTAAAAAAAATAAACAAACAAAGAGAAAGAAATGAGTTAATGTGTGTTCATTTATCACTTTGCACTCCTTTGTTTCAGAATACTTTCAGACTCGCTGTTTGCTTCCAATATTTTAATTAAAAACTTTATGCGGAGAAAGTAAACAAATAACTATATAGTATTCTGGGGGAAAGAAATCATTTCAAAAATACATTCCAATACAAACACAATTTTTCTAATATTTTCCAAATATTATTCAAAATACATGTATCAAATCAGCTAAAACCATTATTTAAGAAGACTTTAAATACTATTTGAAAAAGTATTTGGTTCTAGATATTCATAGAACAAGCTATTAGATGATGGTGGTCGACATATACAGACTACTGTAAAGAATATTTTTGGTAACAAACTGATATAGACAGCTATTCATTCAATATCCATTGCACCCACACATTTGATTTCAACTTGTTTGCTTTTAATACAGGCCTTTAAATAAATCAACAACCTATCACCCCTGCCGGATTGTCTATCTTTTCTGAAGATTCTGAATATCCTGGTATTGGAAAAGCAGCCACAGGTGATGTCTGTTTTAGCCAGGTTTCAGATAGACATAAAAAGTCCACATTTGAGTCGGTTAACAGTTTTTCCAGCTGCTCAGTTTTAGAAGCAACAATTCTGATGCTATGCCTCAGAGCACTTAAAAAAAGCTCTTTCTGCCTGTTTTGCACTACTCTTAAATAAAGCCCCATGATAAAACACTTCAAATACATGGTTGATGGCAGGATTTGAAGGGCACAAGTGTACCATCAAGACCCTAGTTTCAAAAACCTATGAAATATGTGAAAGTATATTCATGGTATACAATTAAAGTACATGAAAATATACTTTAAATAAATAAATTGTGTCACATTGTACTTACTCTTACAAATTATACATCAGCCAGGGGCAAATTAGTATCTATAGTTCATCCCCAACATATATACCACATGTGCAGCAAATTTGGTGCAGATATAATGCTTGTAATGCTTTCTGTGTGTTTTCCATTAATTCAAATCTGTTTCTTTAAGATCGTCGGTACAGTGTGAAGGACCGAACAAGGACCCAGGCGCAGACCAGGATAAGGTATCAAAGTTTATTGATCAAGCAAAATTGAAAGCCGGTAGTCAGAGTCAGATAAGGTACAAAAACGGAATCCAAAAAGAGTAGTCAAAGGCAGTCTAAAGATCAAAACCAAATAAGCAGATAAGCAACCAAACAAAATCGGAAGGCAAAAACTCAGAGTCAAACAGAAGGGGTGTCTTGGAAATCACAACAAACTCTGGCTTACAAACAATCGGCACAGTGAATATTGATCAACGTTCTGACATCGGATAAGTGCAAACAAGGAACTTAAATACAAACGGGGAAGATAACACAATAGGAATCAGGTGTGACTGGGAGGGGAAAAGGGCAAGAACACAGGTGAGAACGCTTAGGATCACTAATACAATAACAAGGGGAGACAAAAGACGCGGACTGGGAAGCACATAGACACAATGAAAATAAACGACCTGGAAGAGCAGGTAGACACGTGCACAGTTCGGAGGGGAGGAGCACATAGGTAGAAAAACACGTGCAGAAAATGCGATAGGAGAGAAACGCACAGGGATAGGACAACGGAAGAGAGAATGATAGCAGTAGATAGAAACGCAAGATAATTAGTAATTAGTAAATGTTAGTAACGTAATCAAAATCCCTAATTTTAGTAGATTAGTTGGTTAGTACTATTTACACCTAACTAATATGTAAAGATAGAAAGAAAGAAAGAAGGAAGTAAACGAGATAGAAAATAAGGCAGAAAACCGTATAGCCGAAATCACCCGAATAGTGCAACAACAAAGACAAGGAGTGGATTACCGAATAACAAGGAACACAGACAGACGGGGAAACTGACGTGAATGATAAGTGAATGCTGAGAAAATAATAAAATACAGAAAATTGCAATTCATAACATACAGCTTGTTTATCCTGTTCTCAGTTCAGCCGTGCTGCTTCAATTGTTCCCTCATTCCATATAAGGCAAACCCCACCTGAGGCTCCCTGGCAGTAAAGAATGGAATCTCGTCAGACAGGTGTTCTTGACATGACCGCACACACATGTCCGCACACTGCAGTCAAGTGTGACTGTGTCTGCTGAAGCAAGGCAAACCAAACATAGGCAAGTGAGGTACCATTTCAAAGTGTTGTGCCTCAGGGATACCCTCAACTACCTGCAATTGAACCTATCGTTGCCCAGAGTACAAAATACACACCCTTCTTCCTAGATCTGTGTGACGTGATATGCTGCAAGGAAAGAAACAAGTTTAGCTGTCAGATGAAAATGCGTTAGCAACAACTCAACAGTGGATTTCCGTGCTTTGATTTTCAAGGATTCTTGCTGGATATTTGTAAACAATATATCCACATGAAGCTTTGTACATTTAAGAACATTATTATACAATATCATACTTTATCGGACACTGTGAAGTGTTTGAATGCGCTGTCCTGAAAGCTAAAAGGCTAAACGATTTCTGGACACAACATTTTATAGAATGCAGTGACTGTATAAATGTAGGAAAAAAATACTTTCATGATGTGGTACAGGTTGTAATAGGAAACCTTTTCAGGGTCAAACTTATGGAATTCGCTGGCGAAAAGTATAGTGCATGTTTTGACTGCAGAATGGCACTCGTAGACCGCTCTATGAATTTATACATTACGAATTTGTGCTGGATCATAGTTCTTCGACCGGTACTGGTCAAAACGCTGGTGCGTCCAGGAAATGTTTTTAACCTCCATTTACTATACTTGACCAGAGTAGAGTGACCTTTCCAATTCTAAGGGTTCAATTGGTAGCCTAAAAAAGATGCAGTACATGTCTCATCAAAAGTATATGAACAATTTACAGATAAATGCACTGAGATTTGTAACTTGTGAGAGTAATTATGTATTGGTTGTTATTGTTTACAATACGTTTGGTTAATGCCATTGTTACAGAGCTAAATACCACACTCGATGACAATGAATTCACAAAGAAACAAGGTAAATTTCAAGTAATGTTTCAATTTGGGCTGAAAGCCTGACAATGATGATGGCAATGAGTGATCACACAGCTGCAGGTATTTCAACATAAACCCTGTATCAAATAAATCATAGATTGTCACAACATTCAGAGGAGGTAGAATAAAATAATAATGGAGCCATCCATTGCTACAGCAATGGCTATGGCATCTACAATTTATCAGCACCTGCAGAGATCTAAGCACTAAGCATGCCAAAGTCATGTTTGTCTTGCCATTGCTCTCTTGCATGCACATTTTGTAATGTGATAAATTATTATAAAAGTGTTGGTGAATAATGAAAAGTGAATATTAACATGGTAGCCCTGAAACCAAAAATATATAATTTGTAATATGTAAATATGGTCTGTTTTACCTGATACACTAGTAGTAATTGTGTTCTTGTTCTCAAAAGTGCTTCTGATTCAGCAAATGTACAGTTTTGACAAAAAATCGGCATACAAAAAATAAAACAATGAATTGAATTGAATTGAACATTGGATTTATATCCAAAGCGCGTTACAACAACAATGACACGGGCAACTCACCTCGACCACCACCAATATGCAGCACCCACCTGGGTGAACGCGACGGCAGCCATTTTTGCACCAGTACAAACTCACTGCACATCAGATACACAGTGGAGAGGCGAGGAGGGAGGGAATGGATAAAGATTGGATTGGATAAGGTTTTGGATTTTGAGTTGAAAATAAAGAAATTACCAATAATGTGTGCTACAGGCTGACATGTATTATTTCCCCATTCTAAATATGTTGCCTTATTCCTACAGGAAGACAAGCGAAGGGTTCCACATTTTAGATAGAGACAAGCAGGATCCCAAGAGGCACAACCATCACTGGGGGACGTCCCTCAACACATTGTTAAGTGAATTGGAGAAACAAAGAGCATAGCGGGGGACATGATTTTAAAGTCCTCATGCTCTGTATTGGCTAGCCATGGGAAAACCTGCGCAGTGCGCTTTTATACATTTGGCATACCAATGAACACAGTACACAGTGCAGCCCGCAACATCACAGCAGAGCTGCAGTGTATGATCTCCACTGTGATCAGGCTCCCCAGAGCACCTCAGCTTGAACAACTGCAATACTGTGAGGTGGGGCTTGCACTGAATCACAAGGACATGCTTATTTTCACTAACTTGCAATGAGTGTGATTCTATGATTTCCATCATTGAGGGGTCAGGTATTGTTTATTGTATGCGTTTCATGTGTGTTTTGCATGTAGAGTACAAGAGTGCAATTATGTGCACACAGTGCTGGTTACCTGAGAGGTGGTGTGTCTATCCAGTTAAGCATTAGATTTCTTGCCTCGGAAGTGTCAAACTGCTTTTTATGGGATCCTGTTCATTGGAGCAGCAAAACGTATCTGGAGAACCTATGACCAAAGTATCAAAGTACAGCAAGAGTGTTGTGGTGCTCTTAATTGAATTTCTTTTTTCTAGTTTCTAATCTAAAGTTTCTAATTATCCAATTTAATTAAAAGGTAGCACCTATGCATACTCTTATCATAATGCATTACAAGCCTTATAATGCTCAACATTGAAGCTAATAACTGCTCATAAACATCTATAACTATATACTGTATATATATATCTGTGAGGCTGGAGCAATAGGCTGTAAATGTTTCAGCTAAGTGTTGCCTCTGTGTGACTATTTAGTCATCCTTGTAGCATATCTGTAAATGTTGTAATGTAAACTTATATTTTATATTATTTATTTGTAATGTTGTAATTGTCATTTTTATCAATTGTTTTATCCTTGTCAGTAACGTATTGCTGCTGCCTGTCTTGGCTAGGACCCCATTGAAAAATAGCTTGTTAATCTCAATGGGGCTATTCCTGGTTAAATAAAGGTTTTTAGCATCTATGTCAAGTGTTATAAGGCATTATGCATAGCTCATAAGACATTACAAATATGGTTATAATGCATTATAACGAGGGTATTCATCTAATGATTAAAGCATCAGGAATCAACTTTCATAGATTGTAAAGTATAGCAGGCAAAGATAGTATCCAGGGACTGAATTTAAAGATAAACACTGATGTCTCTTCATTATACCAAAGCCATGGACCGTTCATGGTTAAACTACGTACAATATGTCCTTGTATTTTTTAGGTTTTGGATACTAATTCTCAGCTGGTTGCTCTCATTAGCAACAGAACTGCTTCTAGACCACAGTTGCATTCAGAAACAAACAGCAAAACTATAGCACAAAGGATATATATTTCAGATACTCTACATATAGTGACACATCTCTCAAACATACAGTACAGTAAATCATTTTAAATCCAAGAAACAAAAGGTTTCATTGTATTAACATGGTTTCCCTACTATTGATTGACATTTTGTCTTATCTGTGATAAGAGAAAATGCAAAAAACAGTGACTCAGTCTATCCATCATGAAATATCATGCTCTGTAGGTCAGTCCTGACTGTTGTTGGCCCGCTATGTGCTCTGTTTCTGATTCACACTGTTCTTAATCTAGGATCTAGCACGTTACCTGTTTCACTTTGGAAAAAAATATGGAAAATTCATGAAAATATTAGATAAAAGTGTCTAAAATGAGCATATGTCAAGGTGGTAAAGCTAATTGTTTCATGGGGCCTGTCAGTGTCACTACATTGTGAGGAACACAATCATGTAACATCCTATTTTGAATAAGTATGACTTAAGTTGTAATTATGCAAACCATTTTCATTATTATAATACATCAATTATTATATTATTAAATGGATTATATATTTTTTCTTCCATGGGGGAAATTGGATTTCTCATGAATTGTACTTCTTTTTAGCCTATGAATATCTATCTATTTAAGAGGAAACTTTATTTGCATGTAATACATCACTCAAATACCCGGTCCTAAATTAATGATGGATTAGACCATTAGTCTTTGAAAGTGAAAAAGAAAGTTATCAAGGAATAAGAATGTTAAATGCAGCAAAATAATATGACAGTGGAAAAGAGGATTGTTCCTATACTGTCCTATCCTATACTATCCAGTCTAAAAACATAAAGGACAGTAATAGGGTTACAAATATTAAAATTAAATTAAAATAATTATATTTCATTTAACTCAAATCACAGGCACATGCTATGGAAGCAGTTAATAAAATAGTTTGTTCTACAATATGTCTGCATTACAACACCATGTACACCATGGGAGAGGCTGTGGTAGTGTGCTATGATTCTGATCAAGAAATCAGTGATATTTTAGAGCAGATTAAAATATAAAGGGAGATCAATGACCATAAAACAAACAATGTATTCGTTGATCGGCAGGTTGTGTTACATAACTAGGTTCATCTAGCTTTTGATGATGAGTTTCTAGCTAGAAACGTTATGTAAATTGTTAGATTTAATTATCCAAATCTCCTGGAATAAAATCCTTCACTTCTACTATGCCAGTTTTGCTTATAAGTTATGAGCTTGGTATAATTAGATTGACTACTGTAGCAGAGTCTTCCTTTAAACAAACGAGTGACCACCACATTATTCAAGATAATTTACATCATTCAAATTCTTGAATATATCAAGACACACATCATACACAAAAGTCACTGCATTCATTGGTAGTTGTTGCAGTTTAAAGAAAAAAGCCCCCCACCCCCACCCCACCCCCTTAGATTTGTGTGGAAAGTTAGGCAATTACAGTTGTCCAATAATTAGATAATGCCAGTGCTAGTGTAATGTAGAGTAATTGCAGTCCAACACCACAACGGGAGGTAAAGTGTGTTTTTCAGCGTCTTCCCTAGATGGGCCTCCCCCACGATCACCCAGATTGTACTCATAGGAATGTGTCTACCACCCCTCATCAAGATCAACATTTTTATTTCTGCACGAATGATAGATGAGGCAATCTGAACAAGTTCTGCTGAGAGATGCATCAGGAGGAGACAGGCAGTGATAAAGAATGTGCAATACAGACACTTATTGTTATCCATCCATGATACCATGGACCCATTGTTGCTCCCTCAGGCACAATAAGCTAGATTCAGATGTAAATTGCGCTGTATCTCTGCAGAGGACTAGATCTGAAACACAGCCACACTCGCACCTGAACATTGCGCAGTTGTGTTGTGCTGGTCTAGTAGGTTTGTATTTCTTGCATTCCCCATTCCCTGCCATGATTTGGAATGCCCAATCATAATTGTAGGCCCGTCCCATTGCTGCATCATTTACATTTACATTTTTAGGCATTTTTTTCTTTACATACAATACATTTATACAGCTGGATATTTTACTGAAGCAATTCGGGTTAAGTACCTTGCTCAGGGGTACAACGGCAGTGCTCCCACCTGGGAATCGAACCAGCACAAGCCCAGTTCCCAAACCATTACGCTACACTGCCGCCCATCATCCTCCATCAATTGAGGCAGGAGCACTCTCGTCCTCCAAAAACATACAGGATTCTCAGCACATCACTGTACTAAGAAGAAGTAACCAAACTGGATATCACTCAAGAAGCTTGGTCTGGAAGTTTTCCGTGTTCCAACTTTTGCTGTGATTTTAAACTGAATACCAGAGGGAAAATACTTGCAGGTTGCACCGGACTGAGCATTGCAAAACAAGTGGTACTGTGTTCTCTTTCTGAGACAAGACTATGATTAAAACTGTCTATAATAAATTACTGTGCCATGTATTACCAGTTGGATGCCATATTGCACTGAGTACAACATTTAATACATTTTCAGACAGTTTGATTTGAACTTTTTTCTGTTTATTATTACGGAACTACTACTTTTGCAATAAAAACAAAGATAAATATTTGAACAGTTTAAATTCATCTACGGGCAGATTAAATATAGGGAAACATATACTACAGCATCCCCTAACAATGTTTACAGGGTCCCTCTCAGGTCATTATTCATAGATGCGGTTTTACAAACTCATTTTATGTGGACTTTGTAACAACGTTTGAATAGCATTTATGAACTGACACATATTGATATTTCTTACACTGATCTATTCAAAGACAGGAAAAAGGATGTTTTGCAGTTCTTGCATCTCTAAGGATCCACCTTCTATCAGATAATTTATAGAACAGCAATACATAAAGTGAACCTGTGCCCATAGTTGGATTCAAGGTTGTTTTGTGTGGAGGAGGGAGCAGGGCGGGGGGCATTTATGTATAGCCAATGACAAGACCTAAGAACATTCATTTCAGGTCAATACTGAAAAACATTGCAGACACACAGCACAGTTATTATGAACAGATAATTTGACTGCGCCACCTATTTTAAAGTGTGCGTCGAGAGTCTTGCCACTGGTAATTTGTTGCTGTCAAAGAGCCACTCTGAGGTACAGCACCTGCTGCTGCCAGAGTCCCTTCAAAGGAATTCCATATGGCCAGCTGTGTGGCACCAAGCATATTTGTGAAATGCAATGCAGTAACACTATGGAGCGCCACTGAGTTGTTTTCAAATTCCAAATGTATGAAAAACAATAGTTATTAATATGATCGAAATCCATGCAGTATACAGTATTGAAAATACATTGAGATACAGTGATTCATAGTGCACCTCGAAAAGAGTTTGTTCAAAGGTGTTTTTTTGTTTTTGTTTTTTCCCTCAATTTCCATCATGTGGGTTGAGGCCTTTTTAGTGTTATTGATTTTAATTTATTTAAAAAAAGAAGCTGCATAGCTTCTCTTGAAGAGGAAATACAATTGACATTTTATGTCATTGACATTTTGTATGGGTAAATGGATTAACCCTGGCTGTAAGCGCATGTACCCTCATGGCTTTGTTAATTGAGTAGACACATTATAATGTTTTGCTGTTTACTTTGTAGCAGCTGACCATTATTTTTAGCAGAATAATTTTGATTAGAAATGTAATTATTTAGAATAATGCACACTGCACTGCAATTTGTGGCACTCATGGCTGCACATAGTTATCCACTTAATTTAGAAGTCTTAACAATAATGCTGTGAGGTACGGGATAAGGACCCAGATGAAGACCAGGATAAGGCAGTAAAGGAACGTTTAATGATCAGGTGAGGTTCAAAAGCTGATGGTCAGAGTCAGAAAAAGTACAAAAGCGAAATCAAAAGTCAAAAAGGCAATACAAAAGTCAAAACCAAATGATCAGAAAGGCAAACAAACAAAATCAGAAGGCAAAACTCGAAGTCAAACAGAAGGGGTGTCTAGGAAAATACAATAAACTCTGGCTTACAAACAATCCGCACAGTGAATAATGATCAACGTTCTGACAAAGAGTGAATGTAAACACGGAACTTATATACAAGCAGGGAAGGGAAACACAATAGGAATCAGGT
This sequence comes from Aldrovandia affinis, assembly GCA_029706075.1. Lineage (NCBI taxonomy): Eukaryota > Metazoa > Chordata > Actinopteri > Notacanthiformes > Halosauridae > Aldrovandia > Aldrovandia affinis. The sequence continues at coordinate 790,967 of JAINUG010000076.1, forward strand.
GTGACTGGGAGGAGAGAAGGGCAGGAACACAGGTGAGAACGATAGGATTCACTAATACAATAATGAGGGGAAACGAAAGACACGGACTGGGAATCACATAGACACATTGACAATATACGACCTGGAAGAGCAGGCAGACACGTGCACAGTTCGAAGGGGAGGAACGCATAGAGAGAATCTGCATGCAGATAAAGTGAAACGTGAGAAGCCTACAGCGATGGATAGAAGCGTGAGATAATTAGTAATTAGTAATGTTAGTAACTTAATCTAAATTCCTAATGTTAGTAAATTAGTAGGTTAGTACTATATACATCTAACTAATATATACAAAGTGTTTGAGAAAGAAAGGAGGAAGTAAACGAGATAAGACAAAGACACAGACAGAACGGGGAACAGAACGTGAATGAAACGTGAATGATGAGAATAAATATAAACAAAGTACAAAAACAAACCGAACAGACATAGCAAAACATAACAAATGCATTCAACAATACATTCAACTTTATCAGAATGAATTAAGGCAAGACACACACAAGGTATAGAGAAAAACAATCCTGATGTCACATCTTAATGAACTTTGGTCAGTTCATTAAACATGTAAAGATACAAATTTTCTGAAAATGCTAATGCAAAAATAAACTCAGTAAATATGCTAATTTGTGGGTAAAATTCCAATTCAGTTGCAGCAAGATAGGAGTGAGTGACTAACCTTTTTTATTTCCTTTTGTTAAGACACTTAATATTTAAAAAAATACAGAGGGGATTTTGAATATTTGCTTCATACACTTCATAAACTTACAAGATGTAACTATATGCAAATAAAAATGCATTTTTCTTATTTTTTGGGATATAATTGCTCATAAAATCTTAAATAAACAAGATATCAAAAATCCCCTCTGCAATCCTCTTAGGAATACATACAAGAATCATCTCATACAATTTGGTGACAATAATTTATTCACAAGTGGAGAACTGGAAAAGTATGAGCTAAAACCTAGTTTTGAGTTCAAACAGCTGTCAAAGATTGGCATTGTTGATTGATCGGCATTGATCAGCATATCATAAAATGTTAAAAATACATGGAACTATTGTTATTTGGCCATTTTTAATTATGCAGTGTGATAAAATAGATGTTTATAAAGCAAAATATTTAAAAATCTGAAAATTCATGGGGGGACCCAAAATGACATTTTTATTTGCATTGACATTTTATTACTGTTATGGTTGACCAAAGTTTGACCCCCTTAGACAACAGGTGTTTGATTGCTGATTGAGGCCATGCTCCCGATGTGTGATTGCTCTGGCGGTGATTGGACCGTTCCAAACTGCACTCTCGACCTCGTCTGGCCACGCCCCTGTCTGGAGTTTATAAGGGGTGGAGCAGCATTTTTTTTTAAGAAGAAAAAAACGAACTTTTTCCTTTCTGTGACTTTTTGCCATTCAGCTGTGCCTTTTTGAGAAACTTTTACAAAGATCTTTACCCTACTTGCTTGTCTGCTTTTCTTGTGCATTTTTTTCTTATGTATTGCCATTTGGTTATGTATTGTCATTTGGTTAAGCCATCCTTTTTTCATGGATATAGTTGTGTGGTGAAAACTTCAGAATAAATTACAGTAATTGGTATCCATCCATATCTAGGGTACTAATTGCTGTACACGTTGGTTGAAGAAAAGGCTTCCATTGGCAAAATTCTCTAGTCTAATCAATTTAGTTGATGTGAATTTGTTGGATTGCCCCAAACGTATTATGTTTTGTCTCTCTTTGTCCAATTAATCACCAGTTAGCTATAGCCAATTACCTTGTTATGCCTTCAACTGGAGTGACTATAGAGACATGTAGTGGATTTCAACTCAATTACAAGCTAAAAAACCCAGTCACAGAAGGCACAGGGCCCTATCTATCAGAGTCAATGTGAATAAAGATACAAAGCACCCAAACACACGTGTTTACACACACATACACACACACATACACTCACACTTAAAAAGGTAGTCTGTATTCTACTGCCTTTGAACATTCGGGTGCCATTGTTGTATGTATTAATCAGAACTTAGGGCATCAGGGAATTTGGACTCCAGGGATAAGAGGATAAATATAACATGTAAATATAGGAAGAAGGGTGGGGGTAAAAGTTATGGGTATAACCATGACTTAAAGGTTCATATTTGCATTCTGTGGCAGTAGTAAAAGAAAGCAGGATTACAATGAACCCTTTCTGAATGACAAGGAAGGCAATCAAAAGGGATGGAATCTACTAACATAATAATCAAGGTTGAATAACCACCGAATCCTAGGAATGATGTGTTACTTCAGCTACAGAAAAAAGGAAAAGAAAAAGTATTTTCAGTAAATCAGTTCTTCTTTACGGCCTTTAGTTTATCAAGGTCAAATTAGAGCCTACTATCAGTACATAACATTCAAAGCCAGGGCTTTTTGTGTTTGAATAAAATAGAAAACGTTCGTACATAGTCATTAAGACAGCACATGTATGTAACTGTGATCATCGGAAAACAACTGTACAAATTGCTATCAATGGTAATGACAGCATGGCAATAGGAATCAATGGAAAGGTCATTAAAGGCAATAGCAATGAATGACGATAAAGAGCAATTATAGCAATTATAAAAAATCGCAATTAAAGGCATTAACAACAGAGTCTCAGGAGATATTCGTGAATAATAGTACAGTAACCTATTTAGCAAATACCCAAGGGCATTTAGTCCACCAATAAGGGGTACAGAAGGGTGAGTACAGAAAGACAAAAGGAACAGAGAAATTCCAAATTAGGAGAAAATTTATTTTGTCACAGCAATTACCTTTGTTATAGAGGAAAAAAGATTTTTGGTAAATGTAATATAAAAATGAATGGCGTTAAAAGATACATTTGTAAAAGGCAATGACCAATTAGTAGAGAGAGAGAGAGAGAGAGAGAGAGTGTCAGAGTTGAATAAAAATAGATAATGCAAAATAAATTATTAATTCAGAGTCTGGTAGTGGGGGATACAGGATCCAGTTATAGTTGAAGATATGTAAAACAAAAAGTTAGCAGAAGGGAAAAGTATTAGTTTAAACTAATATACTAATGAATTGTGCTATTAAATAATAATGCAGTTTTTCCCTATTTCCCTAATAAGAAACATTCTTCACTTTAGTCATAAATTCCATCACACAGCGTAACCCAGCTGAAAATGATAAAATGAGTTTAAATGCAATCAAACCTTCCCAGTTCCGCTGTTCCTTTTTCCAAATGAGATTGGGTATTACAAGCACTGTCTCAACATTTTACCCAGCTGAAATTCCATGCAAATGCAGTCAGCAGAAAAGATAACACAAACAAATGAATAAAAGGCCATGGTACAACACATTTTCTGCACTGTTTCAAAATAAAAACAAACATATTTTTACACCATTGCCCTCTATGTGCTACTCATATACATTTTATAGATTGGAATGTACAGTATATATGCATAAGTATGTTACTGTATATAAAGTGGTTATAATGATGCTAGATTATGAGGGGTATTTCCCTCTCCTGGGACTGGTAAGAAGTAATGACAAATGACAACAATATTTAAGACCTTCTGACAATGGAATTAAATGGCATCAGAGACTGCCTCTTCAGACTGCATGTCGATCTTGTATCGAGTGGGTGTCTCCCGTTGCACTTGAATACAGCGTTGCGTAAAATATGCTGTCTCGCGAGTCTGATCATGTTTGCTGAGCTGACTTGACTCACCGGTTTCATTCCCTACATCACCCCCATGCCACAACCCTACCTAGTCAACTCTAACTGGCTTATTGAGTGATGTGATGTGTAATACAACGTATAGGCTGGTGTGCTAATGGAAAATGGATTGTCTAATAGGAGCAACCACATCCAGAGATATCCTGGGTTTGGGGTGACTCACCATAAGATCCAATATGGAAGATGTGCTGTATTGTCATTTGTCTCCTTTCCCGACTTGTCTTCTTGTCAGCCGAAGTGTTGTCGCACTTCTTGGGGTGGGGTTACTATTCTGCCGGAATATTCAGTGCTCCACCACCGAAGACATGAGCAAACAAAAGATGAGAACGGGTTGGCATACAAGCAGTGCTCAGAGGACCCATCATCTGATTTAATTCATTTCTTTCTATTTACCCTGTGTTTGTGTGTGATATATATATGATGCATAATGAAGGCACTAAGGATTTAACATTGGTCCTTAATGTTTGTCCTTAACAAATGAATGCAAGGTAACAAGAAATACTGATTGAATCCAAACCTAAGTAACTGTTGTGTTGCTTTTTGGCTTTCAATTGGTGAACCTTTGTGCTATATAGCACAAAACAATACTTCATATATTTGTTTTGTTGCATATTTGGTGTGTTTGGTATGCAGTTTAGAGAAGATATCAGTACATTCCCTTTGCATGTTTATATGGTTGAGTTTTAGCCCTGTCAAATGAATAGCCTCTTATCATGGTATAGTATATGCCTGTAAACATAAACACACACACACACAAATGTTTTAAATCTTGATGTCTGTTGAATTACACATGCATAATTATGTGATACACTGAAATGGGATGAACATACACACAGCCATGCATTTACACTATAAAATGTATCTTATTTAAATCCCTTCATAAAGAGATGAATTTCAGGTTAGATTACACCCAGACAAATGTGACGACAACATCACATTGTTCTCAAGAACAGCGATAGGATTGAAATCCCATCCCTTCTGATCCTGCCAAAAACTGTAAATCTGGGCCTACTCAGAGCCTGACAGTCAGACAGAATAGAACCCGAATTTAATTTCTGGGCAAGGCTTGCCATGTAATTACCTATTACTCCACATATAAATGGGCTTTAAATTTACATTGTTTCTCTTCTCCAGCTTAACAATTAGCTTAAATTTGCAGTTAGCCATCACTGTGTCTCTTCGACTACTACCCTAATGTAGAACGCCGTCTCCATTAAAAGCACAGGACTTCCAGAACCATTTAAAATTGTTCACTATAAACTATTATAAAAGTCAGGAACATGTGATATAATGTTAAAAATTATTATATCACTTAATTTAAAAATGAGTGTTTTACTTGTTACATGTAAAACTGGGATAAAAAAAATTGGTATAAAAAGTCATTAAACACATACATATTTACATAAATGTCCAAATGTGCAGATTTATATAAATATACATAAACTAAGAATGTATGTATTCATTTCTTATGCAGCTACAGCACACATAAGTTAGCTACATGCTTCTCATCTTTAATTTGATTGATTTGTCAACTTAATTATTGGTAATTTCAACACCTTTTTACAAGGTCATTTCTTGAGAGGAATGGCTCTAATAGAGAGATATTTGAGTGAAGGGTTCTTATTATTGCCAAGTTGACCAAACTAGAGCTTGTAAACGGAAAGATCTATCAGAATCCTCCATGACCTTGATCTCTGACCTCCTTATCTGAAATCTGAAATGGTTTTGTGGATCTGCGGAGGTAGCATTAATCAGTTGTCATTAAAAAATATTATACTTTCAAGCATAATTGGCCAAGCCTGGTTATTGAAAATGTATCAGGAGTCCCTGTGGTCTTGACCTTTGACATTGAGACCTTTAAATCAATAGGGTCCTGTGGAAAAATGAGGATTGCATCTGTGTTGGTTTTCATAAAAGTCTGTACAAAATTGCCCAGGGTAGAGAATGGAAATTGAAATCAGAACCCTCTATGACCTTTCCCTTTTGACTCGACTGATCTAGAAATTGATGATGTTCATTGGTGTGAATAATATATTTGTCAGGTTTTATGAAAATCCAGCCATTTGTACACATTTGGCATTTTCAGAGACTGAAAATCACTCTTGGGATGGAAAGATGCAAGGACAATTAATAAGCTTACACCAGTTTAACAAACATTGGCAGGGTATAAAATTGGTATTCACATCCAATGATCACTGAAAGTCTATAGGTGTAATTCAAATGGCGTTTTTGGCATAATGTCAAACAAGGTAAAGTGTTTATGTTCTAACTGCTACATGATTATTTCCAGCAGTAAACACCACCTTATAGCTTGCTCCTGCTTGATGGCTGAAACTGCAAGGTGGAAGTAATGTTGGCCAGTTTTAAGCAGCATTCCCTCTGGAGAAACCAGAAAACCAGAGTCCCAGTGCACTATTAGGGACACTGTGCTGAAGGAGACACCATTAGATTTTAAACTAAGGTCTTGTCTTACCATTGTTATTAAAGGACTCATGAATTTGTATGAGTTTATCTGATGTCCTGGCCATCGAATTACTCTCCAGTTTAATCAGTTAAATAATCCCTTCCTCTCAACCCCAGCTAATGTTCTATAAGCATTCTGGTACAGAAAAGGCTGCAATGCATCACCCAGGTGGGTTTTACACATCAATGGGGCTTGAAGTGGCTTTTCCTATTTATTTATTTAATTTAAATAAAAACATTTTTTTAAATGTTTAATTCCCTATTCCTTATTCTTCCATTGCAAGGCACAAATAGGTTTGTGAAACACAATATAATCCCAAATAATCCATACATACAATCTATTGCTATGTGGTATATAGTCATGGGAAACCACTTGATCTTGTGTCTTATGGTGAGGACCTGTCCTTGCCAATAAAAACATTTAATCTCCTGTACAAACATATTTTTCTTGTTCTTTTTACTATAAAAATCACCACCTTTATAGACTTTATGAAAGATGACATATTGCAATGATGGATATACTCATGTCATGTGTAAATCATACACATCTTGTGCTTCCATTTGGATTTGGATTTAACATTATGATTTCCCCATCACATTTGCAATCCATTTAAAGAGTAGAGATATCTTTTTTTAAATACTCATCAAGGGTGATGGGTAGTTTTAGAAAATATTTAAATAGAATATGGAATGTATGAACTTGATTCCATTTTAGGCCCCTTTGGCTGTTTGTTTTAGCTTAAACAATGACCCCAAATAATGGCGTCGATCTGCTCTTCAGAAAGACTGGAATACGTTCAGCTAATATGTTGTATAGAGCTAATTAGTTAATTGAGCAAGCGTAACTGGTTGAAATGTAAAGGCCTGCATACACCCCAGTCCTCAGGACTGGACTTGCCTGCGCCTGCTATAGGTTGAAAAGTAAGAGTAAGTTAACAGATTTACAGAGCTTAAAATAAATTTTTGCACATTTTATTTTTTTATTCAACACGCTATCATTGGGCATCCCATGACAGTAGCTAGCTAGCGTGGTACATGACTATTCCACATGCTGAATTGTTCTGTGAATAATCGGATAGATGACATAAAAGGTTGTTGCTGACATTCTGGACCTCCAGGGTTCCTAAACTTGTTTTTTATTCCAACCATAATTGCAATTAACCAAGCATAATGAGCTTGTAATTGATCCGAATTAGAAACGTATGACAATTTGCCATCCGAGGCCACATTATGTCATGAATGGATATGCATGTTAAGCATTAATTTTTCACTAATGTGCTCTGTGGAAAACAATGCCTTTAGAAATATGTTATATTTTCTTGATTGATTAATTGATTAAATGACACCTGAAATCAAACAGGCGCTCTTAATACTTAAGTGAGGACACCTGGTTACTGAAATGAAACACCTGCCTTTGGAAAACACACAAGAGACAAAACAAGTCATATTGAACCAAACCTGCCTTCCATTAAATTGAGCTGTATGGAAGCATGACTTCAATAAATTTACTTGGTCAAGAGTTGAAAGTTGTAATTGGTCTGGAAGTGAAACCAGAAAATAATGAGGACCAGGCCTATACTTTTTAAACATGCCTTTTCCTTGAAGGTGGTTTATGCGATTGTGACGTAAGGCAATGCAAAGCCTGATTCATAAAAAAGTAAAGGTACTCACCGTATGCATGAAGTAACAACCAATTTCAGACACTTTGTGTAGGAAGCATTCAAGCAAATACATTTTGTTGTTTTTACACACACACACACACACACACATATATATGTATAGTATTCTTTTTATTTTTGATATTATAATAATCCACGTGTATTAATTTATATGTATGCATTTTACCATGGTCATACAGGGAAATAAAGGAAACACCAACATAAAGTGTCTTAGTAGGGGATTTGGCCACCACGAGCTGCCGGAACAGCTTTAATGCGATTGGCATAGATTCTACAAGTGTCTGGATGCAAGTGTGTTACATTCCACTCTGTATTGAAGTATGCAACTGTGTATGCAACACCATTCTTCCACAAGAAATTCCATTTGGTGTTTTGTTGATGGTAGTGGAAAATGTTTTCTCAGGCACCATTCCAGAAGTGTTCAATCGGGTTGAGATCTGGTGACTGAGATGGTTTATTTCAATTGGTTTATCTCAATATCGGTTAATTGTTATTGTTATTCGTGCACATGATGATTGATATGACTAGAGAACTATGTGGAAAATCTTCACCCTTCTGTACAACTACAGTTATTATTATTGACAGGTTGCCTGTTAGCCTTACACCCACTTGTTTCTGCTGATCTCAATATTCATTTATCAAGTTAAGGACTTCTGTCATTGTATCATAGCACAACAAAGGCAATGTTTATACCTGTCTGCCTTCACCTTG